>PVHX01001768.1:46546-162380 GCA_004024805.1 Geosciurus inauris
CCCGCGACTGAGCTGTTCCCAAATGCTAAGCATTCCCTCCACATGACTCCACTGGGTAAGTCTCCTGCTATTTATCATCACCAGTCACCTGCAGACCCCATGCTGGCTTCTGCCTGTGTGTGCTATCCAGGACTTCTCTTCTTGCTCTTTTTTGTCTGGCAAAATTTGCTCAGGTGTCACCAGTTCCAGGAAGCCTCTCCTACACCCCTTCTCCAAGACAGGTGCCAGCTCCACAATAAGAGGCATGTGTGTAAGTAGAGAATCTTATGTGTTTGACTTTGAAAATTTGAGCTCAGGTTCAGTGTTCAAGTAGAGAAGGGGCAGGCAGATGTTACAGAATTTGACAAAAAGACAGTCCTTCAATGAAGACTCTCTTGGTGGAAGAGGATGTGTGTTAGCGATTGCCCTGTGCTCGACCTGCACATCTCCCGGGAGAGCACTGGGATGTGGATTCAGACTGCCTGAGACTGATCAGTCATTTGTCCATTTTAGGATAGTGATGAGGGCCTCAATCTTTACGTACCTCATTGTTTCCATCTATAAAATGGAAATAATAATAGTAGCCCAGGAGTTAGTTGAAGAGATGAACTAACACATGTGGATTATTTAGAGCAGGGCCTGGTAAAGAGTCATGCATTAAATTTTGTTATTATGGTTTACATTTTAAAATAGTCACTCCTTTTCTTTGACTTCTCTGCTTTGAGTGGCCTTTCCCAGGTTTCACTGGCCTAAACTGGGGGTCCTAGACACCAGTGCTTCCTCAGCTTTGGGGAATCACTTGGGGGTTTTGGCACAATTTAGGGTTAGGAGGAACTGGGGATTCTGCATTTCTAATGAGTGGCCAGATGCAGGAGTCTCTCCATCCCCAGACCATGATTTGGGGCAAGGGTTTTGAAATTAAGCTGCCACTCCATAGGCTGACTTATGTCCCTCTGTGTCCACAGGCCTCTAATTCCCTTTACATTTGTCTTGGTCCTTTCAGGCTGCTGGAACAAAATACTGTAGATGGCATGGCTCATAAACAAGCGTTCATTTCTCACAGTCCCAGAGGTGGAAGTTCAAGATCAAGGAGCTATAAATTTGGGTCTGGTGAGGGCTTCCTGCTTCCTGGTTCATGTGGCCACCTCCCTCCTATGTCCTCACAGGATGGAAAGGACACAGCAGCTCTCTGAGGCTTCTTCATAAGGACACTAATACCATTCATGAGGGCTTTACCCTCATGACCTAATCACCTTCCAGAGGCCCCACCTCCTAATATCATCACCTTGATCACCTTGGGGTTAGTCATTCAGCATATGAATTTGGAGGGAACACATTCAGACAACAGGAACATTCTTATATAATTTATTAGTTCATTCCTTCATTTGGTCCTCCATATGACAAGTATTTATGGAGTACCACTGTATACTGGTGCAAGCAGCAGAGACCCTGCAGTGAGGAAAACAACTGAGGATCCTATTATTAAAGAAATTATAATGTACAGCCAGGGGCAGCCCTCAGTCGAATAGTGGCCTATATAAGTAACTATTCCAAACTGACTTAGGTGCTGTGAAGCCAAGTTTGCTGCAGGGCATGACGGGAATGAAGTATCAGCATGCAAAATTTAGCCAGGCACGCACCCCCAGGTACCACCCCTGCACTTGTATGACCCTATGAGGGGGTGATTCCTCAAATGCTGTATTCCAAGCAGGTAGCTGGCCTTCCCCCGCCAGTCCTGGCCTTCATTTCCCTTTAAGAGGAAGAACCTGACATGAGAAAATTATTCTTAACAAAGACATAAAGAAGGAACAAGGGTTAGTAGGTCCCACTGGACCTGCATTTTTCTTGATTTTTTTTTTTTTTTTTTTAGTACTAGAGATTGAACTCAGGGGCACTCGACCCCTGAGCCACATCCCCAGCCTATTTTGTGTTTTATGTACAGACAGGATCTCACTGAGTTGCTTAGCACCTTACCATTGCTGAGGCTGGCTTTGAACTTGTGATTCTCCTGTCTCAGCCTCCAAAGTGCTGGGATTACAGGCGTGCGCCACTGCTCCCAGCTTCCTTGTTTTTGCTACTAAACCATGTGCTCTTTGAGGACAGGTTCTGTCCTTCTGTGTGTCTCTGGAACAGACACTAGCACACCATGACGGGAGGCTGTAGACAAAGCTTGTGGAGTAGAAGCCTGACCAATCACACCAGCATCGGTATTACTGCTTCCTTGTCGAGAGATAAAGTTGCCGAGCTCAGAGAAGCCACTTCATTTCCCTTTGATCATGTGACCAACAATGGATTCTATCCACAACTGTCTAATTCAGAAGCTACCCCCTGGATTTGACAGGGTGTTACAACTACTTGGTCTCAATTAACTTCTTGTTTCAGAGGCAATGAGGTATAAGAAAAAGAAAAGAAAGAAAGAAATTTGTCTTCCAAATAATAGCAATACATATGGTATTTATTGGTCTGTGGAACCAGGGAAATAGTACATTGTATTAAAAACACCATCTGAACAATCACTAAGAGACCTGTCTCAGATTGTTAACCAGCACAGTGCAACTTTCACCAACCAATCAACATGCCTTGGTTGCAAAACAAATTCCACACAGCTCTCAAATTCTATCATTATGAAATGATTTCTGAGTTTCCTCAGAGCTCCAAAAAATTTTATTTCCATGAGTTATAATGAATGTGAATGTGGAGATTTCTGTTTTCCTGGTTTATTTGACTCCCATGATCAGATAACAGTTCTTACAGCTCATGGAGGTCTTCGACCTCTCAGACTCTGAAGAAGAGAGCTCTAAGTAATGATTTTACAAACACTGAAAGAAATAGTTAGAAGATGGCATTTCATATGTAATTTCTTCTAGTGGTTTAATCACATCAGCACTATCCGTTGTAAAATTATGTGTCATTTGATGTGATCTGAAACGAGTAGACTGTGGTCTTTCCTGGACAATTGTTTATTTTGAATATCTTATTAGTGACTTCATGGCACTTGTCAAAATTGCCTGTCTGGCTTTTTCCAAGTGTGCCTGTTAGCTGTGATCAGCAAGCCATTTTGTGTCTGTGCTGGTCAACAGTGACACATCCTGAACTCGGGCTTCTTGGATTCCTCCTGTGAGGGTCTATGAGCCCCAGGACACAGACAAGGTGGCCTTGAGGAACTCACTCACTTAACCCTGCTGTCAAAACGTCAGCACTTATGAATGAAGGAATTAATGAATAAGAAAGGGTTTGAAGCAACAAATGGAAGAAAACAAGTGCTGGGTGCTGGACGGCGCTGTTACTGCTTCTCCACCACAGCTGCACCTGACATGGTCACATGGCAACAGGCTGCCTTGCTCTGTTGCTGGCATGACAGGGACATACAGAGTGCACCTACCCATTAATCATGCAAATGGCAGATGTCAGCAGTGGAAGGACCCAGCACCCAGACTACAGCCGGCATGATGGTTCCATGCTAGAAGCAAGACCCACATCTCGGGACAAGAAGATGGCACCCAATGGCACCCTGAACCCTACTTTAGGGTTCCTCCCATGTACAAAAGTCATCTTTTGCCATGTGTCCAGATCCTTCCCATAAGAAGAGAAGCAGTTTTGCTCTCAGTGCTGATAATGTCAGCCCATGTGGAAATCCTGCCATGTCATGTCCTTCATTTTGTGGAAGGTAGATATAAATCTCCATTCAACTAGACATTGGTTTAAGGTAATTTGGATGTTTAAAGGTTGAAAAAATTCTACTTTATGAAATGTACTTTGTCAGGCCCGTCTTATGAACATGGTATATTTCAAACTGTGAATTTATCCCATTATGGAACAATCATTTAGTCACAGCAAAGCTAATCCATTGTCAAAAAATTAGTGGGAAAACTCATAGTGAGGTAAATATCAGGTTCCTTCCAGCAAGTGGGATGGACAAAAGAAGACTTTAGAACAGGAGTAGTTCCTTCTTCAAACTGACAAACTAAGCCCTAAAATATTAAACCAGTGAGAGTGGTACTGCCATGTTGGACAAGCAGGGAAGTCCCCTCTGCTGTCTCCTTGACACATGCCATCTTTGCTCACAATCTCTATGGCACCACCAATCTCCCACTGAGCACTGTGTGAGAACCATCTTCAGGAAACGCCATTGAGGCCTGTGGCCACTGAGCTTACCTCTGGTGTTCCTCAAGGGAGAGTGAGGTAGAAGAACACATGTACATTTGACAGGGACTCCTTGGTGTTGGCACTGGTCAATGTACACCAGGGCAATAGTTGCACTTTCTACCATTTGCTACACACCTGTTGTGTCTAAATTTCTGTTACATGATTTGCACATGTTCTACTCACACTCAGTGGTATTCTTGCACTGTAGTATTGTAACCTTCACTTTGAACAAAGTGGAGGTCAGAGAGACTGATCGGACTGAAGTCATTCTGTTGGGGTGTGGCCAAGTAAGGATCCTAATTCAAGTCAGTTGGGCTCCAAATATAGATAGGTTCCCACTGAATCCCTCTATAACCACCCTGTACATGCCAGGTGGCCATTTAAGTAAATGTTTAATTACATTTTGTAATCTCTCTATTTATCAACCATCTATTGGGTGCCAAACTCAAGGGATGCAAAGTTGAAAAGGACATGCTTCTCACTCTTGAGTCATTTAAACCACCAGAACAAGAAGGCAAGGAAGAAAAATGTATATGCTGATACCTGGAGCTCCTCCCACTAGAGCTATAATGGATTTCATTCTTTTTTTTTTTTTTTTTTTGGTACTGGGGATTGAACTCAGGGGCACTCGACCACTGAGCCACATCCTCTATTTTGTGTTTTATGTAGAGACAGGGTCTCACTGAGTTGCTTAGCGCCTCACCATCAGCTTTGAACTCCCAATTCTCCTGTCTCAGCCTCCCTAAGTGCTGGGATTACAGGCGTGAGCCACCACGCCCGGCTGGATTTCATTCTTTAATGGTTTCATATCTTGATGCTATAACAACTTGGGAAACTGGTATACTCCTTCACCTAGCCATCTGCACATGCTAACATTTAGGGAGGAAATTCAGACTTAGAAGGGCTCCAAGTTCTGATGACTTCACAATTCACCATCTTTCTTCAAGACCAGTGTAGTGAGCACAACAGATGGAAATTGAAAAAAAAAAAAAATTACATAATTTATCAAAATATAAAAAACAAGCCCTTATTTTACCCAGATTCCTGCTGGCAGAGATAAATGCCTTTCTTTCGTGCTTCTACTCCTCAAAGTAGTCCAAACTTAGTTGTCTATGTGATTCTGAATTACCCTAAATTGTTTCATGTGCATTAAAACTAAAAGCCACATGAGGACATGATGCCTGTCCACCTGGCTGTATTTCAGAGACTGCTGGCTGATAGTATGCATCGTCATTTTTTCCTTGCATAGAGAACCAATATTTCATCTTGGGAGGTAATATATGCCCATGTGCATTAGTGGAAGATTTTAGAAAGCATTTAAAAATGCTGAATTCATCAGGGAGGCCCACCAGTTTTTTGGCCCACCCTGCACCCTTTTGCTATCTTTCTGCATCTTCTTCCACCAGCTCTAATGGACTATTAGGAGGGACAGAAGTCACACAGAGGATGGTAGATGACAAAGAGGTAGGAATCTTTGGACATTCAATTAGATCACCACATCAGCCCCAGAGTACTGGTTCTTACATTGTTTTCTAAGTGATGTAAAATCTACTCCAGACTTGATTAAACCAATTTTATTTCAATACTATATTACCAAAATCTAAGTCCAATTTCTGATCAATATTAGCTTCACAATATATTCATATTCATGGTGTATCATCTGATAAATAAACATTGACTAACCCTTGAGACAAATTGCAATTGCTATTCTGTCTTATATTTGGCTATCTGATCATCTAAGACAAACTGAGCAAAGAGAGTCACTTGCATTTTAGGATGGATTTTTTCTGCCTTTTTTTTTTTTTCTCCATACAAGATATTTGGGAAACATAAAGAGACAGATCAGATGTTATATCATCTGATGTATAATTTATGTCACTTGAACAAATGCCAGGCAACAATCATGGCTGGAGAAGACAGGTGGGACTATTTCCCAAGGGAAGAACTGGATGCTTTCCTATTTAGAATTCTTTGAAAGTGTACTAGGCCTTGTGAGATTAAAAAGCCATCCCTGGTGGTGTTCAGCCAAAGCCAGATGCCTACCACCAGGGCTTTGGAGCAAAGGAGAGGGGTTAAACTAAATGATTCTTAAAAGCCTTTCTAATTTGAAACTTATGACTCTGGGACTGTTGATATAAATGATTGGTTATATGTAGAACGATGGAACTCTAGAAAGGAAATAAGTACAAGAAATCCCCTGCATCTCCCAGAAATGCTGAATGTTTACACCATGCTGTTTCTTGCCCTCCTCCTGGACCTCAGTCCCAGTGAACCTGGGGTTCGTATTCTACCCTTGCAGTTGCCCAGGCCAGGAAGATCAAAGCGCATCCCCATCCTTTCTCCCCCTCTCAGTCTCCACAGCTAGTCCACTGCAAATCTCTGAGACCTCATGTCCATCCAGTTTTATCTCTGCTTCCTCTTCTCTGGTGCAGAAGACACTGCTCCTGGTTGATCACAGCAGCCTCCTTGTATCCATTTTTGGGTCTTTTCCATCTACCACTCATAGTGTTACTGTGATGGGATTTTTCCTCTAATGGTGGCTTAGAATCCTGTAGCAAATGTCAGTAGCTTCCCTTTGCTCTTACAACAGAGGCTGAACTTTCCTGGAGCGCATTTCTGACAGCTGGCCTCCATCCCCCTGAGATGGTGCCATTCTTCATCTTACTTTCCATCCTCAAGTCACGAGTTCCACTCAGCTCCTCCAAAGATGTACACCTTCTTCTGTACCTCAGTTCTCTGAGTTTCTATTCCTCCTTTGCCCAAGATGTTCTTTCCTCATTGTTTGCTTAAGAAACCTTTCTCAGGGAAGTTTCCTCTGCCCTCTTCTCAAGTCACAACTTAATTACATTTTCAAGTCCCCTATACTTTTCTTAGGAAGTACCCCCTCCCCCATCTCTCTAGCTGTTGTTAAGAATACTTACTTGCGCCAAGTCTGTCTTTCCCATTGGATGGTGAATGCAATGAGGATAGGGAGTGGGTCAGGTTTTTTTTGCTCGCTGAAATATTCTCAGCATCCCGTGTTTGATAAATATTTATCTAAGAATAAATGAATGGGAATATTCAAAGTGGCTGATATGTATGACTGTTGAATGTTAATACACAAGAAGGTGAGATAAACCTGAGTTGAATCAGTGTTCAGGTTTGTGCTTCTACCAGGCTTCTAGATATTTCTCTCTGGCTCAAATCCTGCACAAAGCTAAAAATTGCACATAAAATATTTTTGGTACCAGCAGCTTAACAGGAATTTTACCAAGAGAAGATGACCTAATGAATCTGCCAAATTGTAACTCCAATGATCCTACACAAAAATCATTGTGCCAGGGTGATGCACTTCTTTTAATAGCTTATGTTCTGGTAAAAAATACTTGTGGTTTCCACATCTTTAAATAGACGGCATCATTTAAAGTGGCAAACAACAATTTTATTAAGCATAATTGTTCTCATCTTATTGCTTATTTTTTATGCTGGTTCTTAATAATAATGAGTTACCATATAAGAGTCTGGACTGTCAACTTCATGAGGAAGAAGTTGATACTAATACTGGATTCAGTACAGATAGAGATAGGTGAATAGATACATAAATACACAGATAGATAAATATACAGATATTTATATTTATTTTCCTATCTAGATATAGGGGGGCTTTTCAGTAAACACTATCACTCATTTATCCTCTCAACTTCATGAATTCCTACCCTAAGAAGGGTAATGCACAACATAAAAAAGTAGATGTGGGTTAAAATGTTTAATTTTTCAATTTTCCTACCATGTCTTTTTGGCAGAGCTGGGGATTGAAACCAGGGCCAATTTCTAAACATTTTTATCCTAATTCTGTTTGAATATCCCAATGATGTGGAACTCACTGTATGCTAGGTGGTTCTTTCCCTTAGGTGACAACTCTACTTGCAGAAACCTAGGTTTGCTTTTGATATGATGTGCACAGCTGCTAGACTCCATCACAGAAGCCCGGGTCTTCCCTGCCTAACACATGGAAGATCTTCAGTTTTATTAGTATCAACGTGGCCGTCTGTCCCCTACCACTCTCCCCTCTTCCTCCTCTGTTTCATTATCTCTGCAGGAGTCCCTGATATTTACATACTATTTTGAGCCCGAAAGAAGGTGTCATTACTTTTGAGTGGAAATACCAAGGAAGACCTCACCTTGGAGGCAGCATATGAACTGGAAATTCAAGGATAAGATTTACAGATTCCAACAAAATTGTGTGGTAATAAAATTAGATCTCCACTACTAGAAAAAGATTAGATGTCTATATTTGTGCCCTTCATTACATTTTAATGTTCAGGAAATTTTTTTTTAAATATTTTGTTTTTTTAATTGTAGATGAACACAATATCTTTATTTATTTTATGTGGTGCTGAGGATCGAACCCAGTGCCTCACTTATGCGAGGCAAGCGCTCAACCGCTGAGCCATAGCCCCAGCTCCTTAATGTTCAGGAAATTTACACTCCTCTATTTCTTCCAAAATAGAAGATGATTGTTTATCAAAATGATTGCAAACACATACTCTGGAGCCAGAGTGCTTGGGTTTTGATCCTGAGACCAGCACACATTAGTTGTATGGCTGGCAAGTTATTCAGTCTTTATAGGCCTCAGTTATTTCACCTCTAAAATGGTGATACTGAGTGTATGAATCTTATAAAGAAACATAAGAATAAACACAGATGATACAGATAAAGTCCAGGAAGAGTGGCTAGTCCATTAGCTTTACCTGTCTGAATGCAGCTTGCAGCACAACTTCATGAAGGTGAAGGCCTTGACTCTCTACTCACTGCCTTGTCTTCAGTCCCAGTGACAATGCCTAACACATATCAGGTGTCCCATGGATGTTTATTGAATGAATGAAAAGAAGAGTAGCAAGGCCAACCAATGAAAAGGTTGGCAATAGCCAAGCACTCGGGGAGAGCCTGATTAGTGAAAATGTGTGTCTTTGATATTTTTAACTAATATGTCCATATCACTTGACAGAGAGCTTAAAAAATACTTTGAATACTAACATCATTCATCTAAGAATGAGTATTTTACCAAAAAGGATTGAAAAAGAAAAGAACTACCTCTCTTTCTTAGAGCATTCTCTTTGACCTTTAAAAATAATAATAACTAAAGGAGACAGTATCGGAACTACACTGAGTCACTATTTTGATTAAACTTTGAAGTAGACCATGTATTTCAAAGCTCAATTTTTTTTCCTCAAACCAACATTTACTCCAAATGACCCACTCACAGTTACTTATACCAAAAATATATATATATGCGTGGCATTTGTAATACAATTCCTATTTCAGTTTTCTGATAGTTAATGTGCCAGTGGTATAATAACATGGATATAGAGGGCACATCACTAGCCCTGCTGCCTGTCAGACAGGAAGCAAGGCTTCTTAACATCCAAACATAAGCAGGCTGCAGTTCTGGTGCGATCATGTCCTTTTCTGACATGGCATACTTCTCTGCCACCATTTCTAGCACGCTGAGGGGCAAAGGAAATTAACTCTCAGGCTGGGACCAGCAAACAGAAGATGCAGTGATGGCTGGCGGGTCCAGCATCTGCTCCTTCCAGGCCAGTGCATGTGGAGGGGTAACTCCTGACATGACTCTGACCCCACCGTGACTTCTCATTCCATACTAGCTCAAGCTAGTCTCCGGAAAGTGGTCCACAAGAACTTCTCTAGCCCTGCCCTTTATTCTGCCCTATCTCCTATTTTGTCTCTTGCTCACTCTGCTTCAGCCTCACCTCTTTCTCAGAAATTTCTTACACATGTCATTCTGTTCCCTCTGCCTGGACTGTCCTTTTCCCATAGGCATGAGTGATTCACTCTTGCTTGGACTGGAAAGCTACCCACCCAGTGAGCACTCTACCTTAACCATCTGATTTAAATTTATAATCTCTCCCTCACACTGCATCCCCCTACCAATCCATGTTACTTACCCCTTTAACTCACTCTGATTTAAAAAAGAAATAGTTTGGGCTGGGGTTGTGGCTCAGTGGTAGTGTGCTTGCCTAGCATGCATGAGGGACTGGGTTCGATCCTCAGCACCACATATAAATAATAAATGAATAAAATAAAGATCCATCAACAATTTAAAAATATTTATTAAAAAAGGAAATAATTTGTTTACCTTCTATCACTCCAAATAACTTATTTGCCCAAGTTAGCAAGGCAGGCACAGAGATGAAAACTCACATCCATTTTTCCTGGTGTCTCCAACAGTGCCTGACACTTGATAGGCACTTGGGAAATATTTATTGAGTGACAGGTGAAGAAACCAATCTCCATCAATAACTGCCATGATGTTTCCTGTCACTCTTAGCAGCTACACACAGGCGTCTTACCTAGGTTTTACGTTAAGTACGTTTTTCAGGAAAGACTTGTAGTGGAAACTTCATGGGGGTAGAGGACTGAAGGCTCTAATTACTGCCTTGTCTTCAGTCCCAATGACAATGCCTACCACATATCCCAATGACCATTGCCTATCTGGACATTTAGAATCAGCAGGTTTGGTTGTGCATTTCAGGCTAAGCTTCACTACCTAGCCATGTGCATAGATCAAGTTTTCCATCTCTCTGAGTTTCACCTTTCTTAGCTGAAAAGTGGGGTACAATAACTTCCATATTGATCTGTCACTATAAGAAATAAGAACATTATTTTTTTCAATGAAGCACCGGGCATCTAGGAGAAACCTAATAAATACAACTATAATTTCTAGAATGCTAATACTGAATAAAGCTGTTAATTGTTTACAGATCAAACCACTAAAATTCTTGGGAAGACAGTAGGCCTATCTGAGCTGAGTTTTTCAAGTCTCTGTGGAAGTCCACTGGTTTACAGCTTGTGTTTCCCTCTGTAGTACTTACTCATATTAAGGAAATGGCTGCTAGTGGCTGTTGATAATGGAAGGTACCCCACTGTTACACATTCAGATGCTGACACAGCTTGTTCACCTTCTTTGAGTCTCTGATAAAATATAACTAAATCAGATAAATCTCCTCTGGCCAACCCATATGAAATAGGGACTCCTTTCTCCTGTCATTCCTTTGTCCTCTTAATCAGCTTCATTTTTCCCCATAGCACTTTTCAACAATGCACAGGAAATATTGTCATTTTTTCTTTAATTTTTGTCTCCTCATAAGGGAAAGGAAGGATTTAAGCCTCTTTTATTGACTGACCCATCTGCAGAGCCTAGAGCTGTGCCTGAATTGAAGAGAATGCTCTCTGTCAATTTCCCAAGAATAGTGTGAAGACTTACATTATTGTCCCAATCACATGTGTCAGGGGTAGAATGACCACATGTCACAGTCTGCCCAGCACACTCCAGATTTATGCCTGTCTCTGCTCTGAAAAACATCCCAATTTGCACAATAAAAAGCATTGTCACAATAGCTATGAAGTCCAGAAAAATTAATTATGTCACATAATCCCACATTAAAGGAACAAACAATGTAGACAAGAAAGGGAACGAAATTACCATTGATAGCAACAGCGAGTGGGTACCGAATGCTCATTATCTGCTGAGGGCTCTTTGTAATTACCTCGCTCAATCACAACAACCTGTAAAGTAGGGGACCGTAGTGTCCCTGGTTAACATATTAGAAGCCGGAGGCTTAGAGAGGGTAAGTGAATTCTCTGTCATCCCACAACTAGAAAAAGGCAAATCCAGGACCCAAATCCCAGAAGCAGATCTCTAAACTACTAAGCTAGAGTAGCAGGCACCCTGGTGCTATTTCACATACAACCTCATTTCATCTTGTGGCAATCCTGGAAGATAGTTACTCATTATCTTACTCTTTAAAAAATTTGGTAACATAGGCTTAGCCGTGATAAGTAGTAGAACTAGGATTCAAATCTAGAATGAGCATATTTATTTAAAAAATGATGAACATGATGGTGTTAGGTATGAGTCACTGTGGGGTGAAGACATTTGATGTCCTAGCTTCCACGATATTTTTACTACCTAATGTGTCACAAGGTATATAGCTCAGCATTATGGACCCAGACACGTTGCACTTACTCATAAGTACCATGTACTTAAATTTTGGAAGAACATTTTATTGGATTCAAACATCAGATGAGTAAACTTAAAAAAGCAAGGTGCAATAAACTTTTGTTGATAGATTTGTTAGTGTTGAATCCCTGGTATAGCTGCAGGGACTTCACTTTTAAACCACACTACTCTCTATACTCATCAGAGAAAGGCAGTGTTAGAAAATGATTGGATCCCACCCAGCCTATACAATTATTCAGCTGAAATTTTTTTCTAAAGTTATTCTGTAAGACGTCACCTTCTTTATGAACAGGGATACCCAGTTTGGACCTAGTACACTATTTTTTCATCTCTTAGGCCAACAAGACATTCCTTTGTAGTAATAAGCATACCTCTTTTGTCAAGTTAAACAGAGAAGATAGGTTCCCTTTGTGGAGTCAGTATCACAGCCTAGGTGACTTGGGAAGTGCTCCTATTTTGGGTGTACACTATCGTTTGTCAGTCTTGAACAGCAGGTATGTTTTAAGAGAAAACAACTCTTTGGTAAGTTGCTATTTTAAACTCTGTAATTAATGATGAATCAAAATGTTTCTTCAAACCCAATTACCCAATAAGAATTGCCATAGTAACCATCACATTGTACCACACATCCTTCATGCTCACACCAAAAACTTCCTTGGGAGCTGCTGCTACCACCTCGTGACACCACCATCTGCTCACAGCAAGAAAGAGGGGAGGGAGAAGGTTGGCAAAGATAAGGTAATTCTGTTTGTGCAATCACTGGGTGCAGGGGTCTCAGGAAGAGAGAGATTGGTAGAAAAATCTTTCTGAGGAACTCTACGGTGGTTTTCACCATGATTTTGAAGCAGCTCAACCCAAGAGCTACAAGCCAAAATGCAAGCATGAGCCTCTTCCTCTCCCCCTGTCCCTACTCCATGTCACTGTGGGATCACCTTTCTTGCTTGTCCTCCTCCTGGAATGATCATTTCTTGGCTCTTTTCATCTTCTCTTCGTTCAGGTTTCCTCTAAATATTTCATCCTCAGAGAGGTTTTTCCCTGATGGCTGGACCTAAGTTGAAGTCCCCACAGGATGTTTCATAGACAAGGGACATTAGTTGCCTTATTTACCACTGGAATCTAAGTGTCTGGGTCTGACATGGGAATCAAATAATTGTAACATGAATGAAGAGGAAACAAGTTCTGAGACTGTCAGTATCAGCACCATTGATCTAATGGTCTGGATGGTATCAATTAAATTCATTCATTAAATAATTTATTCAATAAATACATTCATTCAACAAATATTTGAGGTTAAATATGTTAGCAAAAGTAAGAAAGAGCATTAGTTAGAAGTTAAATCTTCTGAGAAACAGAGTTGGAAGGGGAGCTTCTTATGTTGAAAATTTATTAAGGGGTGCTATTGGGATCAGTATCACTTGGAAGGGAAGAGGTACAAGCAGAAATAAAGAAAGAGACACAGTGACCTTTGATACAATTTGAACAGAGATCTCAGTTCCAGTTCCATGAGCAGTTCTGAAGTTGGGAATATCTTCCTGGAATATTCTGAGTCAGAGTTCTGAACCTTTCTATCTCCATGTTTATTAGTCTTGGAGTATGAATTTGGATGAGAGGGTCCACTTTAGCAGAGGCATTCTCTGCAGGAGCTGACAGCTGAGGCTGTCTGAGAGAAGCAATCCTAGGAGGAGATGCCCCTCATTCCTGCAGGGAGGTGTGGTAGCTCATCATAGGATCCCGCGCGATGCACCCTGTCTGCCATTAGGATCTGCTTCACGCAAATTCTGAGAACTGGCGCTCTATGATTCTGGCGGGCCTCCCTTTGGAGAAGTTCACCAGGTGAAAGCTAATGGGATCAATTAATTAATCCTTACTGCTATGCTGGCTTATTGGGACCCCAACTATCTCCCTCCGTTCTTTTTATATTAGATTCCCCTCACCCTCAGTGAGTGCTTCTGATGTTCTTTGTGGCCTACGTAGTGGAGGAACTCAGACTCCAAGCCCTGAGGGGTTGAGCTTTAGTTACCATTCCTTTCTCAAGCCAGGGTCACACCCCTTCCCAGAAGGTGGCTTTTCCTGTCTGCTGAATAAAGAGCCTACCATGCTCAGGTGAAAGTCAAGTTTACAGTTCAATAGGAATTGCTGTATCACTTGGTGAATGCTTTCAGTTTGGGCAACCTGGATTTCTAAAGTTACAGAACCCAAGATTTCAGAATCTCCAAAGGGGGTCAGTAGGAGTCAAGGTAAAGTCACTCTTGCTCCACCCCTTTCCAGATGCATGTATTGCTCCTGATGGGTGCACAGCACCATGTAGAGGCCTTGGATTTAAAGTATCCAGTGTGTCCAGGAGGATACTCTCCATTCTCAGAGAGTATGACTATAAAACAGCTCTTCCCTATGCCTTCCTAGGGGGCTTATGATTTCTCTCAGGGAATCGGCTTCTTGGGGAGGAGTAGGTGATGTAACTAGTGGACCCCATAGCCTTATGCTATTCCCCCACACACCCCTTCTGCTCTACAGGAAGTTTCTTGGTCAGACACAACAGTACTGGGGGTACCTATAGTGTTCTCCCAAACCACACTCCTACGCCCGCCTCCAGGCCCACAATGTCAAGTCTTCCTTTAAATGATCAAATCTGACCATAGAAGAAACGCTCTTCCAGGGGCCTAAGGCAGACTTCCAGCAGTTCCACATCCTACATATCAGGAAATGAGACTGTAGAAAAGAAAGTTGTCTTGTCCATAACCTGCCTGTGACCTTATCAGCATCCATTCGACAGGGGACAATTCAGTTCAGTCCCAGTCCCATCAAGCCCTTTGCTCCTTCCAGCTCCATCTGTAATGCACTTTAGATGCGATGTCTGACAAGCCCTAGAAAAAGAGGGAAGAGAATTGAATCAGCGTCTACTTTGGTCTTCAAAACATATCTGATTTGCCTGACTGTGAATATTTATAGACTTCATTTCTAAAGCAGTGTTGAAAATGTCCCCATTCACATGAGGAGGCTTTTCAGAAGAGCCTCCAGATTCTTTTCTGACAGCTAGCAACTTAGGGGTCACTCATTCATTCTCCTACTCAACAAATATGTATGATGCACCTCCCGTTGCTAACTGCACTGCCAGGGTCTGTGGGCATCTACCAAAGATCAGAGGCACGAAAGACTGTGGCTGTCCCAGAGTCTCTTTTATATGCTTCCGCATTTTCTGTTACACATGTCATAATAGGACTTGGACACATATTCTGTTTTGCTACTTTGTGAAACCTATACTACCTTGAGACCACTGCTTCACTGTTAGTTTTAAAACTAACAGCTGGGGTTGTGGCTCAGTGGTAAAGTGCTTGCCCAACATGTGTGAGGCACTGGGTTCGATCCTCAGTACTACATAAAAATAAGCAAACAAAATAAAAGCATTGTGTCCATCTACAACTAAATAAATGGCCTTTAAAAAAATAAAACTAACAGCTGAGTCAAAATACATGCTTTTAAAAAATCCTCTTAAATGTACACAGAAATCAGCAACATTGATGTATCATATCTCAACAAATCCAGCATAGCCAAGTCTTCCTCCAGTATGTTTGAGTTCCAAGTGAAGCAGTTGGTTTATGTTTAGGGACCATGATGTCTGAAAAAGGAGCAACTCTAAGCCTAGAAACACACCGACTCTAGTAGAGTGAGCATGCTCTTTCAGTCTACAGGGCTGAAACAGCCTGCAGATCCCCATCTCCTCATTTTGTGTCAAACACTCATGAGCAGACAGCATGGCTTAAATAATTTACACAGTGCCTTATCTCCTTCCCTGCCTACCTGTTTCCTCGCCTCCTCTCCTCTCCTCTTCTCTTTTCATCTTCTTCTTCTCCCTCTCTCCTTTTTTGCCTTTCTCTCTCCTTCTCTTTCAAACTCAAACCTTTAATTGAAAATACATATAACCTAAACACACACGTGAAAATTCCACTGTATCATGAATTGTCACCTTATATAACTTGAGCTCAAATAGAGGTCCTTCCTCCCATACCCCATGCAAATTTGCCAGCCACATCTCCGGACCTGGCTTTTGGTTTTCCTTGCAAAGTAGTCAAGTCGATGTATGCGCTGAAGCCCATAGAAAAATCATGTTCCTCTAAAATTAAATTTATTAGTATTGATGCTGGTGAGGGTTCTTTGGTGATGACATCTCTAGCTGGAGTATGTTTGTGAGTCCTAAAATAATGAGCTCCAAACACTCTGAAGTTAAGGTTTGGATACAGTGACTCAGAATGGATGTTGGAATCAGACACACTCCCAGCTCCACTGTCAAGTGCATAATTTGGGGGCAAGTTAGGAGGGACGTCTGAGACTCATTTTCTCATCCATATAAATTGGTGAAGTCATACTTTGTGGGTTGCAGGGGTGATTTGATGAGCTGATGGCACTCTCATGTGGACACAGGTGTGGTGAATGCCTTCCTTACTCACCTGCTCCTCTCTGCTTTCACCTCCAACCTCACTATCTTATTTTCCAGCAATGCCACCTCCCTACATGCTCTCTGCTTTTCCTTGCCCTTCTACATACTGTTCATTCAAAACACTCCTTCTCTATCTCTGCTTGCCTAACTCCTACTCATTGTTGAGGCTTCAGTTTAAATGCCATCTCCTCCAGGGAGCCTCCCTGGACCCCTTACCCAGGGAGATCCCATCACTCTGCACCATCTTTATATTACAGTGTAGTTAGTAATTAGGAGGTTGGGTTCCAAACCCTAACTGGCTGAGTTCCACACCTGGTCTTTCCTCAGGGTGACCTGAGGCAGAGTACTTAGCAAACTAAGTACCCACCTTAGTTTTCTTTACCATACATTGGAGATCAGGGTGACCATGTATTCCTGCTTTTCCAGTACAGTTGAGGTTTATACCTCCAGTTCTCACAGAGTTAATACAAATGTCCCCTTTCCCTTACCTGGGAAGAAGATGAGCATTGATCTGGAGACACATGAAGGCCTGCCTGTCATGTGAGCATCAATCTCTCACTGTCAAAACTGTTCTGATGGAACAATAGGTCCTATCATGGCCCTGATAATAATAATAGCACTCATTTCATTGGATTACTGCGTGAATTAAATGAGGATATGTAGGTTCAGTGTTTGGAGCAGTGCCTGCAACACAACAGATGCTCAATAATGTTAGCTGTTCACATGACAGGCACCGGCGCCTCGGTGCACTGCCAGCCTACCACTCACCCTCCCGAGCTAAGTGCGTGTCTAATTGTCTTCCCCACCAGACTTGAACTACTTGAGGGCACATACATCCTCTGACCTGATCCCATTTTTACTCCCAGTGTACAGGTGGATGGGTAGTTTCAAAGTCACATTAACACACACATACACACACACACACACACACACAGATCCTTCATGGCAGAGTTGGAAATGTGGAACTATTTGAAAGAGAATAGCTATGTTTTGCAGACAAATCAAGTTTTGAAAACTAGGCTGCATACCTCCCGTTTACCCAGTTACCACAGACTGAGCATTTACTAGGCACTGGCCACTGCTGTGTACCAGGAGAGGGTTTCTCAATCTCAATCTCTGAACCATTGGTGTTTGGAGCTAGAAAATTTTCTCTTAGAAGAGATAGGCCTATTTTGGGTTGTGAAGCACGTTTGGCAGCAAGACTGACCAAAATTTCCTGGGATACTTCTAGTGTCCCTCAGTGGGCAAGACACCCACTGCTTGAGGAGCATTAATGTAAGAGTGGTGCCTGCCTCTGGGCCTGTGAACAGTGGTGAGAGGCTGGCAGATCTAGCTCCTGTGGGTTTTGTGGTAAAAAACCAAGCACACAATCCTAACATAGTTTATAAAGGCCCCTGATTTCCTACCTGAGCCATTAATATTCTGATAGCAAATGCAATAATGTGTTATTTTAAAGAGTTTAATTGATCGACTCAAGGAAGGTATTTCTGCCCAAAATATCCCATCCTTTCTCCTGCTTGTGCAGTCTCTCACTGGGTGTGCCCATTGTATCCCAGGTGCAGCTTCTCATGGGGGATTTTATTTTTGTTGGATATGACACCTTTTTATTTCTTTTTTTTAATCTAATAAATAAAGAATATCACATATTTACCCATTTTAAACATGAGACACAAATGGTTTTTAAAGAGCAGTTTCATCATGAAATTAAAGTGCCATCTGGTCTTGAAACCTACCTATACCTTTCTGAGGACATTATTACAATCTTTTTGGAAATCGTAAATTCTGTAATTTCTCCTGGGGCTCTAAACAGGACTGGCAAGAGAACTCATGGCTGTTGCTCTTTGTCCAGAATTTCCTTCCCTGTTTCTCAACATTGGCCACTCTTCTTGGTGACCCAGGACATGATTCATTCACTAAACCATCACTGAGGAGTGCGGCAATGTGAAAATGTCAACTTCCCAAGATTTCTTGTTCTATATGTGAAAGGAAAAAGCTAAGGTCTAGTATTCTGCCATACGTATATAGACCTCTTATGGGTAACAGGTCTTTATTAATAAAAATTATAGGGAAAACTCTCCTGATTGCCAGAGTAAATAAACTTGAAAAAGTCCTCCTGCCCAGGAAATCAGTTTCTCAATAAAGACATCTGATTGTCCCTGGAGAAATATCCTTTCTTACAGATACAACACATGGAGGTCACTTGTGCCTCTTCAGTGACTCTTGCCAAATCACCCAGCTGCTCCTGTAAACAACTGTGGGAGTGGGCTGTCAATAAGCATTTACTGAATGACCACGGTGTGTCACGCACAGGGATGCAGCTGGGGCTGGCAGACACCATCGCCTTCAGGACCACACAGACAAGACTCAGGACCTAACAGGAGCTGCGAGGCAGGATGATTAGGGTTTGCTGGCAGAAAATGAGAAAGAGTGACAGGCTGAAGGAAAGGGGACTTTCAGGCAGGAACCTCAAAGTGACTTCTGTTGGATCTTGAAGTAGGAGTGTGTGTGTGGGGGGGGTAGGGTGAAAATGAAGTGTTTTAAGGAAAGGGAATCAAGTTGTAAATGACTGGAAATTTGTGAGAGCTTGGGACCGGCATCGTTCAGGGGTCCTGCAGGATATGGATTTAAAGGAACACATGAAGTGGGCTCAGGTGAAGTTCTGAGACAAGCCCAAAGACACCACAGCCTTGATGAGGCACCACAGGCCAGCCACAGAGGAAGCTGTTTTCACCTTTAGGAACCTGAATGGGTGTTATGGTTTAGATATGAAATGATTGTGTTATGAGAGCCTAAACCTAATCAGTGCATTAATCCATTAATAGAGATTAACGTGATGGTGACTGTGGGCAGGTGGGGTGTGGCTGAGGGAGATAGGTGACTGAGGGGGCTTGACTTCGAGGTACATTTTTGTCCCTGGTGAGCAGAGCTCTCTCTCTGCTTTCCGATGGTCATGTTCTGAGCTACTTTTCTCACCACACTCTTCTCCCATGGTGTTCAGCCTCACCGCAGACCCAGAGCAATGGAGTTGGCTGTCTATGGACTAAGACCTCTGAAACTGTGAGCCCCAAATGAACTTTTCCTCCTCTGAAATTACTCTTGTCAGGTCTTTTGGAAATAGTAAAAAAAAAGGCTGGACTACATCTGTCAGGGGTCCTTATCATCAGCTTCCATTTGGGTTATGCCATGGATAGTCCAAGTGGAAGATAGGAAAATGAGAAGAGGTAGAGAGATGGAGGAAATGGTAACGAAATCAAGGGGAAAGGGGAGGGATGGTATACCAGAGCCTGGGGAGAATTATGGAGTACAGTCATTGTCCAAACTGAAACAGGATGAATGTTTGCTCCATCATATGTTGATAGACTCATACATGAGTCTATCATCTGTCTATCTGTCTATCTATCTCCATTTCTCTTTTTCTCTCTCTCCATCTCTCTACCTCTTCTCATTTCCATATCTTCCACTTGGACTATCCATGGCATAACCCAAATGGAAGCTGATGATAAGGACACCTGACAGATGTAGTCCAGATATCCCAGCCTTCCAGAGCACAGAACAGGCACAGAAGGGCAATTCTTTAGAAGCAAACAGAGAATAACTAGCAAAGTGGGTCCAGCTATCTTCAAGTTACCCTAAGTTACTAGAAGTGGGTATATAGGGAGAAATAAGAGCTGGGAGAAAGAATAGAAGAGGAGAGGGAAAATGCCAGACCCCCCAAGGCTCTTTCCTGGCTTCCTGCCCAGTGCCTTGACAGGGAGGAAACCTATAGAGGACATTGGAGCTTGTAGCTGCCATTTGGGGCTGTTTGCTGAGCATCGGGCACATTCTAAGTATTTCATATGCTGCAATGTGATCACCTCAATCTTCATAACCATCTATGAAGAACCATCACTCTCCAATTGCCATGTTCCAATCACTTTGGTAGCAACTTATATGCATTGCTTCATTTTATTCTCACAAATTCTCTAGATTCCAAGGATTCATTTTTTCTTTTGCATATGAAGAAACACTAAGTTCAGGAAATGTAAGTGCCAGTTGGATAGAGACTTGTTCTTTATCCCCAGTCCAAGGGATAGCGCCTGCACGTGGATAACAGGCAATCAGTAAGTGCTCATATTAAGAAGCAAAATAGACTCAGCAGATCCCAGATGGTGAGTGCTTGGATTAATTCAGACTTCTAACTCTAAAGTCTTAAGCTGCAAAAGCATCCCAGCCAGTTGAGAAGGAAGAACCAAAAACATACGCTTTCTTCCTTCCCTGTGAATGTCCATGAGAATCTGCTCAGCTAAGGCCCCTCCCGAGAGAAGCTGGAAGGCTCACAGGCCTTTAGTCTCCCCAACATCAAGCTCAGTCATTTATTCCTTCAACAATGAATTCATGTGTTCCAAAGACCTGCAGCATTATTAGTCCGTAAGCTCCAAGAGGGCAAGTTCTGTGTTTCTATTGTCAAAATACAGAAAGTCTCATCACACTGTCTGCCCTCAGTAATTATGTGCCTACTCTATGAATGAGGAAGAAATAGGGCAAAGGTAGGCACAGTGTAAAACCCTGGGAAAGCAGACTTACAGTGACTGAGGCAGATCCCCAACATGTAAGGGTAGTAGCAGGTGTCTCCATGCAGGAGAGTCCAAGATATCAAGAAAGAAACAAATGGTTAACTAGGTTGAGTCTTGACCTCCATGAGTTGAGCAGATGATTGGCAGGTGATGGGGGAGGATGCTTTGGAGAGCACATGCCAGAACAATGGCTCTTCAACAAAAACACCTGGGGAAGGGGGCACACATGAGGCTGCGAGAGGCAGCATGGTAAGGAAGAGGTTCTAAGAAGTGAGGTGAAGTCCAGACTTGATCCCAACATCCTGTCCTGTGTCTGACTACTCTTTCTTCTCTGTGCTCATCTAAACCTAATGACTCCAAGATGCCCTGGAGTACACCCATCCTCTTCCCCTAGCCCAAGAGCATTCCCGTCATCATAAAACCGTACAGAATGCTGTGATTTTCCCATATTAAAATATAAAGAAGGAAGAAAAGATTGTAAGGAAAAATTTTAATAACTCATTCCTTTCTGGCTATTACCCAGTTTCTTGGTAACTCCTTATAGCAATGCTCCTCAAAACCTTGGCTCTCTTTATCTGCTCCCTTTTCTCCCATTCTTTTGTAAACTCATTCCAAATCAGCTTTGGAGGCTGTGAATCCAGCCACTCAGCTACAACAGCAGTTGTTAAGGTTTTCAGTGACAATGGTATTGCTGAAACCATCGGTCAGTCCTAGGTCTTTGTCTCAGGTGGCTCTCCATAGCACTAGACCAGCCAGCCCCTCTCTCCTGACCCACACTCGCTATCTGGCTTCCAGATGCCCCTAACTTCCCTCCAACTTCCCAACAAGTTCTGGTTCCTAAGAACTAGAAACCAGAAAAGTTGTGTTCTAGTGAATTCTCAAGTTTTCCCAGTTTTCCACTGGGTGGATGAACAGATGTCCCCATCAGCCTGCTCCCTTTCCCTGACCTCCAACTACACACCTCTGGTCCCTCAAGACTCCTGACAACTGTGAAGACCAAAAGGATCCATTTTCTTTCTGTGCAGGTATTCCAGAATGATCTGGGAAGCAGAAGTCAACAAGATTTTTTTTTTTCTGCAAAAGACTTAAGAATAAATAAGATTCTTTTAGGCTTTGCCAACCAGGCAGTTAGTTTCCCTTCTTCTTCCCTTCCTCTTCCCCTTTTCTTCCTTCACTTGCTGTCTCTGCTCCATGTGCTGCTTCTCCCTCAATTCTTTACAAATATAAAACCTATTCTCACCAGCTCCACAGAGACAGGCCATGGCTGACTAGGTTGGCCTGCATAGACTGCCTGGGGGAAAGAAAGTCCTGTTCTCCAGGGAAGCCGGGACAGTTCACCCAAGTACCACTTACTAGTTCTGCGACCTTGGGCCATCATCTAACCTGTCTAAACCTCCCTTTTCCATGAAAAGTATCTAATAAGACTTGGTGGGCTTGTTACTGAACTACCCATTAAAATAGCAAGTGGAAAGGTCAAAGCACAGTGTCCAGAAAAACAATTGGTGTATAAACAGTTCCCACGGAGTCCCCTGGTGAGGAGGCTGGCAGGAGTCTCTGGTCATCTCCGGCTGGAAATCACTCTTGGAATGACAATGGCTACAGTTTTGTCCACCTCTCTGAATATGGTCACATGGACGTTGAAAACAGGTTATTGTCTTAAACTGTTTTGCATTAGAATAGTTTATCTTTAAAATTTGTGCTACCTCTTATTATATATCTCATATTTTTAAAAAATCTCAACTTCATTTTTTACCTTGTCTATTTTTAAAGGGTTTAATCATTTCTTTTATTTCTCCTCAACTCCAGGCTTTCCTATTTTTAGACTTTAACATTTTTACTTCCTCTGTAACGTCTTAGTTATTAAAAATTCATTAAAAAATTTTTTATTGCCATTCTCTTATTTCTTTTTTCTGTTTTTTTTAAAGTCCCCTCTTTTGTTATCTCTTGACCGCTCACAGCCACCTCTGTTCTGTCACTTCTCAGGGCATCATCCCTGTGCTCAGGCTGTCCATGGAGACTGCCACCTTCCCTTTCACAGCGCATGCCTGGCCAGCTCAGTGTGGCCTGACTTTTTTCTTACTCTTTTCTTAGCTTTTCACTTAAGTTCACAATTATATTGTTCTGTTGTTTTTCAGACTTTATCACATGTTATTTATATTTCTTTTTTTCAATTCAGTATGTACTATTTATAAAGGGCAGGCAGGAAGCACGGCTACAGAGCAGACAACTGCCGGGAGAGCCCACGACCTGGCAGAGGATGTTGGCAGGGACTATTTCAGCTCCCCCTAGTCTGTGGCAAGTCCTGTGTCTCCCCTGGCTCTGCCCTCTTTCCCTTTCCTCATTGAATCCTTGATGAGTTTAACCTGGGTCAGGACTGTTCCCACACTGCTTCTCAAGTGACCTCTCTAAAACCTGACTGTGTAACTGTGAAACACTTCATTAGGGACAACAAAAGCATTAATGACCAATGGCATCTCATCAGGAAAATGCAAATCAAAACCATAAAGAGATCCCCCCTCATTCCAGTTGGAATGGCCATTATCAAAAAGATAAAAGATAGCCAAGCGTCAGTGAGGATGTAGAGAGAAAGGAGCCCTTGCACACTGTTGGTAAGAGTATAAATTAGTGGGGCTGGGGTTGTGGCTCAGTGGTAAAGTGCTTGCCTCGCATGCGTGAGGCACTGGGTTCGATCCTTAGTACCACATAAAAATTAAATAAAGATATCGTGTCCATCTACAACTAAAAAATATATAAAAAATAAAAAAGAAATGAATACAAATTAGTATGACTGGCTTGGAAAACAGTTTGGAGGCTGCTTAAAAATTAAGACAGAACCACTGTATGACCCAGCACCTCAATAATGGGCATATATTTAAAGGAAGTCAAATCAATATGGCGAAGAGACATCTACACTGTGTTTACTGCAGTACTATTCACAGTAGCCAAGACAGGGAACCGACCCAAGAACCCAAGTGCCCATCAGTGGATGAGTGGAAAAAGAAAATATGGTCTGTGTGCACAATGGAATGCTATTAAGCCATAAAAGGATCAAGTCCTGTCATTTGTAATAACATGAGTGAACCTAGAGGATATTAGGTTAAATAAAATAAGTTAGGCACAGAAAGATAAATACCATCTGATCTCACTCATATGCAGAATCTAAAACAGTTGCTCTCATAAAAGTTCACAGAAGAGTGTTTACTGGAGAGTAGGAAGAGTACAGGAGAGAAAAGATGGGGAGAGATGCATCAACCGGTATGAGTGAGTCAGAAGAAATGAGGTCTAGTGTTGTACTGCGTGGTAAAGTGGCCACAGTTAATAATAACAGGTTATGTAACTCAAGATACCAAGAAGGAAGGATTTTAAATATTCTTTCCACAAATAAATGGTAAACATTCAAAGTGATAGATATGCTAATTGCTGTGATTTGCTTTAGACAATGTATTTCAAAACATCACAATGTTACCTCATAAATATGTACAAAAGCAACATTAATGACAACTACCATGGTCAATATTGAGCAGTTATTGTGTTATAGGCCTTTGGGTAATTGCTTTTTTCTATGATCTGGCAACATTTTGAGGAAGATATTCCCCTTTAACGGGCAAGAAAATTCTAGGGGCCAAGTGTACCTCACAAGTAAATATAAAAATTGGGAGACCAAATTCTTAACCACTGAGCTGCACTGCCAGGTCTGTATACATAGTATAGCAAACCAGACTATTGAGCATCTGCTTTCTTAATGAGAATCATAACTTTCCTTGGTCATCCCACAAGCCAGTGGTAGAGATGGGACTTGAGGCCCATGTGGTATGATTCCAGAGTTGACTTCCTAATCCCCCGCCACTGCATAGTAAATACAGGACCCAAACATTCTTTGAAAAGTAGAATAAATACGGAAGACTTGAATGATTCCTGATCTGTGCGAAGAACCTGGAGGAAGAGCATCTATAATGCATCACTTATCCATAAATAAAATGGAAAAATATTACTGCACTTCAGAAAAGGAGATGTCTGCTAGGATGCCAGGCCTTTGCTGAGAGATGTAGCCACAGATAACACAGTCTGTGCCCTTGAGGAATTCAAAATTTAGGAAGGCTGATGGATAAATAAAAAGGAGATCAAAATTCAGTGTTAGCTGTGATCTTCAGGTCATTTACACAAAACAGAGATTTGCTATGTCAGCCTGGGGGCCCAATGGGGCAGAATGACCTGGGAGCTTTCCAGAAATAAAGATCCCAAGACCATATCCCTGGAGACTCGTGTTCAGTAGGGCCGTGGGGTTCTGTATTTTTAACTCCCAGCTTATCCTCAGGTGCAGTCAAAATAATTAACCTGCTGAGGATCCTCTTTGTCTCCTCTTTTTCTCCTAGTGCACAAAATGCCCATCATTGAGTCCTGTTGTCTCTTCCTTTGAGATACATATTTAAGGTTTTGTCCTGTATCACCACCTGCACAGTTACCTCCCACCACCATGGCCCAAATCAAAGTAGATTTCACTGAGAGTTTTGGAGGAGTCCTCCAGCTTGCTTCCCTGGCTCCATCCTCCCCCACTACAGTCTGCTCTCACCACCGCAGCCATCATGACCCTGAAAACTGAGTGGTAGGTCATGTTTCCCCAGCACTCAGAGCCCCAGGGACTTCCTCTTTCCACTTCACAGGAATAAAAGCCAACATTTTTATTAGGGCCATTAGAGCCTCTGTGGTATGTTCCTTCACAGCCCTTCAGAGCTCACCTCCAAAGAGTGCTCACCCACATCCCCTCTCCTCTCTGTTGCAGCCACAGTGGGATTCATGCTGGTCTTGAGTGGGCTTCTTGCTTCTCTTGCCTCAGAGTCATTGCACATTCTGATCTTTCCACTTGAAATGTTCTCCAATATCCCCAAGGTACTCTCACATCTTTCGAGTCTTTTCTCAAATACCTTCTCATAATAGAGGACCTTTCTGAACTCCCTATCAATTAGCTACCTCACCCTTTCTCCATCATTTGAAATCCTCCTCACTCTTTCAGAGCAATCATCACACCTACACCAACACTGCGTATTAAATATTCCCTCTCCTACCCCTAGAATGAAAGCAGGACTAAGCAAGACTTTGTTTTGCAAATTACCAGTTCAAAAACGGCATGACACATAAAACTTGTTCCACAAATAAATTTGAATGGATATGTTAATAGAAGTAAGGAGCATTGAAATATTCTCAAATCTAGTTTAAAAGTGTGTAAGGATAGGAGAAAATACTGATCAATTTCTCAAGTGTTTCACACTTAACATATCAGCATGGAGTCAGAGCTGGCTTAGAGATAGTTAGAGAAGGGATCTAGGTAGAGCTGTGGGTTGGAGGGATTACAAACACAACGAATTATAAAACATAACTTACCTCATCTTGGAACCACAGATTTGCAACTACCATAATGTAATAGTACTTCCTTTATCATATTTAGTAAAATAATAACAATAATAATAATAACAATAACAAAATAATATTAATAACAATAATATATAAGATATTCTTAGACTCTTGATATTAAAATGCAAAACACTGTGAAGTCAATTACTGACCAAGAATAAAATCTATGTATGTGGCAAAGATTTTCTCCCACTCCATAGGCTCTCTCTTCATGCTCTTGTTTCCTTTGCCACATGCTTTTTAATTTGATGCCATCCCATTTATGGATTTTTGGTTTAATTTCTTGAGCTTTAGGAGTCTTAAGGAAGTTGGTATCTGAGCAATTAGGTTGGGATGTTGACCCTATATTCTCTTCTGTCAGTTCCAATGTTTCTGGTCTAATTTCTAGGTTTTTGGTCCATTTTGAGTTGATTTTTGCACAGGGTGAAAGAGATTTAGTTTCATTCTTCTTCATATGAATATCCAGTTTTCCCAGCACCATTTGTTTAAAAGGTTATCTTTTCTCCAATGTATGTTTTTGGCTCATTTGTCAAGGATCAAATGATTGTATTTATATGCATTTGTTTCTGTCTTATATTTCATTCCATTGTTCTTCACGTCTGTTTGTATGACAATACCATGCTCTTTTTGTTACTATAGCTCTGTAGTATAATTTGACTTCGGGTATTGTGTGACTCTTCTGAGGTGATTAGTATCCAGGATATATAAAGAACTCAAGAAACTTAAACACCATAAAAACAAAAACCAGTTGAAAAATGGGAAAATGATCTAAAGAAACATTATTTCCCAACAGAAGAAATACAAATGGCCTACAAATATAGTAAAAAATGTTCAACATCTTTAGCAACCAAGGAAATGCAAATAAAACTACACTTAGATTTCATCTCACTTCAGTTAGAATGGCAATCAGGAATACAAATAAAAATAATTGCTGATAAAGATGCCGTGGGAAAGGTATAGTTACACATCATTGGTGAGACTGCAAATTATACAACTGCTTTAGAAATCAGTATGGTGATTCCTTAAAAGACTAGGAATGGAACCACCACATGACCCAGCTATCCCACTTCTTGTATTTATCCAAAATAATTAAAATCAGCATACTATAGTAGTACAGACACTTCAATGTGTATAGCAGTACAATTTACAATTTCCAAGTTACAAAACCAGCCCAGGTACCCATTAACAGATGAATGGATAAAGAAAATGTGGTACATACACACAATGGCGTTTTACTTAGCCATAAAGAAAAACAAAATTTTTATTTGTTGGTAAATGGATGAAACTGAAGAATATCAAGCTAAGTGAAATAAGCCAGACTCAGAAAGTCAAGAGTTGAATGCTTTCTTTCTTATGTGGAACCTTATGAGAAAAAAAAAAACAGATTTTAAAAAGGAGAGTATCTCATAAAAATAGGAGACCAGTAGCACAGAGGAAGAAGATCAAGAAGGAGGGAAGAAGAAAAAGGGCATGGGAAAACCCTGGAGAATGAAATCTACCAAAATATGCTATATCCATGTGCAAATATACAGCAACAAATCCCACTTTGATATGTAATTATAATGCACTAATTAAAAAAAACAATAGAAGGGAAATAGGGAGAGTAGATCAAGAGGCTGGCGGAAGGAGAAGGCAAAGGGAAGGTACAGGGGAATGAAATTAATCAAATTATGGGTGTGTAGGAATGCCGCATAATGAATCCTACCATAAAGTATAATTATAA
Source organism: Geosciurus inauris (assembly GCA_004024805.1). Taxonomy (NCBI): domain Eukaryota; kingdom Metazoa; phylum Chordata; class Mammalia; order Rodentia; family Sciuridae; genus Geosciurus; species Geosciurus inauris. The sequence goes on from PVHX01001768.1 coordinate 74,812, forward strand.
TGCACCAGTGAAAAGGAGACCTGATTCTGGGCTCTGTTCTCCTCATTGGGCATGGGCCTCAGTGTCTCTTCTCCTGGCTTCATGAGATGGGACTGCTCTGCTCTTCTTCTCAGACATTCAGGCACCTCTTCTGGAATCTGCAGGTACTCCTAGGAGGAATGAGGCCTAGGCTGCAAGGCTCCCTGCCTGAAGGTTCTTCTAAATCTTGACTCTTATGACACTAGTGAATTTATCGGAGTAATCTATTCTTCCTATTTCAACATACACAGATTCATTTGCACATATGCTTATACACACATAAATATATGAGAATTTATGTCAATGTGTATATTCTTTTATACATATTCAAGAATTTCTTCTTTTATTTCAAGAATTATAATTACACTGAATTTATAGATTTGTATATATATGTAGTTCACAATATTGCATTTTACTTGATGTATCAGAGATTTGCTCCTGCCATTAAATATCTTTAAAGGCTATTTTATATCCACTTCTACATGAAGAATACAATTTATTCAGCCATTCCTCTACTGCTAAAATAATGCAATTTCCATTTATTTTCCACATAAATAACACTGCAAAGAACAACCCTTAACAGAAACTTCCAATCTTGCATTTGGTGATTTCCTAAAGATAAATCTCAGAAAGTTGGGTCACTGGGTCAGAAGAAATGAGTAGAGTTTTGCACATGTAACTAAATTGTTTTCCAAACATATTGTAATAAAATATTACATAGCATCCAACTATCTGATTGTTTTCATTTTAAAAAGCAATTATTTCTCATTTGAGACATTACTCACATTTTTCTACTTTCAAGATTAGAGCAATATGCCCATCTGTTGTTTCCCCGCCTTTTTGTAGCCTCATTTTCTACATTTCACTCTAATCTGTTGGCATTTATTTTGGCATATAGTATGACATGATAATCAAATTTTTTTCCAATAGTTGACCAATATCCTTTTATGAGCAATTATCTTTTCCATTAAGTCTTCAGCTATATGTATCAGATACAAACTCATTATGATCTCAATCACATTTTTCTCTATTGTACACTCTGGTTTTATTCCATTAATTTTTTAGTAGAGTTTTTCTCTAGTGATGTGGAGTTTTAATTATTGCAGCATGAAGGCACTTGACACTTTGAGCAAGAAACACTATACTCCCTTTTGTAAGAAAGCATTTGATATTATAGCTCATGTATTCTTTCAGTTATTCTTTTTAATCATTTTTCAAGTTGCAAATGAAATGCCACAAGGGATTTTAATTACAATTTTAAAGCTGTAAAGCAAGTTGGGTAGTATTTACACAGTTAACAATTGTCTTCGTATTTTATAAATTTATGTATTTTCACTCTTTTCTAGCTCTCATACATTTGATTTTACTTTTGATGCATATATTCTGTGTTGTTTTACCTTACCATTGCTGTTATAAGACCACTGTTCTGTCAAATCTGGCAAATGATTAGTGGTATGTAGGAAAAATAGTGGTATGTAGGTATGAATAGGAAAGCCATTCATTCGTGTGTTCGACTACTTAGCACTTATTAAGTGCTGAGCAACTCATAGGCACAGTGCTGAGCATTTAACATGTAGCTGCTGATCAATGTATATCAACAAAAATCATATGTATATAGATAGAACTCAAACTCCCATGTGAGAGCACACATCAATGAAGCAAGTATACAAAGAAATATATAATTACAATGTGATAAATGAACAGGGTGCAAAAACAATGAATATCGAGAAGTCTTACTTTTGTAACAGGGATCAGGGAGCATCTCTCAGGAAACTATAATAAATCCCAGAATAGGAGAAGAGGAAGCTGCAAGGCAAGAAGTATTGAGAAGGGTGTCCAAGCAGAGGGAACAGCACTTGAATGGCAAAAAGATGGGAAGACTCAATGAAGGAACAAAATAAACCAGATGGGTTGAAATAAAATGGACAAAGGGGAGGAGGAAGAGGTACAAAATGGACAAAGGGGAGGAGGAAGAGGTACAAAATGAGTTTGAAGAGGATGACGCAGTCTTTATTGTAACGATAGAGAGTTGGTTTTGTCCTCTTTTTCAGCAATAAGTTTATCTGTTTAAAATCTATATATTTTAGCAGGCAATGCATGCACCTATACAAAATATAAAAGCAGTGATTAGAAAAGCAGTGATAAGACTTTAGCCTCTATTCCAAGAATTATCCAGTACCTTACTGAGTGATTCTGGGCATGTGCAATAACAAATGTTTGCCCTTTGGGATTTTTTCTTAATATTCTATTCAGTTGTATCGATTTATTTTGTCAATGCTTTCCCCCATGTTAATGGGATGATTATGGTTTTATTTAGAGCTGCAAACATGATGAATTACAATAGTTGATTTGATGATGCTTTGATATTTTAATATGCTCCAATTCCTAGAAAAATACAGTGTAGTCAAGTTGAATTAACTTCTCTATACATTGATGGCTCCAATTTGCTTTATTATGTATAAGAATCCCCCTCCACATTCATAAGTGAGATTCACCTTTTATTTACCTTTGTAAATCAATTACATAAATTTTGGTACTAAGGTGATACTAGGCTTATATACTGAATTGCTCTCTATTTTCTATGCTCTGGAAGAGATAAAAAATGGAAATTATTCCACAGTTGTTTGTAGAGTACTCTGATGAAGCCATTGGGGCTTGTTACTTTCCTCATATAAAGATTTTTAATTATGAGTACACTTATTTGAAATTTCTCCTTTCTTCTTGAGTCAACTTTGGTAAAGATGTATCTTTAGAAATATCTCAATTTCATTTAAAAATCTTATTAGCATTAAAGTTCATAGTTTATTTTATTATCTATTGATTTCTACAATGTCTTTGTCAACTTTTTATTCTTAATATTGCTTATTTGTATCTTCTCTCTTTATTAAGCTTATAAGAATTATTTGTTTTATTAGTCTTCAGATAGTGAACTATTAACTTTGCTAATCATCTTATCTTATTGTCATTTGATTTTTAATTTATGGCTTACTGTTCTTATCTTTTTTCCTTCTGTATACTTTGGGTTTATTCTGTTCTCTGATTTGGTTTTGCTAAATCCTTCAGTTGAATGGTAGCACATTTGTTTTCAAAGTTTTTTTTGTTTTTTGAAATGAAGCATTTAGGACTATAAATTCTTCTGTGTAGACTACTGAGTTTTGTTCTGTGGTATTTTCAATATTCTTTGGCTATACAAGTATATCATATTCATTATGATATACTTTTAAATCCATGAGTTATTTAAATTACTTTTAATATCTAAGCATGTGAGATTTTTCTAGTTATCTTTTTACATTATATTGTAATTTGGTCACATTGTGGTTATTGGCCAAGTTTACATGATACTAGTTCTTTGAAATGTGCTCAGGTTAGCTTCAGGTTCTGATGTGAGATACTATTTTGCAATTTACATTACTGCCTAAAACTTTGTACTAATTATTTTTTTATACACTATTTTCCACTTCGAGGTTGTTGTAGGAACTATTCAAATTATTTCTTTGAAGATTTTTTTTATCTGCCTGACATATTAACTGCTCAAAATTGTGTTCAATTAGACCACTATGATGGTAAATTTATAATTACACACACACACACACACAAGCACACATATAATTTTCATTGTACTTTTGAGGCTCTGTTGTTAAATATGTTCAAGTTTAGAATACTTTATCTTCCTGGTGAATTAAACCATTTACCATTGTATAGTGATCCTATTTATCTCTAGTAATGCTCTCTTCTTTAATCTGGTATTTATACAACAAAACCAAATTTATTTTGTTTTGACTTTTCAACTTTTTATATTAGTATAATTTGAGAATATCTCAGTGCAATCACTATAGCAAGTGGTATGAGATTCCTCAGAAAACTTGGAATGAAACCACCATTTGACCCAGCTATCCCACTCTACCATCTATACCCAAATCAGCATATTACAGTGATGCAGCATATCAATGTTACAGCAGCTCAACTCACAAAAGCTGAACTATGGAACCAACCTAGGTGCCCTTCAACAGATGAATGGATAAATAAAATGTGATAGATAGATAGATAGATAGATAGATAGATAGATAGATAGATAGATAATAGAATATTACTCAGCTTTAGAGAAGAATGAAATTATGGCATTTTCTGGTAAATGGATGGAGTTAAAGAATATCATGCTCAGTGAAGTAAGCCCATCCCAAAAAACCAAAGGCCGAATGTTGTTAATATGTGGGTGCTAATTCACAATAAAGGGGAGGGTGTTAGGGAAGAATAGAGTTACTCTAGATTAGGTAGAGGGTAGTGAAGGAAGGGATTGGTTATGGGAGTATGAAGGATGGTAGAATGAAACAGACATTATTACCCTGTACACATATACAACTGCACAATCACTGTGATTCTACAACATATAAAACCAGAAAAATGAGAAATTATACTCCATTTATGTATGATTATCAAAATGCATTCTACTGTCATGTATAACTAATTAGAACAAATAAAAAACAAAAGTAAAAGAGTATCTCATATAAATATTATATAGATGGATTATTTATTTATGTCTCATCTGAAAATCATCATCACAACCAGAGAATTGGTCCCATCTATGTAACATCTTTTTCTAAATGTTTTCAAGATTCTCTTTGGATTTTAGTATTTTGACTATGATATGCACAGGCAGAATTTTCCTTGCATTTAGTCTGTGTATGCTTTGTTGACCTTATTGAATCTCTAAATTTTTGCCCTTATAAAATTTGCAAAATATATCATTTATTCAAACAAATTATGTTTTCCCCATTCTCCTCTTTCTTTCCTTCTGAGAATTCAATGATATGTGTATTGGGCCTTTAAATATTTCCACGTATGTAACTAAAACCTTTTTTAAATCTATTTTTCCTGCAGAATGGATATCTATTGTTAACATTTCAAGTTTAGTGGCTTTTTATTCTGCATCTACATTTTTATTGTGCATTAATATCATCAGTGACTATATTAATTTCAGATGTTTTTCATTTCTAGAGTTTCATTTGTGTATGTATGGAGGGAGTTTTTTTTCTCTCTCTCTCTCTTTGTCTTATTTCCTGACTTTTCATATTTTACTAGCGTACTTATCTTTATATCATTGAGCAGAGTTATAAGAGCTGCTGTAATTTTAGTCTGATTCCAACATCTGGGGCAGATCTGAATAGGTGCCGGTTGGTTATTTTTTCCCTTGAGAAGGAGTTGAATTTTAATGTTTAGTCTGATGTCCCAGTGAACACTGTGTAGTTCAGACTCTGGATAATCTTACATTCCTATGGACTTTTTGTCTTTTGGGCTTCATTTCAGTTCATTATGGTTGGGTTATTTTATCCTTAACTCAGTTGTTTGCTATCTACTCTGTTCATGTGAGATTCAGGGAAGTTTATACAAGAATTTGAGGCTCCCTCACACATGTTCTCTGTAGGATTTTGTGCCCACTTTCCAGCAGCTGTACTTCCTAGCTTCTCTTGAGCTTCTGGACTCCCTCTTGTCATTTTGTCTACCTCACACCATATGCACTGCGACCTACCCTTGGGTGAAGGCCATAAAATAAGGAAATTCACACTATGCTGCTCCTTTATTCCATACATTGACACCTTCCATTATATGCCTGCTTTTCTTCCCTAAAAAGTCACCCAAAAGGGGTCTAATCTGAATAAAAGAAATCTAACTTGAGAGGGTAGCAAGATTTTGATGCTGAGTAATAAGATAACTGGAATGGAGATTAAAAGTGGAAAATTTGATATTTTTTGTTGAGTAGAAACAAGACTTGAGTTCTACTAAAGAGGACTGGAATGCACTAGAATCATAGTACAGTAGGCCATTCTATGAATGTCTTATATGTTTATGTACATATAAATGTTTCTTCAATTATTATCACACATTAATAGTACAAATTAATGATTTTCATTGTGACATTTCCAATCATGCATATAACAGGGTTTGATTGAAACTACTCTGCTTTTTAATGTTATTTATTTTTCATTTTTATCGGTTCTTTTTCATAGTACATGATAATAGAATGAACTGTGGCATAATCACAAAAGCGTGAAATGCTGTCCTGTTTCAGTCCTCAGCATTTCCCCCTGTTCCCTTCCCTCTGCTGTCCTTTCATAAATCTCACCATCATGTACATCCACAAGAAACTAATTTTAAAAAAACCTATAAGTTTATATGAATGATTTTTCTGTTCTATATCCTCTTCCCCTTTTTCCTTCAGGATCCCTAGCCTAATACAGACCAAACATTTCAGGCCCAAAAGAAGAAAGTTGAGGAACAGTGAGAAACAGAGAAAAAGCCAAAGAGTCCTTCCTCATCTTTCCTACCTCATGTTTCCAATGTAGTTCAGTCTTAAAACTGGGGAGGAAGAAACTGTGACTTGGTCAAGAATGGTCTCTGAAGGGTGACATTGATTGAAAGTCTGAATGAAGGGCAAGTTTCTATTTACAGGCTAGAGAACATTTCAACTGATATATTAAGATTTACCTTTGAAATTTGTGCTTACTTATTTTCCTCTTTGCCTCCGAACAGCTCATTCAACCACCTGACCACACTGTGTTTGAAATTCTGTTCTAGGTTGTGGCCCAGGCAGTGCTATTCATGTGCATGAACACAGCTGGGATCTTCATCAGCTACCTGTCAGACCGGGCCCAGCGCCAAGCTTTCCTGGAGACACGGAGGTGTGTGGAGGCCAGGCTTCGCCTGGAGACAGAGAACCAAAGACAGGTACCATCTGGAAAGACCCTGTGTCCCAGTTATCACCCGTTACATGGCTCTTTTTCTTCCTCTCAAACAAATCCTAATTTGCAATTGCTCTTTCAAAGTTTGTGTCATGAAATTCAAGAGTCTAAAATAGTTACTTGAGACTTAGAGGTCAAAGTATGTTGATTTTATTCTCTATACTCAGTTAATTGGTCCCCAAAAGAAGGAAACTGTAGTCACAAAGGTACTCTGACACCTTTGACTAACATTTGTGTTTATGACCCAGGTTAAAATCAATATATCATCTACATTCTCATCTTCAACTTCCTTCTTCAGAACTATAAATTGTTATCTCAGATAAAAATTTTCCACTGTGTAGGAATTTAAATTGTACAGTAAACTCTTAGAAAAAGCTTGTGCATGTCTAATCCCTAATTTTTCTTCCTGGCTTTCAGAAGAGATATTGCACAAAATAAAGTTGATGGACCTGCTGCCAATCTCAGAATAAGGGCAGCAGCAGGCAAAGCAGGTTGGATGGGGTGGCGAGGGTGGGAGCAACTGCATCCTGTTTGAAGAGTTTGAAATAGAAGAAGGTCTTGGATGTCCTCACTGAGTAGATGCTAGAGAGACAAAAAGTAGCTTTGGTCTCAAATGATATGTTCCTCTAAAATAAAATTAGTTTTTAAAGACTAAAGACTTGTTCCTCCAGAAGCTATTTATATATGCAAAATCCATGTGTTACCATTGTTTCTGAAAATAATTGTTAAAGAGGAGTAGCAGGAATGCCTTGCAAACTGGTTTTAGAATCAACAATAGTCTACCAAGTTTATAGGCTCTTGAGAATTCTATGCATAATAGATGTATTGGTTCTGCCATACTCAGTTCTTTCTCTTGAAGTTGTGTCTTATGTCTACTGTAGCACTCTTATTTTAAACTTAACACAATGATGGTTTTAGAAATTGCAAACAAAGGAGCTGTGAAAGGCTCAACATTTTCTTCATGATTAATTTGACTGAATCATCAGGAAAGTGTGTATCTTTTGAAGTTAAGTGCATCCAGGTCTGTGTGGCAACGGATGAGGCAGACGGCTTGGGCACAACTTGACAAAACTCACCTCCCACCAACATATGTTATCAACAGAGGAGACTCCTGAAGCTTCCAAATCCTACAGTGGCTTCACAGGATTCAGAACAGGGAATTTCTAAGTTAATGCCTAAAGCAATTAATCATGGAGCCTCATTAATTGTTGTATTGTAGTTTCTCTGAATAGCTATTGGAACAATTTAGAAAAATAGTTTCAAGGAAGAAAACACTTTGTACAATAAAACATGAGTATCTCTAGGATGGTGTATTATGTTCCTGTGCAAAACAGAGCAGTTGCCAGACTGGCACGTCACTCTTTCCATGGGACTTGTGCCAATGCAGAGAATGTTGCCATATTAATAATTTATTCAGCTATTCTTGATGCTCCATCACAACAAGAGCTGCATTGTGAGTTGTCGAAAATGCCTCTTGAATGCAGTGTTTATGAAATAATAGAGACACTGAAAATTATTGCCTTATCATAACCATGAGACTTTTCTTATTTTCTCATGTGTCAAGTCAGGTGTCTCAGAAGCACTGTGATCTAGTAATCTTAACATGGTGGAGGGCCGTTCCACTCTCTGCCTGGTAGTTTTTCTTTCTTCCTTTTTTAAGTTGGTAGAAGGAGGAAGAAAATAATAATATAGAAGTGAGAAGAAGAGACAATTCACCTGGAAAGGCCACTGGAGTTTGTGTTATGGCTCATTCAATTCCCAATTGAGCCACCTAAGTCACTTAGCACTCAGCCACCAGTTCTTCACTTGAAAATGGGCAGTGTCTTTCTTGTCAGCATTATATTTGCCCCAAATGACATAACATGTATATAGCAACACAAAATTATAAGTCTGCCTCATTGTTTTCATGGATAAAATACAAGAAAAGACTTTTCTTTTGGTGGAAGGTTCTTGGTTCTGAGGATTCAATAAAATCTGCTACAGGTTTCTTACGGTCACAGGATCAGAACTATGATCAACTATTCCTGGCGTATTGACCACTCCTCCTTCCCCTAGTATCTAAGATAGCCAGCTCTGTGTCATTCTGTGCTAAAGTTACTTTCCATTGACATTTGATCTCTGCTACAGGTTTCCATTATCCTTGAAAACTTTCTTGGTGGTAGATGGGCAGTGTAGTCTAGCAGAGCAAACACAGCCTTTCAAGCGAGACTGCCCTGAATTTGAAATCTTTGCTTAGTTACTATTTTAGTGAGCTTGAGCAAGCTGTGAGTCTTTGTTTCTTTACCCATAGCAAGGGGATAATAATAACCTGCCTGAAAAGTCTCCTTAACAGCTAGAAATATTGTGTGCAATGCCCTTGTAACTCAGAGAAGAGTTGCTATTAGCATTATTATGCATAATTATGTATATGATTCAACCAACATAACTCAGGCCCAAGAGGGCTCATTTGAGAAAATATTATAAATTGGCTTGTCTTGGTTGAAATAACCTGGAATTATTTATATGGAGGTAAATCAGAATGGTGGTTCATCTTAAGTATACAATAATTGAACTTGTCATTAAGCTCCATCCATATCTTTCAAAATACCAAGTGCAATTGACAAATTCATCTTCATTTACCTTGTCAAAGCTAATTATAATGTTATACCTTAAAAATTCTATACTCTGCAAAAGAGATACTGTAAAGACCTAAATGACTATAAATGCTTTCTCCTTGGATAATTATCCCAAAGAATTCTAGTAGCAATTTTTGTGATTGTCAATATATCTCATGTTATGAGCAGACCATACAGCACAGAAATTATTGAGAGTTTTGAGATTTTTCAACCACTGGATTTATCTCATGGCAGGATTCAAAGGAAATAGTTAAAGAACTTATTCAGAATTGAATTAGTTTATTTATTTAGGGGCTGCTGTGCATGGGGAAGTGTCCTGGGTACTGGGAACATGATGGGGACTAACAATCCCCAGTTTCTGGCATAGAGTTTCAGATATAAAAGGATACGAACAAATCCACAGACTCTTATGGCAACAGTGTGTGACCCAAACCTAAACTGCAAGATTATAGAGGGCTACCTAGAAGAAACGTTGTCTACCTTGCATGTTAATGAGATTTAAATGAATAGAGAAGTGATGAATGACCCATAAAGGCAAACACACACACACGAATATCTTGAAGAAAAAGAAAAGTTTGTTGGGGGAAATTATGAGTGCCCCCATGATCATGCATTCACTTTTTCCCCTATCCAGCCTTTGACCCATGCTGTAGATACAGAAACAAATAAAATCCACTTTTTACTTTGAATTGGGCCTGGAAGATGAGTATGATCTTAATTACTGGATGAGAAGGAAGAAAGATATTAGTAAAGATGCTGATGGCAAGATATATGCTTTGTGGAAGGACAGCAATGCTGGTCAGTGGGTTTTCTCTGTACTTCAATGGAACACTGCTACTTTCCATTCAATGAAAAATACATGTTTAGTGAGTCTCAGCTATGAACCAGGCATTAGTCAAAGTACTCTGTACACCAGAATGATGAAAAGCTATTACAGATCTCCATTACTGCATGCTACAATGGCTTTCAATCTTTGCGTACCTATTTGTTAGGGCACACTGTGATCCCCTTGAAGAATCCTCAGTGTCTCATTCCTCGACATATGCCATCCAGCAGTGCTTAAAAACTCATGTGACTACATGATTATAAATGACTGGGATCATCCATATTTAATGATGGCTGCTAATTGTTTTTCCAAATAAAAGTCTGCAGGCAGGAGCTAGAGGGTAAGTGGTCCAAGAACTATGTTTCCTCTTGCTCGATGATCCCCATTGCATAACAAGATGCCTGAGGTCCTGGGAAACAGGATTTTTCCCTGGAAATCCTGAACTTGCCTGCACTGTTCTTCAGGTCAGAGAACCAGCAAATATGAAAACTTTTTGCTGGATATCTCTATGTCTCTTTTAAACTAAGTATTTAACTAAGCTCCTTGAAGGTGACCCTCAACTTTATAATATCTCACCTCCTACCTGTAGTAGTTAGCACACCAGCAGGGACAAACTATTGAATGGGCCTAAATGCTGACACGTTGAACTTACTCAGCTATAAAAAGGTGGAGCATATATTGGCCCTTTCCTTCTAGAAGGCAAGACAAACTTCCTTCATCTCCTCTCCTCCTTCTCCTCTTCTTCCTCCTTCCAATTCTCCCCATTTCTTCCTTTTTCCTCCTTCTCCCCCTATTTTTTCTCATTTCCCTTCTCCTCTTCTCCCTTCCTCCTTCTCTACTTCTTCTTTTTATTTTTTTTACCAACTGCAACTCTTATGAACATACTAATCAACTCCTATCTGTTCTCTTGAGCTTCTCTCCCTTCAATCTGTAATCCATTTCACAGTCCTGATTGGTTCAGTGCCAGTGCAGGGAACCTGTTAAGAGGAAACCCTTCAATATTTGGAAGCGTTTTGTGCAAACCAAATCTGTGCTTCCTGGATGTGGGACCTTGGGCAAACCTCTCCTTTCTGGAGACCTAGACTTTTGTGGGTACAAGATAATCATGATGATTATACCCTCCTCCAATGGTTTTGGTGTGGAGTAAAAACAAACATTTCTTAGTCCCATGCAAAGCGAGTCTGTGCCTTCTAGTGACCATGTTCAAACTGACCAACTAGTTCACACCAATATTGAACTAAACTCCTGTGTGGTGCAACAACCCTTCCAGGATCTAGGCCCTGTCCTCTCTCTCAGGTCTCCACTACTCCCTCTCCTCTCACACTGCACCAATGACCATGAGCTCCCTGAAATGCTGCCTCATCAGCTTGTGCCACGTGGCTCTTCAGCCTCCCTCTTCATGGATTCTGCTCTCCTGCTCCTGCATCGCTTCCTCCCCAGGCTTGTTTTGACCCCAGGTAGAGCTGCAGTGCTTTTCTCCTGCTCCCACCATGCCAAGAAAGTTAACTCTATTACAGGATGTGTCATACTTCCTGGCATTTACTAATCTACATTTCTCTCACTACATTACCTCTAAAGACTAGTTAAAAGCTGCTACTCTATCTAATGTATCTGATTCTCTGGTATTTATCTAGCATAGTGGCTGGAAAATAAGAGCTGATTAATATCTATTTAACTGAGTTATACTGAACTCAAACCTTGGCTGCTGGCTTCCCTTTTACCTATACACGTGTTGAAATAACGCTTCTATGGAAGAGTAAAGAGACCTGTGCCCACTGTGTTCCCACTGAAAACTCCATGTTGGGAACATTCTTATCCAATTCAGGAAACACTAGCACAGGCTGAGCACACATCTCCAACAGACCTGCTGGGGGAATTTTCCATCTGGAAGCTACATCTTGGAACATCTCTCTTTGGGGAGTTAGATTCTAATTACTGTGAATTTTGCAATCCCATTTCTCCTCCCAAATGATCCAAATGGCCTATATTTATTTTAAATATTAAAATGAATTAATTGTTTTTCTTTCAGCCTGGAGAATTGTAAAAACCTCCTTATGGTAATCATGGCATTTCGAGGTATCTCAGAAGCTCTAGGGGCACAGAAATGAAGTTTCAGATGATACCATATGTTACAGCAGCAGAAAGATTATTTTTAAATGCAGCAGATGTTTTAGCTGTATTAAAGTAATTCAGTTTAACTTAAATATCTTTGTTAGACAATATTGGTGTGAGGTAGTTGTTTGGACAGTAGATTGAGAAAGTTCTGCTTCCTACTGAGCTCAGAGTTGGTTGTTTTGATTCATGTCGATGTCTTATAGCATCTAAGAGGGTTTTTTTCCATTTTGTTTTTATTTAATTATTTTTATCTGTTAAAATAAAATGATAAATTTATTTTATTTGAAATGAAGACATAGCAATCATTAAAAATTGGTGTTTCAAAAAATTATCTTTACTTAAAAGGACACTAATTATTTGATTAACCCAGAATATGATCATTTTATGTATGTCTTAATGAACTGTAGAGATTTTTTAAATCCAATGTAAAAATGAAGGCATTAGGTCTACTTCAGAAATAATAGACCAGTATTACTAACTGTATACATCTCGTGAAGTAAGCAGCATAGCTAATGTTTTGGCAAATCTTACCTGATTAACAACTTCTATTAGGATTAGTGTTTTTAAAGTTCGTTTTTTCTTCTGATTTTGTTAACCATATCAGTGCTGCCACATTTTGAATATTCCTTTTGAAAATCTCCCATTGACTGGCTAGCATTCAATAGGCCTGGTTTCAGAGGTTCAGTCCGTAGTTGGCCAACTTCATTGCTCTGGTCCCGACATGAGGCAGAATATACTGGCAGAGGGAAGCTGCTCACCTTATGGAAGCCAGGAAGGAGAGCACTAGGAGTTTGTTATTTATTTATTTGTTTTTAAATTGTGGATACTGTTAACTAGTAAGGCAGAACTTTGTCACTCATTCATTCATTCATCCATGGAGGAGCATCAAGACCGACATAAAAATGGCAGAACCCCAGGCTATCTGTTCTTTTACTCCAGTCATATGGTCTTTGCATTATACTCCCAAAACCTCTTCAGCTTCTGCAACCCAGTCACTTTTTTGCTTTTCTCCATCTCGTGTGTTCCAGGCATGGACCATTCATCATGTCCAGCCTTACCTGTTACTAATATGTTCCATAGCCATTATTCTATAGTTTATGCTAGAAAATCCACTGTTTCCAACACATTCCTCTTAACTTACTGCACCCACTCCCTAGTTTAGGCTTTTCTCCCTACCTGGTATGATCTTCCTTTTATCCCCCAATCTTGCCCATTCTTCAAAGCTCTGCTTGATGTCATCTCCTCCACAAAGACCCTCTCTGATCCTTCCAGCTGTGACCTCCATGAGAGTTTCATTTGTGAATTTCTTGATGGTATTAGTCTCTATCTCTTTCTATTTTACTATGCCCTGGCCTTATTTTGATTCTATCCTATGAATTCTCTGAGATAAGATAAATGTTTAATTTGTATTCTTCACAAAAGCTGTGGTTGCAGAAGGAGAAAACAAACTGGGAAGTAAAACAGGGGCAATAGACAGATAATGACTGCTACTAATTGTATTTCCCAACCATTCTTTTACACAAAAAATATTTGTGAATAAATAGACTTGGGAAATACTCTCTTCTTGTGGAATGAAGAAAAAATTTTAAAACTGAATGTCATCGTAGGGTCATCCTCTTTCTCATCCTACAAGCATCTATTCCTCTGCGCTCAGTTTCTTTCATAGTTTTATTTCTCTTCCTAGTTTCATTTTCATTCCTTTCAGATATTTTTTTGGGGGGGAAACATAAAATGTTATTCCAATCACCATCCTCCCCCAATATAGAATGCTCTGTGGACCTCATCATCCAACAGAATTTCTTATGTTAACAGAAATGTCTCATATACATGCTGGCCAATGGCCGCTAAGCTCTTATGACTACTGAGCAGCACAAGAAATGTGGCCAGTGTGACACTTTAATTTTTCTTATTTTTACTAATTTAATCTTAAATATAATTCACCATATATTATTGCATCTATATTAAACAGCACATCTCTTCAATCTGGGATTCTCAAAACAAATGTATTAGTTTTCATCTGTTTACAGGTAACAATAACTACATCCTGCTCATGTAAGAAAAAAGAAAAAAATGTATTCTATATTGGCTGGGTTGCCAGAGGATTTTGAAAAAAAAAATATTTAGATAAATAATAAAGGGCTCAGGGAAGATCCAGTACCAAGAATTCAAGAGTCATCACAAATACAAGGAGAACTTTATCTTTTATTCTCCCTCTGGATCTGCCCTGTTCTCCCCTTTTCTCCAGATTAAATCCCTTTGTTATTAAGGCACCATGATAGAAAATGGCTGTGATACAAACTCTTGAAAGTTTACTCCTTTTACTCCAATCTAGAGAAATGCCCAGAATGAAAGATATGCTCTTCGACCCAATTGGAAAATATAGGAATTAAAATGCAATTGGCTAGGCTTTGGCTGGGTGCCCACTACAGGACTTGTCATGAGAGGCGGCATCGGATACAGGAGCATGGCTGCTGGGGGCTCTTTCCTGACTTGGTGAACGACGCTCACAGAGGAATGGCAAGTGCCCAGTATTGTCCTCCACTCTAACTGAGTAGCACAGACTGGGTAATTTGATAAAGATAGAGGTCTGTTTCTCTTAGTATTATGGAGGCTGGGAAATCCAATATCACGGTGCCAGCATCTGGTCGAGCTTTCTTGCTGCATCATAACACACTGGAAAGCATCACAAAGTGAGACAGAGCAGGCATGCCCTCTCCTATCTCTCTTCTTCTTCTTATAAAGCCACTAATGCCAACATTGGGGCCCTACTCTCATGACCTTTTTCAATGTCAGTTGCCTTCCGAAGCCCTACTTCCCAATACTATTAACACATGACTTTGGATATTCAGTTTCCAACACATGAACTGTTGGAGGACATATTAAACCATAGCAGTATCCTTGATCTTCCAATGACCCACCAACAGCCTCTATTCAAGTTTGATCTCTCCAGCACTTGGTCCTGCTGACCAGTTCTTATGCCCCCATCTCCTGAAGTACTCTTTTGCTTTAATTTCCATAGGAAGCACTTGGTCTTCCAAACTGTCTTTCAGACTTATGATTTCTTCATATATCCTTTGTCTTCCTCCTAATCCTTAAATATAGGCATTCTTCGAGGGCCTTTCTTTGACCCCTTCTTTTTGATTCTTTTCTGGAGATTTATCATAACTTCAGCCACTGCTGGATAGTTCCCATATCAGTATCTCCAGCACCATGTTTTCTTCCAAGCTCCCGATGCCCATTGCCAACATCCTGCTACAGCTTCACCAGCATGAGTCACCAGCATCACTAGCTCAGCCAGTTCATAACATTCTCATTCCCCCCCCCCCCAATTATTTTCGCCTGTGGCATATCCATCCACACCAACTGTGGTGCTGACTTCCGTCAATACCATCTCCACTAAATATGTACTAACTGTTCCATATTTCCTTTCTTAGTAGTGTGTGGTTAAAGTAGCTTTCTATTTTTCTAATTGCTTTTTCTAATCCATTTGTCACCTGTGTGAACTGGTCTGGCTACCTGGAGTCACTTCTCAAAATTCTTCTTGACAAAGAAACTATAATTTCCCTGGGTATGGTGGTCACAACTTTCATGTACAAAAAAAAAAATGATTTTCCTTTCTCTCATTTTCCTTATGGTCTATGAAATTGAAATTGGAAACTCTACAAATATATTGAGCTTCCTGGAAATGCATGAAGCATAAAGACAAAACCACTGCTGTCTCTCGCCTATTCTCCTCCTTCTCCATCTTATTTACAGGTGATCTTTTAGGCATCCATTGGTCCTGTTGCTCCAGTGAGCAGGAGTTGGGTTGGCGTCATCATGTGTTCATTTCTGGGCCTTTCCTGAGGTAAAAGTGTGGCCTCTTGTCCACCCCTCAGGAAGCCCACTGACACAGTGAGCCCCACAGTGGCCTCCATGCTCTCTGCTTTTGGCTGAGGAGCTGTGGCTCAAGCAGAAAGAAGAAAAAGGAAGCCCGTGTTCACTCGCTTTCCAAGTCCTAATCCTTTGCCCATAATAAAGTGCTCGTTCTTATCCCTGTTCGCATCCACTATCCATTTATCTATCGGGCATTGAAGAGGGAAGGCACATAAAACTCACACCTCAAAATGCCAACAGAAGCCGGGTGCGGTGGCGCAAGCCTGTAATCCCAGCACTTAGGGAGGCTGAGACAGGAGGATCGCGAGTTCAAAGCCAGCCTCAGCAATGGCGAGGCACTAAGCAACTCAGTGAGACCCTGTCTCTACGTAAAACACAAAATAGGGCTGGGGATGTGGCTCAGTGGTCGAGTGCCCTGAGTTCAATCTCCAGTACCAAAAAAAAAAAAAAAAAAAAAAAAAAAAATGCCAACAGAGAGCATTACTTGTGTCAGGAGCATCTTCTTAGTGCCCAGTGTGGATTATACAAGACCCACACTAACACGCCAGATTGCTACTGCCCACAAAGTGCAAACCTATCATGTTTACCTCCCATTACAGCCCACCCAGCCCTGCTCCAGCCCAGCTCATCCATTGTGTCCCATGCCACCTCCCTCCTGTACTCCAGCACCTCACCCAGTCCAGCTAATGTGCCAAGCACTTCTGCACCTGTGACTGCTGGTCAGTCCCTGTTTGCCCTCCATATTCATTCTCCATCTGTCTCTGCCGTTCTCTCCACCCCAGGAGGCTGACCTTTATGGATTGCATCAGCAAGCTCATTACCCTCTGGCTTCCAGTTGGATTTGAACAATGGGAGGCACTGGAAAGAGGCTAGAGGGTAGGAGGGTAGGGAGGCCAGTGTACTAATCTCCACATCTCCCACACTGCCGGGTTGTGGACTGGATATGACTGCACTTCTCTGACAAAGGCCACAGCTCCTATGAGGCAGTCCTCATTTACATACTGTAGGGTTTTCTAGGTTCCAAGGGTCTTTGTGGTTGCTCACTCTTCTGTCTTTGGAATAGTTTACCATACATTATTGATTTTCTTATGTCTTCTTTAGACTTTCTTTCATTATTCCTTTTGAGGTACCAAATGTGTCCTGCCTGGGCCATAAATGACATTGTCCTGTTGCTCTCTTTGCATGAGATTCCCTATTTCCTTTTCTGTCTGTATTCATGAGGTAGTTTAGTAGAGTAGAAAGACACTGGGCTAGGAGTCAGAAAATCTCTGCTTTGTTCAATATGGTAGCCACTAACCCTGTATGAATGTTGAGCACCTGTAATGTGCCCGGCCTCAAGTACAACGTGCCGTGAGTATAAAATACACACAAGACAACAACAAATAAGGAGGAAAATGCAAAATAATGCATACTGATAGCTGTTGATCATTCATTGAAATATTTGGAGTATATGTAGTTAAGTAGGATATGAATTTTAAATAAATTTCAACTCTTCCTAATTTCTAAATGGAAAAACCATGAATATTTTAATTCTATATGTGGCTCACATTGTATTTCTACTGAATAGTACTGGCATACATGTTTGTCTCATTTCTGTTTCTAACTTGCTGTGGTGACTCTGAGCAACTTGTTGAATTACTTTGTGCATGTTCCTTCATCTCTCAATTAGAAATGATAATTCCTGCCCTAAACATAGGAGTGTTTTGAGAGACAGCATAATGCCTGAAAAAGTGTTACTTCAACTGTAAGAAGCTCTACAAATGTTAGGACTATTCTTGTGAAAATCTCACCAATCTAGTGGTCAGATGTCCCTTCTTTAAGAAGTCTTCTCTAATGTTTGCAATCCTAAATTTGTTTTTTGCCTTGGCACTTAGAAGCTTTTGTTTAACAAGAGTCTCTCACATTCTGCTTTGTGCATGGGTCAGCACCACGGTTCCCTCTGTTTTCCAGGAAAGTGTTGAACAGTGAGCAGAGTCCCAGTGTTAATGGGTTTTGATTTTCTGTAACCACCGACCTTATCCAGAAGCCTGGGTTTACTCCATGTGGGAGGGACACCAACTCTTGCATTCCATCTGGCTGCCTGGTTCTTTGCTATCTTTCCAGCACATTATTTGCATTTTCTGGGATGACAGAAGGAGTGAAAGCTTGAGGAACAAACTTGGATTTGATTCCTAGTTCTAATTCCACATCTGGTTGACCTTAGGTACACCATTTGAACTCTCTAAACCTTTGGTTCTTTACCTGTCAAAGATGATAGTCTCTACATCTCAAGATTACTGGCAGGAAATCAAGCAATACATAGAAAGCACCTGACCCCTTGACTGGCATATGAGGGACTCCGTAGATAAGGGTGGGTCACTGTTCATCCTGGAGTTCCTGGACCTCTGGGTCCCTCCTGAGTGTCACAGCAGAGACATTCTGATCCTAGTAACTGTAGTTTTTCTTCTTGTAATTTGTGTGCTTATTCAGATTTGGCATCCATGAGCAGTGCTAATTTTAAATACTTCCCCTGATTCAAACAGAGGCCATCACCCTGCACTCATTTGCATACAGTTAACATTTCCAGAGACAGTGGGGAAAGAAGAAATCAATCACCATCACAGCCCTCAACACCTTTGATCTAGCCTAGAAAAGCTGAGGAGCAGCCACGGAGTCACATGGGGGCTCTTTATCTCATAAATCTGTGCAGAGAATTTTGACTAAAGAAATTGGAATTGGAAGCCTAATTCAGCCCAGCTAGAGAATGTTGAGAGATGGCTGCTCTGTTGCCTCGATACAGCTGAAGGCACACTTTAAATTGGTAATAAGACAAAACAGGAGAAAATAAAATGTGTGTTTTTAAAATGACCCAGGTGTGTTCGTTTATTTTAGCTGAATTTAAGGAAGAGTCCATTGAGCAGAATTCTACATTCTTTATTTTACACAGGCCACACCCCAAGTGGATTGGTCATAAAAAGGAATAAATAACTTAAAGGCATTTTCAGAGTAATTTTGGTGCAAAACCATTCTAGAAATTCTTTTTTCTGAATCTTTTACAAATGTCTTGCCCTCACCTCATTTGAAAGCAGTGTTTTTAGAATGATGTTTTTGTTTTTCTATAGCATTTGGCTTATTTTTCTCAAAAACAAAAGCTCTTTTTCTTTTCACACTCCTATGTTGTTTACACCATACCCGACTAAATGTGGTTAGAGCAATAGCAAATGCAACAGACAAAAACAGATTTGGAAATGCATTACTGCCTTTTGGTAGAGATGGACACAAGTGATGGAGCAGATGTGGGGGGGTGGCCTGGAAAAGACCAGCAGGCTGAGAGCACAGAGCACGCAAAGGCGTCGGCCCAGGATGCTGCTGAATCAGTTACGTGGGCAGCTGCTGTGGTGCCGTGCCATGCTGTAAATTATTTATGTAAATCAAAAAACTACAAGTTGATATTTTAAAAATATAAAAACTACTCTCAATTAGCAGTTGGAACCTACAAGGTTGAGACAGAAGCTGATAACTGTGCTCTCTAGGCAAACAGAAACATGGAATAGGGTGACATTGGCATTTCATTCTCATTTACCCAACAAGCATTGATTGTTCCTTCCCCAGATATTTTGTCCCTCCAGTACTTCCTGCCTTAGTGAAGGGCATCACCATCCTCTCCATCCTCCCTGATGTCAAGTCCTGCTTAGGAGCATTTGGTTTTCCTGGTCAGCTTTCATGTTTCCCCATCTACCTAATTCCCCTCCCTGCTCCACCTGTGTCCTAGATCACTATACCAACTCCTGAATCCCCTGCTATTTGTTCTCCATACTGCAGCCTAAGTGATTCTTCTCAAATCTAAATCTCTCCTGTTCACCTCTATGACTTCCACACTGTGTTGAATTCTGTCCCCCCAGGATTTATGTCCATTCAAATCTCAGAAAGTGACATTCTTTGGAAATAGGGTCCTTGCAGATGCACTCAAGTTAACTCACATTAAGATGAACTCATGCTATATTAGGATGGGTCCTCATTCAGTATAACTGATGCACTAATTAGGAAAGAACACAGAAAAGCCAAGAGATGGAAGTGAGAACACACAAGGAGAGCACCATGTGAGGATGAGGCAGAGACAGGCGCAGTGTCTCCACAGGGACTGCAGGAAGCCAGCAGAAGCCAGCAGATTGACAGTGCCATGGACGGTTTCTCTGTGAGTCTCCAAAAAGAACCCACTCTGACACTATGGTTCGAATAACCTTTGCCCCCTCTGATACTCCTGTTAAAACTTAACCCCTATTATTAGATATCAAGAGGTGGGACCATGCAGGAGTCATAAAAGATAATTAGGGCTCGCCCTTCTTGAATGGAATAACACATTACTGAGTTATCTCAAGAGTAGGTCTGCTATAGAAGCCGCTTGGCTAAGTCTCCCTGCCTTTCACCATATGGTTTCCTCCTCTACTTTAAGACTGCTAGCATGAAGGCCATCACCAGAGGCAGCCTCTTGACCCTGGACCTGAACCAGGCACCCAAATAAACCTCTTTTTATTTAACTTCCCAGTCTATGGTAGTCTGTAACAGCAACAGAAAATGTATGTAAGACCTGGACTTCAGCCTTCTGATCCCCAGAACTAGAATTCTGTTATTTTAAGCCACGAAATTTTGTAGTAAGTAATTTATTTTGGCAACACCAGGAAACTAACATAGCTCCCCAATGTCTTTAGAATGACATCTGGCCCATTACTTACCTCTCCCCACCTTGGACATTACCTGGATGGAATGAACTATGGCTAGTCCTTATACAGCATTTCCTGTGTGTGAGCAGTTGCCCTGTGCACCTTACATGGATTACTTAATTTAATCCTCAGAGAAACCCTATGAGGTGGATAGTAACTTTACCTCTATCACATAGATCAGTAAACCAAGAACCAGAGAAGCTAAATGACAGCTAGTAAGTTGCAGAGCTGGTATGCAGATCTGAAAATGTCTTGCTCCGCAGCTATAAACCCAGTGCTGTCTCCTCACAGCCCGTGCCATCACATGCCTCTGCTCCCTTGGGAGGGCCTTGGGTCTCTCTTCCTGGCTGGAGACCCTCCTTGAGTCTCAAATGACAAGAAGCACAAGTCACATTGGTCTTGGCATTAGGAGAACATATCATCTCATGTTAACAACTATCCAGGGCCAGGTACACAACTGTCACAACAGGATCGTGATGAATTGATGGGACACACATAGAGGTGTGGGAAGGTCCCATGAAACTTTATTTTTGGAGGAGGGAGGGTACCAGAGATTAAACTCAGGGACACTCAACCACTGAGTCACATCCCCAGCCCTATTTTGTATTTTACTTAGAGACAGTCTCACTGAGTTGCTTAATGCCTCGCCAATGCTGAAGCTGGCTTTGAACTCGCGATCCCCCCCCCCCCCCGCTGACATTAGAGGCATGTGCCACTGTGCCTGGCCCAATGACACTTTTTAATGTAGGGAAATGATGCAGTTCAACATTCCCCTGAGGAAGGAGACACAGTGGTCCACAGGATATCTTCCCAGAATGGCTTCCCAAAAAGGAACCTGCACCTAGTGCTTTATCCTCTGTGGACAGAGGATCCTGGATTTTCCCAGAAGTTCCTTTTGCCTTTCTCACATGAGGTTTTTATGTTCTTGGATTTTTCCTAACTATTGTAGAGGATCCATCTCTGTCCTAACCTGCCCTCTAAGTTCAGGCTAACTGTTAACTATCACAAAAGGACATTTTTTCCAAGGAGAATGGTTCTCCTCCTTAACCAGCTTCAACCTGTCCAAGTTCCATCTCTAACAAGCTTTAGACACAGCTAGGTCCAGGGGTCATCTGGCACACTTGACTTATTTCTCTTCATTATGCAGGACTCAGCTAAGGCTGAAACAAAATCCCACACACATTGACTTTTCCTCAGAGTCCCCTTCAGAGCTTCCCTAATGGTAACAACACATTATCACTATCCAATTAGATTAGAGCATTTTAGAAGACGCAGTGAGTTTGCCCTGAGTTTTTCTGTGTGAGAAATAAAAAACAGATGATATTTAAAATAGAATTTTCCAGAGTAAACTGGAATTGTTAAGGTTGTCACTCTCCTGATTATCTTAGAATACTATGAGGCATGTCTTCTATCTCCCCTGCTCAACCACAAGTTCCTTGACCCCTGCAGGATTGTGTTTAACCCCTTCATAATATCTACCTTGGTATTTGAGCATCAGTGACACTTTATCAAGTGAGTAAAATAATGATTGACTTAAGCAACAATTTCCACAAATCTCCTTCCTAAAATATGTAAACACTATTGATGAATGTTAGGAATCATTTCTCCTTCCCTCTTTAGTCAATTGGATGTGCAATTTTCTGGAAGCTTCCATATTCAACAGAGAATGTTCCTGTTTATCTCTGTTCTCCATCAACTCCTCTTTCTTCATGCCCTTTCCCAACAGAGTTTGTAATTTAACTGTACGGGAACCCTTTCATTTGTCTCTTAATTGTGGGAATGTAAATATTTCATCTTTACATCTCCTGACTCCTGGACAACTGAAAGCACTTCAGTATTCACATCTATTGTCTTGTTATCTTGAGAAAATCACCTCTCAACCCTCAGTTCCTTCACCTATGACACGATTTTAGTAATTCCTACCCCACAGGAGTTAGGGGATGATAAAATGGGCTAGTATACATGAAAGGAATTTATCAAACTCTAAATACATTGTAACTAGGTTTTAAAGTTATTTTTAAAGGTTGTATTTGATAAGGTTATACAGTGTTTTGATTATGCTATATATTTGAATTTTAACTATTCTTTAATTCTCCAAATTAGCCTCTCTGATTTATATTAAAATATGATGTTCTTGAATAAATGTAAAAAGCTTGGGTCCACATCTAGTTAAAAGATAACATCAGTATTTTAAAAATCTCAATGGATGAGTATATAAAATATATCTCAGTGAATTTAAAAAGAAAACAAAATCCTAAAGATAAAATTAGTATTAAAAGATTTCCTGTGTTGGAGATGTTGATCTGAGAGCCTTCCAAAACACAAATTGTGGGATGGTTCTAATCAGGTATCTATGGAAAAAGTTGCATATTAATACTTAAAATAGGCAATGATTTGTTTGATGTGTCCATGTGCAGCCACAGGTTGGGTAGCTCTCCAAGGTGTTGGTGTTACTTCTAACACTGAACAGAATGAAATACAGTCTCCTGCTCAGAAAAGGACTCATCATGAACTTGGTGAAGTGAAGCACTGAGGCCCCTCCCTGGAAGCCCCCAGGCCTTCAGAGGGCCTCTAGCAAGTCAGTGGTTACAATTTCCATCGTTTCCATTCCCTTGCTCCCTCCAGCTTACTCAAGACTCAGGTCAAAATCTGAATCGAGTTACCATCTCTGGCCCCCTTGGAATTGATGGCATGTTTTCTGTTTTACCACACCTTCAGTGCCAAAGCCTTCACCATGAAAATACCCAAGTGGTTACCTGTCCTCAGACATAGATACTAGGTTGAAAATTTGTATCCAAATATTCTTGGTGAAAGGAGTAACTTATAATGTGGAATCTTTACTACACATTTGCGGTTATCCATAGCCTTTGTGCAATCACATCGAACCTGCAAGCACCAATTATAGCAGGCATTTTAAGGGATTTTAAAGTTACCATTGTCTGAAAGGAATTCATCAGAATTTAGCAAAATGTAGCTAGGCCTTGTACAATAGCTAATAGCAAGTTCAACTAAGTCTATCTGTGACTTCTCAGCTTTTACTGTTAGAATTTCACTGGAAACATTTCTGGCAGAACCTCAACTGCATGTATATGCAACTTAATTGCTACACAGACAGCAGAACCAGACACACCTGATTTTGAATCCCAGCAGAACCAGACACACCTGATTTTGGATCCCCTTACATATAAACTTGAGCAAAGAATTTAAGCTCATGTGCCTCATCTTCTTATCTGTTTAAATTGGAATAATCCAACCCACCTCCTTGAATCACTCTGAGACTTATTTGAAATAAATCCTAATGATGGTGCTAACTCAGTGGCTCATACCATCAGATACCTCTTCCACCCACCATGACTTTCCTAGTGTCCCAGAATTGGGAGTTCTTGTTTCTCATCCTGTGGTTGGGATGCTCCTGCACCTGCATTCCCCACAGGCCATGTGTTCTTCCAGGACAGGACTGTATTCAGCACTCAGAGACACATGAAAAGCATGGTTTATATCAAGCAGGATTATTATTTATTGCAGGAAATTGAATTGAATAGTTAAATAGAGTCAAATGTGCACACTCTTTGGGTATGTAATGGAATGGTAGAGAGATGTGTGGTGTGGCATTTGCAAATACACAAGACTTCCAGGGCATGCATAATTTCTGAGGTCCTAATGAATTTGAGGAAGTCTTTGTTATAGTATTGGTGAAATTTTAAATGCATTCCTTCTCCTCTCACCTTTGCCACCATTAAACCAGAGAATGGCACTCTTGTTGTCCTTTGGACTTGGAGCAGGATGAAATGTTCTTAGCAGATCCATATTCCTTTTCTAGAACCTTTGAACCCGCTCTGTTGTGAAGAGCAGAGGCCCTCAAGCCACCACTGCCACTGCCATTAGTTTCAGAGTTACGCAGCCTCTGGGTGCATCTGGGCAGAGGATGGGCAACGGATGCTTCTGAGCACCCACTAAACTCATGAGTGGATACTGTGGGGCTGACACAGTGCAGATATAGCTAAAAAAAGAAAAAAGAACCTCCTCCTAGTCCTACATTCTAAATCTCACAGGAGTGCATCTAAGCACAAAACCCAAATCATATCCAGAACTGCAAATATCTGGAAAAATGGAATTATTGACCTTCCTGTCCCTTCAATTAAAGAAAGGATACTTATCATTTTTTTTTTTTTTTTTTTTGCTTTTTGGTGGTAACTACCAGGAAAAACTTTCTTGCTTAACTAATACACAAAGGCATAAACTATGTAAAACCAAGTATCCATGAAGCAATACCTACCTTTATGGTCATTGAGTCTAATATTTTCAATTTTAATCTATTTTGTTTTTACCTGTATTATGACCCACTAAATTCATTTTGGGCCCACAAATGTACCAAAAGCTCCAGTGTAAAGTAAGTTATATTGTTAACAACAAATCCATCAGTATGTACAACTATAATGCACCAATTTAAAATGTGGGGGGAATAAACGCATCACACTGGTTGTGGAGGTGTGTCTGGAAAAGATGTGGATCACTTGCCCACCATGCTCACCACACTCTTTTTTATGTACCATTCCACTAGATCTCAGCAGTCTCAATTCTCTGTGGCTAGAACTGTGAGCTGTGCATAATTCTGATTCTTCAGGATCCAAGGTTTTATGAGGAACCAACCTAGAGCAGAGCATCTGTCCCTCAACCAAGACAGAAGCCAGTAAAGTCCACTGATCCTGATTGTAAGTCAGAGGAGATAGGAGAGGTGATGCATCAAAGGCCAATGAACCAAACAAACGAGTGGTCTTTGACGGACAGAGTGGCAGCCTTATTAACAGAGGGACAGCTTTGCAAGCATTTGGTATGCACATCATCCAGGGCATTCAAACAAGCATGACATTTGCATCAAGGTTTCATATACATTCGGCCCTCTGAGGTGTTGGATTTCTTGGGCAAATTTCTTTACTTCTGAGACAAAACCTTCATGTATAAAACAGGATAATGGTGCTCATTTTGTGATATGCCCTCAAATGATGCATAGTATGTCTCTAGGTTGATGTTTCTCAGCTATAAAATAGGGTGCTGTTTCATTGTATAGCTAGAAGGATCCAACAAGACAAGCTATGTGACAAGTGTCACACACAATGAGTGCTCAGTGGATGTCAGTCCTCTTTCCTGGTTGTGTATCCTCATTGACATCCCTGACTTCCCATATCTGTCAATTTGGAGCTATCAGTTACCTTTTGTTTTTTAATGAATGATTCCAGAACGCACTGTCTTAATACAGTCACTATCTGTCAAATTCACAATTCTGTGGGTTGGCGGGGGTCTTCTTCAGATCCAATCGGCTCATCTTGTCTCAGCTGGATTCTTTCACATGGCTCCAGTCAGCTGCTGAGTCTGATAGGTGCAGGATGATCTAGGACCACCTCACGCACACACCTGACATTTTGGCAGAGAGTAGACCAGGGCACTCTACATCCCTATTTTCACCCTATGGGAGTCTGGCTATCATTCCTATTTTAGAAAAAAAGAAGATGCTAAAGCAAGATCACTCTGCTATAAAATAAATTGAAATCTTGACTGTTTTACTCTAAAACAGAACCGAATCTTCCTCACAGGTAGCACGGAGACAAATGGTAAATGTGTTGAGCCTCATTACCGTGTTTTCCTAAATGCCCACCAGGAAAAACATGTATTTTTCCTTTAAAATGAACAAAGCACTTTTACCCTCTGACTATAAAACAGGTTTATAAATCTGAACGGCCCCTAGGAAAATATCAAGTACTTTCATTCCACTGATAATTTAAGAAATGTCAATTTTCAAGTTGTGGAAGTTATTCCAAAAATAGATGCTTTGGGGTCTTTTAAATATTTTTTTAATATTGCTTTATTTCTGACTTCATTATTATTGCTTTACAAATTGTTTTCTCCTGCCAAACATGTGAATCAAAGTCTAAGTTCCAATTTATTTCAGTGGATGTCTCTGCGTGTGTGTGTGTGTGTGTGTGTGTGTGTGTGTGTGTGAGACAAACTGATCTCAGCTCTGTTGACAACTGGAACACAAAAGTTTAGCAAAGCACACATGATGAGAGACGATGACAGACTGTGGACTTATTATGTGTATGAACCCAAATACTTTGAAATCTCTGTTCTCCTGAACTGTCAAAGAAATTGATGTTCTAAGCAATTGATATGCCTGTTAATGGAGAGTTCACATATAGATCAGTTCTCAAATGTTTAACTCAGGGACCCCAGACGCTCTTTGAGCACTACCTTGAGTGTCTCCCAGGGATTTGACCATCTCTTCTTACAGATTTTATCTTTGTACCCTTTAAAGCTTATCTATCTGATTCTTGGTGGCCCTCCTCCAATCCATTTGCCATTCCCGGGCCTGTCTTATAAAGAAGTGAAGTGGAACATTCACATGGTCATTCAATTGATGTTGAACACTTAGTATGTCCCTAACACTGATTAAAGTCCTAAGGATACCACAGGGAAGTGGAGAGCAGATAAAGAATAAGCAGACGAACAAATATGAACACAACAATGGATATTATGGTTTAAAAAGAAGGAGTTGGTGAAGTAACAAAGCCAGCCTTCAAATTAGGGCACTAACAAATTAAAACCTGATTGAAAAGGGAAAGTTAAACAAGGAACCGAGGGAAGAATATTCCGAGCAGAAGGAGGACCCAACACAATGGCCAAAAGGGGAGACGCGGGCAGAAGTAAAATGATCTATGTGGATAGAGGCTGGAACTCAAGGGGGTAGGGATGGGAGATGAAGCCAAAGTATGCACAGCAGGCATCTTAACTCTAGAATGCCCAATGGGCATCCTAGGGAGCTGCCAAGCTTAGCTGGATCTGTGAGCTTAGAGCTGGGGAGAGAGGAAGACAGAAACACACACTCCCTGAGTGATCAGCATACCTATGCCATTACCTGGAGGAGGTATCCAGGGAAGAAATAGAAAGGAAGGAAGGGCCATAGTACTGCACTTTGGAATTCCCCAACATGAAAAGGGGTGAGCAGAGAAGGGACCAGCAGAATTACTAAAAAAGTGAACAATAATAATAATAATAATTGAAAAAATCCACCCCCCACAACAACAAAAACCTAGATGAGCAAGATATTCAAGGAGCTGAAGCTGGAACTGTGTGAAGGAGGAGTCCTGGATGAGGGGTGGAGGAGAGCCTTCCAGGGATGCTGGAAAGCCACAGGACCCAAGGACCCAGAAGTGACCTGTTTTTCCTAGAAGTAGAGTGAAAGAAGCCAGAAACAAGAGAATATATTGTGTGATTCCATCAGATGAAACCCAAACACAGGAAAATCTAACCTATGGTGCCAGGAATCTTGGACCCCCACCACCAACAACTTAAAGCATTTCAGTTCTCACCTCAATTATCCTGGTATCTCTTTGAATTAGGCAAGAGACAGGTGATGCCCTGTGCTGACTTGTATTGCAAGGTCATTAGTATTTTATTGAGGTCATTTTTGTTCTCTCAGACAACTAGACTGCAAGCAAGGAGAAGGCAGAGGGAAGCTGATCCCCTGCCCTCCCCAGCACAGGCTGCAGTACCTACCACAGGCTCGTTCCTCTTTCTTTACTACAGTTTTGCTAAATAACAGTTGATAAGATACAAAAATGAGTAGTGGTGACATTGCACAATACAGAAGCGTGGGTGAGCTTGGGACAGCCCCAGGTGATCCACTGCACCCAAACAAAGGGCGATCTCTGAATCCAACTCCACAGCACAGAGCCTGGTGCTCAGAAGCCACAAACGGAAGCAGACACCGGGGTTCACATGTGCTGCCATTTCCTTGCTCTGTGTTCTCAGAACGAGTGCCCAGCCTCTTTGTGTCTCAGTTTCCACATCTGTGAAACAGCATCAAGAAACACATCTATCTCGTCAGTCATGAGGGTTAATGAGACAATTCATGCACAGTGTCCGACATACAGCAAGTGCTCCCTAACTGTTGCTGGTGATGGGATTGCTGTTCCATCACAGACATTTGCTGTATTCATGAAATATGCCCCTTCTCCTCCACACAGGAGTAGGGACTGGGCAGGGGCACATGGCTTCTGGAGAGTTGACAGGCAGGGTCTACTTTTAAGTCTACATTCTACTGATGAGAGTGGGTTTAGTTTGTGAAAACTCACAGAACTATACACCTCTATGATATGGATGCTTTTCTCTCTGTAAATTATACTTTGGTGCAAATAAGAAAAAACCTCCTTGAGCGGTTCCCCTTAGCGTTCAGGCTGATGTTCCTATTCCCCAGTTCAGTCCACATGCACCTTTACCACCTGGTCCCTGCTGACTCTCCATGCAACCACCTGAAACCCCGAGAATACATCACATCTGCTACATCGCTTCCCCCATACAATTTTCTCTCCTTGACCCCATTCTCCCTTGCAGCTTGTTGTCCTCCAAAACTCTCCCAGTATCACCTCTCCCAGGAAGCCTTCCCTGATGGGTGCAGCATGTCCTCAGTTGGGTTTGTACCATCCTGGGCCTTATATTCAACACTGTGGTTTCCACAGATATCTTGCCTGAAATGCTGTCAAGACAGCAAACTTTTCTTTAGTAAATTGCATTATTTTGAGGAAAGGCCTGGAAAAGTATTTGATGAATGATTATTTGAACAAATGGGTGAATAACACTATGATGAACCCCTTTTCAGAATTGTAATCAGAGAGGTGGGGATGAGAAAAGACGAAACTGTGACTTCCAGAGTATTATGCAGATCACATAGAGTCCGCTGGCTTGGAGTGTCAATATCATGTCCAGTGTCTGTGTAATCCACACCTTCCACTGCAGTAAGGCCTCTCTCTCCACAACTCTTCTGAGAATAGTATTTTACATCTAAATAATCTAAGTAAGAGTACCATATGCAGGAGATAGCTAATTCTGAAACTAGTAGTTTATCAGTCAGACACAGTAACTAGCATGACAATACTACTGTCAACACTGCACTACACCAGAGATACTCAGTAAGCATTTATTAGGCTTCCAACAGATACCAGACTTGGGCTGAGCCTACAGATATGTAAAAGTCACTAAACTTTGACTTCAAAGACTATATTAATAATACCATCAACACTGAACGTTATTGAATTCTTTCTAGGTACCGAGGCTTCACTTACACAGAATGCCTTTTTTCTTTTATCCCTCATATCCAATCTGCCACATCAAATTCAAATTAGATCTAAAATCCATCCACCTGCCTCAGCTGCCACCATGCTCTGAGCTCCTATTATGTCTCCTTGGATGTTCACAATAACTTAACTGCTCTCTTCTTTCCATTCTTTTTCTCCTATGAAGCCATTCTCCTGCCAGAATTGAGAGCAGCCTATAAAAAAGAAACAAAGAAGAGCAATCTTATACTTAAAATCCTCCAATGGCTTCCTCCAGTGGACCCCTTAGAGTTGGTGAATTCCAGCTGAGGGACCATGGTGGTATCCTTCAAGGAGAAAATATCAGAGCTAATCATAGAGGCTACATGGATTTAGGAAGATTGAGTTAAAATGATATAAGTAGCCAAGCCAAGGGCAAGTTAGAAACTAATGAAGATATCATCGTCTCTACATCGACCTACAATCATATTTTAATAAATATAGATCAACAAAATATATTAGGATCCAAAATTAAGAGGGAAAAACCCAGAATGGAGAATCTCAGGACAGGTCTCAGTCCTGCCGTCTACAGCCTTGATGACTCTCTAAAACACAACCTCCATAGAGAATGGCCCAATAAAAATCCCAGCACTATCATCCACTTGTTGTGTGATCTTGAGCAAGTCCCTAAACTTCTCTGAGCATCCCTTTCTGTTCCCTACTGGGAGAGGTGGAGATGGTACATAAGAAACAATGGTTTCCAATAAGATCCACATGATTGCATGTATAACAAATGTGAGTATTTGTACTAGGGCCACCTAAAGGTGATTCTCACAGCTAGAGGTGACTACCCTGGGGGCTCTAGCAGCCCCAACTCACACTCAGAGAATTATCCATACTTGTCACATTGCAGTGGCAGGCACCTTGTTGGGAAGTCCTGATCAAACTAATGGGTTGGTTCATGACGCAATGATCAGAGCATCAAGTGTAGCTAAGGATAAGAGTTACAGTGACAACTGTAGCAATAATAATCATCCAAGGTATATTAATGTTCAACAGAGAAACAGAACCAATAGAATGTCTGTGTGTGTGTGTGTCTGTCTGTCTGAGAGAGAGAGAGAGAGAGAGAGAGAGAGAGAAGGAAGGAGGGAAAGAAAGGGAAGGAAACAGAATTTATAGAGATAATTTATTCTAAGCACTTGGCCCATGCAATCATGAAGGCTGGCAGGTTCAAGATCTGCTGTTCAAACCCTAACCATCAAGACTGGAGAACTTCAACACCCAACACAGGTGCAGGCAGTGACGTCCTCAGTAGGACCCCTAGAGCTCAGGAAATCATACCAAGCATTAATAAATGGGATGGCATCGAATTAAAAAGCTTCAGCACAGCAAAGGAAACAATGAAGAGTGTTTGGAGGGAGCACCTACAGAATGACAGAAAATCTTTACCAGCTACTCTTCTAACAGAAGATTAGTATTCAAAATATATATTTAAAAAAAAACTCAAAAAACTTAAAACAAAAAATAACCCTATTAAGAAATGGGCAAATGAACCAAACAAATCCTTCTTAAAAGAAGAAATATAAATGGCCAACAAATACATTTTTAAAAATATTCAACATCTTTAGCATTCATGGAAATGAAAATCAAAAGTACACTGAGATTTTATCTCACTTCAGTTGGAATGGCAATCATAAAGAATACAATAATATTAGATGT
Source organism: Geosciurus inauris (assembly GCA_004024805.1). Lineage (NCBI taxonomy): Eukaryota > Metazoa > Chordata > Mammalia > Rodentia > Sciuridae > Geosciurus > Geosciurus inauris. Next base: position 106,504 of record PVHX01001768.1, read on the forward strand.
TGGTGAGAATGTGAGGGGAAAAAGCATTTATACACTGTTGGTGGGCTTGTAATTAATACAACACTATGAAAATTAGCATGAAGATTCCTCAGAAAACTAAGCATGGAGCCATGATCTGAACCAGCTGTATCACTCCTTGGTATTTATCCTAAAGAATTAAAGTCAGCATACTATAGTGACACATGCATACCCATATTCATAGCAGCACAATTCACAATAGCCAAACTATGGAGCCAGCCTAGGTGCCCATCTAGAAATAAATGTATTTTTTTTTAAAATATGATATACACACAGTGGAGTTTTATTCAGCCATGAAGAAAAAGCAAAATTATGTTATTTGCAGAAAAATGGATAGAACAAGGGAATATTATGTTAAATGAAATAAATCAAACTCAGAAAGTCAAGGGTTTTATGTTTTTCCTATGTGCAAGCTAGAAAGAAAAAAAATTGGGGGGATGGATCTCATGAAAAGTGAAGGGAGACCAGTAAAGTAAAGGCAGAGTACCAGAAGGAAGGAGAAGACTGAAAAGAGAGGTACTGGGGAATGATCAGCCCTTATCCTGATTTGGTAAAGATCACCCACATTATGGAAAACAACCTGCTTTACTCAAAATCTATCAATTTAAATGTTAATCTTATATAAAAACATCTTCACAGAAGCATCCAGAATATTGTCTAACCAGACATCCAGGAATCAGTGAAGTTGACACGTAAAATTAGCCATCACCCCAGGTTTTAAGGGCATAATGCTTAGGAGTGTTTCTGAGTCACAGAAAAGTAGCAAAACCTATATAAAAAGACCTGTGAGCACTCCCTTAAAAGATTTTGAAATCTTTAAGCCCTAAGAAGTGCTTAAAAGAAAGATTTTCCCAAGAGCTGCTGCTAAGCAGCAGATTCAGTACCTAATTGTCTTCCGGGCTCAGCAAAAGTACTCTTTATTCCTCACATTTGACTAAATTCCTTTCAGGAGAGTTCAGCATTTTGCCCGAGTGTCATATTGCCTTTGGTTTATCATTTTATTACCAACGAAAAAGCACCTTCTTTTTCATTTCATAATGCCAGAATTGTTGCTGTTTCACACCAGGACCTCAACTGAAGGTTACCATGGGCACACCAAGCCTCAGGTGTGGTAAGCTCTGGGTCAGAGGTACACATGACCCTATCATGGGCCTTCCACAGAGAAGAGCTAATGTTTGGGTGGGTGAGGAGTCAGAGAAGCAACTTTGGGTCATCATGTTATTATTTTAAATGCTTTGTAGACAAGGACCTCCTTATTGCCTGTACTTGGCACAGACCATTCCTCTCTTCCTCCCCAACACCCAGATCCATGGCATGCCACTGCATTTAAGCATATTACAAAGACATGCCTCCCTGGGTTCTGGGAGCTGCTATTATCAATTTATAGGAGACAGAAATGGGACTTGGAGAGGTTAAGTAACTCACCTAAGATCACACAGCTAAGGGACAGAATCTGAGCTACAGTCCGTGAAGGTCTGGCCTTGGTCAGCCTTGTACTTGGGAGTCTCTGGTCACACAGTGGTATTCAGCAATGACTGAAGGACTGGAAAAGTGAGGAAAGACCTTCAACCCCAAGTTTCCAATCTGATCTATCTGGAAACTGCTCATGAAGTAACCTGAGAAACTACTTCTTGGTGAGTCAAAAAGAAGAAAATCCCTGAAACCTGAATGTAGTGCCTTCTTTAAATTGCACTCCATGTCATGGAATATGGACTGACTAATGCAGGTCAGGGCCTGCAAGTTGGGGAGTGAGTGAATTAAAACAAATGGGACAGCCACTGCTGTTCAGTAAGCACCTGGCATGTACCAGGATCTGTATAAGAAGCTTTGTCACGTAGTCTAAACAACAATCCTGGGAGGCAGAGATTACGTTTCCTATTCTATAAATGAAGAAACTGAGGCTCAAAGGAGTCATATGAGTTCTTATAGTCACAGAGTGATTCAGTTGCTTAGCTCGGCCAGCAAGCTTGTTTGACTCTGAAACTGTTCAGTCCTTGCCTTTGTGAGCAGAACCAGAATTCCTGGGGGCTAAGACCCCCAGCAGGTAGGTATGGATACTACCCAGGCTCTCAGCCCCTTGCTGAATCCACTTGAAGTCCACCTGTAGAACATACTTTCCTGAATCAATGAGTACAGCTTCTGCACGGCTATGCTCACATTTAGCTTTCAGAAACAGTTCTGGGTGAAAATTCTTATGAAATCCCTTGAAAATATAAACTCAAATGCTGGAGTCAGGATTTTGGAAACAAATATTTTTTAATTAAAAATTCAAAAATTTAAAAGCACAAAGTTTCATCTCCCATATTATCTCTATTCATTTCTCTTGTATTTCCTGGATAATGTGCCAACTTTAAAAGCTCAATAGCTTTAGCACAAAAATACAATTAGAGTTCTAAAGCAATGCTTAAAATAGACTATGCTCACCAGTGAGTGTAACAAATACATGGGCTGTGGTTACAATATGCTAGACACTAATTCTTTTACAAATATTAACTCATTTAACTCTGCACCAGCTGTGAAATAGATGTTCTTATTATGATCCTCAATTTACAGATAGGGAACCCATGGAACTGAGTAGAAAGTGGGTGCCCCTAGTTCAGTCTGGGAAAGGACAGCTTTAGCTCTGGGTCACACCCAGAACCCAGCTCCAGGGTCATGCACTCAATTGCTGTACTAGGTCTTAAATGCCCAGCTTCGCTTCCCTTGACTCAGAGCTAAGTACTATTGTTGGTCAGGTTCTAGAAGTTACCCTCTATTTATCTGTCCCTTCCACAATCATGCACTGGCTACTATATTTTGCCATTTCTATCCTGCCTTTGCCTCGCTTTTCTAGGGCTTTCTTCCACCCCTCTACACCCAAACCACCTGCCTCCATTTTCCTGCAAACATCTCTCTTTTCCTTGTTATTTAATATTTTTACTTAATATTTAGTTGAAGGGAGTAAGTCCACTAACACAAAACTGACAGTGGGTGGGGGAACAAACTCCATGACTCCTGGCCAGCCTGGAGCTGCAAATAGAATCCAAGCTGTGGATGTTCACAGAGCTTCCTACCAGCTCTGCCCTACAGACATGCCTGTGCAGGACTGCAGATAATGGGGTGATGGGGTGATCCTGCTAATCAGCTAAGCCAGAGAACTTGTTGAGCAGAGATCAGCCAGGGAGCTTCCACTACACTGGGTGGTACAGGTGCTGTGGGTTTCACAGAGGCAGAAGCAGGCAGCTAGCTCTACCTGCACATGGGGATTCAAAGGGAGCTTCACAGACCAGTTAGAGAAGGAACCCCAGGTTTAGACCTGGGTGATCAAAGGAATGTATGGCTGACCTAAGTAGCTACATGGCTTAAAACACCAGAGAGGGGAGCCCCTATCCCAGCCATAAGCACATGCTTATTCCTGAGCTTCAACAGCCAGACCTCTGCAGATCTTCCAGGCTGAGTCTGGATAATGAACTAGGTGGAAGCCCAGCTTCTTCTCCTTTTTCTTGTCTCCACTTCTGCCACCGATGGAACAGCCTGCCTTTTACCCCAGAGTTCTCCACCCACCTTTCCAGCCAGGGCCTGCTACTGCCTTGATGTCATCCTACTTATAAAGCCACTGCCAGCAATCTCTAGTGGACCTCTATGACACTGTGGCTATCACTTGTCTTCCCTGCCATCTCCAGGACTGACACTGTAAGCCCTCACAGAATCCAGGATCCTGTGTCCTTGTTCACCACCATACTTAGAGGCATAGTGTCTAACACACTACATGGTCTGTAGCAGGATCTCAATACAACCTTGTTGAATGAATGGAAGAATTTGACAAAAGATAGTATGGCTTCACCTCAGTGCTTGCTATTCTGCTGCACCTGAAGCCTCCTCCCTAGCTAGCTCTCCACAAGACTGGCTCCTTCAGGTCCCAGTCCACCCTATTGACCATTCAGCCAAAGCAGCCGCCAACTCCCCTTGAGCTCCACCATGGTCTGGTGGTTGCCTCTAGAACTTTAGCTCCATGAAGAGAATGGTTTTGTTTCCTGATCAGTCCCATGCCAAAACCCTATGCCACCTACTTCTCAACCTAATGAATAAATTATGACACAGATAAATCCAAGTTACAGAGAAAAAAAAAGAAAAAAAAAACAAACAAAACAGGGGCTTAAGTCCTCACTGTGCACTTACCAAACGCCTGACTTTGGATTCTCACTGTCTTCAGCCACCTTTTCCTTCTGTGACCTGATAAGAACAATTTTAGAGGGAAAATAAAAGGTTTATTTGGGGCTCATGATTTCAGAGGTCTCAGTCCATAAATGGCAGACTCCTTGGCTCTGGACCCAAGGTGAGGCAGAACTTCAGGCAGAAGGGTGTGGCAGAGGACAGCAGCTCAGGACATGGCAATCAGGAAGCAGAGTGAGACCTCTGCTCTCCAGGGGAGAAAATACACCCCAAAGACATTCCCCTCAAAGACACTCTCCCAATGACCCACCTCCTCCAGCCACACTGCCTGCCTACAGTTACCACCAAAATAATTCACATCAGTGGATTACTGCACTGATGGGGTAGAAACTCTCATAACCCATCATTTCACCTCTAAACTTCCTTGCATGAGTTTTTGGGGACACCTCACATCTAAACCATAACAATATGCAAACAAGGATGAGGAACAACCATAATTAATTAACGTCACGTTTCAATTAGACAATGGAGGTGAAACGCGTACTTTGCATATGGTGTGGGATCATTAAAAATAAGGAATTTTCTCTAAAGCTAAAATGATTGTGTTCCCTGTGCTTGGATGTTGGCTGCAGTTATCACTGCTTTGCTGTAGTAGAATAAGGAAGGATGACAAGAGGGCTCACAGTTTGCAAGGGACTGAGAGCAGCCAGAGCTTCCTGGAGCCATTCAGAAACAGTGAGGCTGCACAGGAACCCAGAAGTGCTGCCTGTCTTACGGAGCTGCCCTGCTCCCCTTCTCTTCCCCACTATAAGCATTTGCATGAAACAAAGGTCCTGAATCACTCACCTTTTGCACCTTGACTTCCCCTTGGGGTGTACTGTGGCAATTGATGCTGTGAAACCATCCTGACAACATGAATAGGGGATGTGACATGAAATGAGAGGGGAATCCAGACAGGAGCTGCTGATGGACTTTGAATCAACCCAGGGTCTCTTTTCATGCAAATGGAAAAACCCAGAGAGAAAAAGATGTGCAGAATCTGAGCCCAAAGGCCACCCAGGGCCACAGCCTGGCTCTAGGAGAGATTCTTGAACTTTTGATATCCAAAGCCAAGAAAGCATATACTGTGTCCCAGCAGGAGTTGGGAATTGTATGAAAGGGCAAACTTTCCAATTTTCTTTCAGATTGTGTTTTCAGAGGATCTGAATGATGTTTCTCAAGCAGTGAACAAATTCAAGGGAAACAAAAAGTGTTGAAAATGGGCTTTTATAAGCAGATTCCAGGCAAACTCCCATCCTCTTGCAGAAAATGCTTTACAGAGGGAGGACCTGGGACAGTTGCCAGTAGCACAAATGGCTGGAGGCTGGCAAGCCTGAGGGCTGGAGAATTTTGCTACAAAAATTTATTTTCAAAGTCTCTCCCGAGAGCATCAATGACACGACACTTGAGGATGGAATTAGTGTTGCCACTTAAAGACTCTACAGATATTTCTAGAACTTTCTATGCCAGGGGTGGTGCTGATGCCCATGCAGGATACTGTCTTGAGCTGCACATGAGCTCTGCCTTTCAGGAGTTCACTAGTTTGTTCAGCAGTTATTTATTTAGCACTTACTACTTTCAAACACTGAGGAAGTTGTCAGGGATCCAGAGGTGAACAAACCAGAGTTGCTGTCTTCAAAGCACTCCTAGCCTTGTCAGGGAGACACACAATCCATTGTGTTGAGCATTTCCATAGGGAAGCTGAGGGACAGAAGAGTCTGCATGGCAGGGCAATAGTACCTACATCTGCTGAAGGAAGGGACGTTAAGTGACGTCAGAGTGGAACCCTCAAGGACAGGTGAGTGGCTTGGAAGTCTCACAGTCAAGAATGTAATGGGGATTTTTAAGCATGAAAGGCCCTCTCTGTGCTATTATCCAGGAGTGGGAGAGCAGGAAAGTGGGTAAGAGGTGACTAGAACCTGAAGTGGTCACCAGCAGGTGTTCTGAGGGGCTTGGCATTTCTCCTAAGACTCACAGGGTTTAAATTCCAGAAATGGCATAATTAGAACCAGGAACAGTGTTCAAACCAGAACCACGCCAGCAGTCTGTGGGAGCAGGCTGCCACAGCTGTGTTGACCAAAGCCACCAGAGCAATAGCCATACAGTCACACGCACGAACTGACCGTCGCCTTCCCTGGTTCCCACTCACTGACTCCTATGCCACCTCCCACCCCAGGTTGTTCACAGACAGACTGTTAATTTATTTTGCACTGTCCATGTGTCTACTGGTGCTGGCCCATCCACTGCTTTCATCCCTGGGGGAAAGGAGATGCCCACCCCCATTCTAACCACCGCCAGGCTGCTTCTGCCTTCACCATTCCCACCTGTGCGTAGGTGGCTGGAATCCCTTCCTCTCCATGCAGCCTCAGGTTGGACAAGCAGGAGCAAAAGGTCAGCCAAGGACCCAGCTGTGCTTGATGACAATAGCTCCAGGGTGACTAATAAATAGGCTTCATTTCCTTCCTTCATTCCATTCACCCCAGAACGCCTGCAACCCGTTTCTACAGCTGAGCTGCAGTCAGTGTTGGAGTCCGTTGGTGATATCTGGCACTGGGGAATGTAGGGAAGTTCCGCAGAGCATCCCTAACAGTCGCTTCCTCTCCCTGCTCCAGAGGGAAGGCCTGTCCTTGGGAAGTCCACTTGGTTGAACTCAAAGCCCCATCCTTGACAAATCCAGAAACCTCCTGGACTCCCCTTTTGCCCTCTGTCATGGTCCTGCATACAAGTTTCCCAAATACTCCTCTCATGTGCCCACGTGTCCTGCCTCCTGCACCCAGGGCCATGAACTTAGTGTAAGTGGTTCTCATATCTTACCGGGGTTTTTTGCATTAACCATTTAATTGCTTTCATTCCTCCCTCTCCCCACACTCACCATTTCATTAAATCTACTCTTTTCCAGATTTCAGTTAAAATGATGTTTTTTAAAATACCTGATCACATCTCTGATGCCCGAATAAAATACTTAAGTGGCTTCTCGTTACTCTCAGGATAAAGGTCAACAAGGCTCAGCCTATCCACGTCCCCTCGTTTCACCCCACTCCACTTTACCCTACTGGATTCCAGCCATGGCCCCTATTGACTTCTCAAACATGCTGTGCCATCTTTTCAAACAGGCCCAACACATGCTGTTCTCTCTTCTTAGAATGCTCCTCCACACTCACCAGTGCACACGCACACGCGCTCGCACACACACACATGCACACAAACGCTTCAACTAATCAACCATCCCAGTTAATCCCCCACTGTGGCCTGAGTACACCGAGCATGTCTTCTCCATGGCACTGGTTGAAAGGTAGTAATCTGTTTGATTAACCTATGGGTTAATTATCTATTTCTCCCATGTGAAACGCAGACCTGGGGTTCTACCCTGCCCCCCATCTTACTATCTACCGCAGTGCTTGCCACCAGGTATTGTTATAGGAATTATAAATTATAGTTTTGCAACTACTTGACTTTCTTTTAAATTCACACAAAGATACATTTTTCATAAGGGAGAACTTTCAATGAAGAATATGTGAGGTGTGTCTACACTACCCACTTTGCGTGTAAGCAGGAAAACCATCATGAACATTGTTGTGAGCAATGGATCAACATTGTAATTACTAAATCAAAGAGAGAAAAAGTGATGGTATTCATGAAATCTCCCAAAAAGCTATTCAAAGAGAGAACATGTTACTTTATGGCAATATATATTTTGGTTTAGTTTAATTTTTAATAACTAATAGTATATAAGGTTTATCTTTCAAATTTATAGTATTATATACCTTTACTTGATAATTATTCTTTGTAGAACAAAAGACTAAAAACAACAGTCAATTAAATTTTTTTTATTATAGAAACCATACAACCAATATGCATGGGAGGCCTCATAGGTGTCAGGTATCTTTCTGGGCACTGGGATTATTGTGCTGAACAAGAGACAAAATGTGCACCCTCGTGGACCAACTGGGATAGACAGACAAAAAACAAAAAGACAAATAAATGAAAACAATAGAAAATTAAATAACGATGGCTGCAGGAAGAAAAAAATCAATAAAACATGAGAGGAGCCCACTAAGCGGGATGCCAGGAGTATGTGGCCACCTGGATCTGGGCCTCCATGAGAAGGTGAGACTTTGGCGGAAAGACCTCAAAAAAAGGAAGCTGTATTTATTATTATTTTTTCAATTATCTGCAATTACTTATAACTGGGAGTTTCAATCCCTTGAAATGGCTGTTTTCACCACCCACTTGCTTATAAATCATGCTTCATGAATAAGCTGATCCGTTCGCAGCTTTTTGTGGGCTCCGTGGAATGCTGTGCGTGCTCCCACGTAATTCTGTTTGCTCCTTTAAGCGTAACATTTCCTGCATGTTACGATTCAGAGAAAATATGCAGACCTGCTGCCCCCCTCATGCCTTCCAGGATGGGTCGCTCCACAGCCTTCCTTGGAAGCAGCTGCAGCCTCAGCTCCAACGTAAAGGGAAGGGGCTTCTGAGCTTTCCCCCTTGGCTGAGTCTAGCAACCACCTCAGGACTGGGAGTTCAGGAATGAAAATCTCGACCTAATAATTGGTGAGATTCAAAACCCTCCAGGCCACGCGTGTGAAATTGTTTGAGGTTAACGGCCCTTTACAGGCTCACTTGATTTATTCTAGTGTCTCATATGCAGACCGGGCACTGTTTGCTCATTCATTACTTACACATGTATTGAAGTCCCTTTTTGCCAGCCATTGTGCTGGGGCCTTGGATATAAAAAGATACTCAAGAGAGCTCAGTTGACCAACTGAAACATAAATAGACTAGCACCATGTGGTGTCACAAATGCTCAGAAAGATCCACGCAAAGGGACATCATAGTGAAGGGAATGACTAATCCTTTTCAGCAAGGATTTGCCCTAAGATTTGAAGAAGAGTAGGAGTCCATGTGCTAATTAGGGCATCCCAGGCAGAAGGGATGGCAGCAGGCACTGTGGTGACTTGCTCAGTATCACAATAAATAGTCTATGATCTACTCAGCATGGAGGACACAAGGTGGACAGGATTTTCCCACCTTACAGGATCCTATAGTATGTTGAGGACAGGGGAAGAAAACAAGATAACCAGGAGGCAGGCAGAGCTATACTGTGTCATCCACAGATACAACCATCTGGTTTCCCAGATTTAAATTTTAGATGAATTAGTTTTCTTTAATTAACTATAAGATTATTGTATTATTTCTGAAAAAATATATGCTTATTGTAAAAAAAAAAAGTCATATTAAGAAGAAAGCAAAGATATCAGGAAATGGTGCATGGAGACAACAGCTTTGTTAACAATTTAGTCACTCTCCTGGATATGTAACTAGACCCGCAGTATGCAGCAAGTGAATGGGGTCAAGCCATCCATACACGTTATTCTTAGCAATATGCTGTGGATTTCTTTCTACACCAGTAGCTTGCATCATTTCGTATTGAAAGCATTGTATGGGTTGCTTTTAATTACCTGTTTCTGAAGCATTTCTTCTCATCATGGGATCCAATGCACAGTCCCTATGTCTAAGAAGCAGCTGAGCTCCATAAAAGAAGACCCACCACAGTGTCATTTTTGCAGTTGTAAAACTTTTTAACTTCTTACTAAGAAGTGCTTTCAGTTTATAGAATATATGATGGTGAAAATTCTGGCCATCACTTGCATATTTTCATCAGTTTCCCTTAACCCTCCGATATTGTTTGATTTTCATTTGCTAGCATTAAAGGGTTCAAATAAGTAAATCCTTGAGCATTACACACAGCTTTGTTTAACCATAGATATGCTCATGCTCCTCTAACTTCAATGGTAATTAGATTTTCCATTTTGGAGAATTAGGCTTTGAGGAATGCTTTTTTTTTTTTTTTTTCCAGAAACAGATCTCTCTGGTAAGGTGAGGAAAAGTTTCCAGAAGCTCTGGAGTCTGATAGCCCAGACACTGGGGCTTCCTTGCTATGTGACCTTGGGAAGTTACTTTGCCTCTCTGGTCCTGAGTTTTCTCTTTTGCTAATTTACAGTGAGACATCCCTACCATAGAGTTATGGAGAATAGCACATGAGACTCTGTAGGAAGCTCCCTGATTCAGTGCTGGTCCACAGTGTGTGCTCTCAGAGCCACAGACAAGGTTGCCTACAGGGGTCCCATCCAGGTGTGCTACCCTGGGACACTCCAGGGTCTTGACTCTCTCATTCCTTCTGTTGCTCCCACTCCTAGAACTTAAATGACATATAGAATATTCTCAATAAATATTCATTAAATGAATATAATAATCATTGAAAAAATTGAAAACCAGGCCCATTTTTCAGGGACACTACTTCATGAAATTCTTTCCCATCATCCTTAGTGAATCTGGCCTTCCTTTCTCTGAGGTCTCATGAACACTGTTAGTCCATATCATAGGAATATCCCACCTGTTGCCTTAATTTAGAGTCATTCTTAAAGGGCCTTAAGGATGGGGTGAGAGGGGACAGAAGGCATTTGTAGGGATGGAGTGGCAGAGCAGAAGGAGTGCTGTGTGCATCAGATTCCTGGCTTGATCCCTTGCTTTTTAAAACCCAAGAGATCAGTTTACTAATCTCATGTTTTTAGACTTTTCTTCAAATACCTGTTTTGCCTTTTTGAGAGTCATCATGTACCTAGAAGTGTTTGACAGAGGAGGCCAGCAGTTTCCAGTCCTGCCTGGGTACCCTAAACCCTTAGGAGCTTTAAAAAATTCTCCCTACCTGGCTGCTCCCATGAAGTTCAACTCAGCTGTTCTGGAGAGAGTCAGAGAATCAGGCTGCAGCAGGAACTTTGACAAAGCTCCAGGCCATTGTGATGAATGGCTAAAGTACAGAAATCATGAGAGAGCCTCATCTCATAAACATGTCCACAGATTTCAATTTCAGGGAGAAACTTCTTTTTAACAATGCTGAGAATGAATGTGTTCCTGTATCTCCCTGTCCATCCCCCACCATCCCCGGGGAACACACACACCTGGAACATTTCATAGGCAGCATCACAACTTTTTCAGCTGGGTATCATTCACCTCCTAATGCAAGTCTTCGCCTTGCCTGTCACTCCAGTCTAAGACATCACCCCTAACACAACACTAGTGAAAGCATCATGCCCACTTAAACAGGGTGTGCGTGCACCTTGGATCCCAGCTCCATTGCCCCTCTATGCAGGCTGTCCCAAGTGCTGCAGAGGACGTCTTCAGTCAACATCCCACCACGGGCATAGCAGCAGTGTCCCTCACTTCCATGTGAGCACCTACTCCCCTCCAGCAGCAATTGTGTGAACAGGGCCTCAGGTATCTGGGAAGCTGAGAAGGAACACTAATGGCCATGAAGGGGACATGATGTAGGGGCATTTGCAAGAGCACACCTCTCAGTCCTGCTGCAGCAGTACACAAGAGAGGAAAAGCACCATCATATGACACTCAGTGGCCACTTCATTCATAAGTCCTTTGCACAAGAGACAGCATTAATTAGAGAAGAGGGGAGGGAACAGGGAACAATGTCAGGACCCTCACATATATGACTTCATTGAATTCCCACAGTAATCCTGTGAAAAATGGTATTATTCTTTTTGCCATATTGAGGAACTAAGGCACAGAGAGAAGATAGAGCTCAGCGAATGCTACATTTTTAGTAAGTAACAGGGACAGGATCCTAACTGCTCCATCAGACTAAAATCTAGGGCTTCTCCCATCTCCCCAAGAATTCCAGCAAGGAATAACAGGCTAAGAGATGGCATCCTAACTGCTCAGGTTGTGCAAAGCTTTATCTCTTCCAGATTCAGCGTGCCCACTAAAGGAAAAGATTTGCACGTGCTGATTTGCAGAGTTTTATGAACACACGAGAGAATGGATGGAGATCCATACATAACTATGAAGATGAGAATGCATGTCTTAAACTCAGTCTCCCCCTACAGCAAACCATGTGTCAGAGGTCACACACTTGCCCAGTTTCTACAACATGAGGATGGCCTAGGATTGAGTTTGTTGTTAATTAACCAGTTATTTTGCTTTTATCTACTGTGGTGATCACAATAAAAGAATACTATCTTTCAGGTCTTGGGACCCACTTTCAGGTTGTCTGCCTCGCTTCCTCTCATCTTTTATAAAGAAGTAGTGCCTCCTAAGCCTGCTTTCACCTCTGTTCCTGGTCTCCATAATTAGAGCCCATTTGTCCCTGCACCCAAACTCAGAACTTACCCCTCATGGGGGCTGCCCTCCATCTCAGTTTGTTGCCAATCCTGAGGGTCTTATCACTACCACACCTCTTACCAGGACCACTGTGGGAACTTTCCCAGCCAGTCTCCCTGCCTCCCTCAGGCATCTCCCCAAAATTCATGCTTCAGACCACACTCAGAAGGACCTTTTAAAATGCCAAGTGTTTATGTCACTCTCATGCTTAGTATCACTTGATGGCTTCCAGTTATAGCCAGATTTACATGCAAGCATCTCACGCTGCCTACACCTCCCTCCTCATAGTTTGCTAGCATACCCCTTGATCACCACCCTCCAGTTACACGGCTGCTTTTTGCTGCCTCGGGACTTTTGTCGCCGGCCATTTTCTGTTCCTGAACTTTTTGCCCTTCACAGGGCTGGCTCATTACAACCATTCAGGTCTTTTCAAACACCAATTCCAAGTAAAGGTCATTCTCAATTCCTGATTTGAATCATGTCCTCGTGGTATTCTCATCCTGCTTTAGTCTTGAGTGGCACTTACCACATTAGGTCAAGGTATGTGGCTGTGGGGGGGTATATTTAGTGTCCATTTCACTTATTAGAATAGAAGCTCCCCACAACAGTAGGAACCACAGATCTACATCCATTTAACCCACCATTATATACTCAACACCCAGCCCACTGCCTGGACTAAAACACGCTGGTCATGTTCATCAAATGATATGAAACCAGCAATTCTCTGAGAAGTTTATCTGGATAGCCTGATGGGACTGGTTTTCTTCCTTGCTTCTTCCAGGAGCGGCTCGTGCTGTCTGTGCTCCCCCGGTTTGTGGTCCTGGAAATGATCAATGACATGACCAATGTAGAAGATGAGCACCTGCAGCACCAGTTCCACCGCATCTACATCCACCGCTACGAGAACGTCAGGTGAGAAGCTCAGAGCCCTCACCCTGCTACTCCATGCAATCCGTGTGCGCCTGGCTTCTCTCAGTGTCCTGCTGTGACAATGTCTGCCTGAATGTCAGTGCCTTTCTTCATTTGGTTGATTAATTCATTAAGTAGTGATTATTCATCAGTTTTGCATTTCCCAATTGAGGCTGCTGAAGAATGCCAAAGAATTTGATTATATTTGCTAGTTGACTTACTGCCTGGCTCCCCTAGAAGAGGCTTGCTATATGTTCAGTGGGAAAGGCAAAAGCTCTGTAGACTACAATTGGAAAAATAATCTCAAAATGCAATCTGGAGGCTTCAGGTATAATCACATGGATTCCCTCCTTATATTCCTCATAAGTGTCTTTAAAACAAGAACTACAACTTTTTTTCCTTTGCAAACATATTGCTGGCCAAGCATCTTCCATCTTGCATCCGTCCACCAATCATCTCTCTATGCACCTACCCGTCCATCCATCCATCTATCCACCCACCCACTCACCCATCCAGCCGTTCATCCACCCACCCATTAATTCACCCATCTATCTATCCATGCAATCAGTCTATCTGACCATGAGTGTCTCTGGGTGCCCAGGAATATACTATACCTGGCTTATACTGAAAACCAAAGGTAGACTCCATAGTGAGGAAAACCAGCTTTAGGATCTTAAGTCTTCTCTTCCTTGTATGTGACCTTGGGCAGTGTACTTACCTGAATCTCAGGATCCTTCTTTGTAAAATGGGTGTTTTAACCACCACTATGCAAGAGTTTAGGTAGACTATATGTTTGAAGATATATACATAATATAGGCTTAAGCATCTAGTTGAGCCAGACATACTGTAGGTTGTTTCAGACATATTCCCTAGTTGTAAGCCAAAGAATCCAACCTTGGCTGATTTAAAAGAAATGTATTAAAAGGCTGTGTGGCAGCTTAAAGAATCACTGGAGAGGATGGAAAAGCATGCTGGGGATATGGGCTATAATGAAGCCAAGACACAGAGCCAGTCACACCAGAGCACCAGACAGTCAACATACCACCACCACTGTCTCCCAACAGTCCATTGCTTATGCTCCCAAGCTCTGTCCCCTGACACAGGGTGCTCCCGTTCTTCCTGCAGAAATTGGACATTGCTGCCTTTCCTCACTCCCACTAACTGCTCTCCCCCACTTATTTGCATCTCATGTTAAGCCCTGAGGCAGATGTGCTGATTGGCTAAGCCCAGTCATTTTCTGTAAGTGCTGGGAGAGCAGGTATCTGGATTTTCAGCTTATACCATAGTATCATATTTCCTTCCTACCAAACATTATAAGGTAGAAATTTCCCAAATCTTGGCTAAAAGTCCATATATTGAACAACTCTAAAAAATGACAACACATACCATTCCTTCTTTCCCAACTTTGGTAGGAGGGAAGAACAATTCTTTCCAGTATCTCTAAGGGTTTCACACCTGGGATGCAGGGACACACATTTCAAAGCACCATCCCACAGCCATCTTGATTGTGACAGAACACTTTAGCAGGTACTTAGCATCACTGATGTGGATGCTGGAGCTTACCAGGAAACCCTCTGTCAGAAAGCGACTCCAGTAAGAGATGCAGCCTAGGGCTAGGAATCAGTTTCCTTGAAAATAGCTCTTGGATACCAACTGTCCCACAGTAGCACCTGTCAATCAACAGTGTGCAACTCTATTACTAAGAAGGCAAAGTACTAGCTGATTGTAAAAACAGGTAAACCTGGGTGGGCAGTAGGGAGTGGGGCAACTAGGGTGGGTAGAGAAGTCTTCCTGGAAGAGGGGATTCTTATTGTCCTTATGTGAGAGGATCAGCCGAATAGAAAAAAAAAAAAAAAAAAAAAGACATGAGTTTTGCACAAGGAAGGGCAGAGCTGTGGTATGTACAAATGACTTTCCATAATTCCTTCTCTGGTGACAAAGTGGCTTGATGATAAAAGCAGCTACCAAGAGATATCAGAAAGTGGATGAATCTTTTGGAAGAAAATAAATAAATAAGATCTAAATGTATATATGTTATATAAATATATAAAAATAAAATAATATAAATGGCATGTGAAAATGCCTGTCGCCATGGAGAAAGAGGGAAGAACAAACTACCTTCAAAAAGAAAAATAATAATAACTAACCCACACACCCGCACCATCAAGTTCCCTAACCAACGTGTTTGTCCCGTCTGCGCTTCCTGTAGTCCAGAACAGCCCAAGTTACTTCTGTCTCTCCAAGCCTGCAAATGTATTTTAAACATCTTACTCTGTAGACCCTGTTCCAGAGTTCACAACACTCTGAATCAATGCTCTGTTTCCTGCCCTGCATTCCCACACCGGGGCCAGGAGAGTGGTTTCCAAGGGAGAAGAATGGCAGGGAGCAGCCGCCACCAGGGCTCTGCTAGGAGCAGAGGTGGCAGGGTGCCCACAGTTGAGACTCAGTGCTGGGAAGACAACCTCACAAGGGGCGGAGGGGCCTCTTCTGCCTGGGGCCAGGCTGCCGGGTGCTAAAATAAGACCAGAGACAAGGAAAGCAAAGCGGAGGAGGATGGTCTTGAGCCCTGTCTGAGAACAAAGCCAGACCGGCTGCTACACCCCCTCCCCAGCCCCCAAAGCAAACCGCTGCAGAGTGGGGAACAGATTTGAAATTATTTCCAGTGCTGTCACCCTCTGCATGGCAACCGCCTCCTTCATTCTTTCTTCTCTGTTGCTTTTTTTAGTTTGTGTGTGTGTTTCTTTGATGACCCTTCCCTAAAAATCATCTCCAGTGCATTTCTAAGGGTTGATCATCATCCTTCATGTAATTCAGTGCCTCCTGTCAGTAAAGGGTGCGCTTCATTCCGCTTGGAAGACAATGAGTCTATAGCAAGAATCAAGAGACCCGATGAACTTAAGCCTAGTGCCTGGAGGCAGCAGAATAGGCCATGGCTTGACAACGGCCCCTGGCCTGAGCCTCTGCCCTTTCAACCACCAAACCTTCAATGTACAGCTCTGATTTCCATGGCTGCTTCTATGTCTGTAATGTGCATATCAGTCACAGGACATGGGACACCAAATGTTGATGTGTGGGTTGCGAGGGGCCTCAGATTCTGCATTTCTGACAATCCCCAGGAGAGGACAGGGGTGACCAGAACCACACTCGGAGGGGAACTTAATTCTGTATATTTCTGTTGTTTGGACTCAGGATACATGTAATAATGCCAGGCCAACTGTGTGCCGGGCAGGTGGGACCCAGAGGTGACTTTTTCCCTGCTACTTAGATAATAGATAGAGCACATGACTCTACTCTGTTAAGTGACATGACAGTGGGGCCCAGAAAGGGCAGGAGGTTAGAGGCAGAGTGACTGGCTATGTCTGGGGAAGTCTCCATAAATATAGAGTCTTATCGTGAACAAGGTTGTGAAGGACACGGATTTTAATAGATACCAAAAAGAAACAGTGCTGTGCTAGAGACCAGGTAGGGCATGTGCAAAGACACAGGTATGTGAAGAGACCTCTGAAGTTCCAGAGAGGCTAAAACGTGAGCAATGGTAAAACATGGCATCCTGTTTGGGATCCCGTCCTTCCTCTGAGGGGTCCCTGAGGTGGTGGTAAGGTGAGTGAGCAGTGTCCTCCAGTGGACAATCCCAGCTCTGTCGCAGGTCACCAGTGAGGTGTGAGGCAAGTTGCCTTGCCTCTCTGAGCTTCATGTCCTCAGGTCCAGATGGCAGAGCACTATGCCTGCCCCACAGGGTCACCTGACAGATCAGCCAAGATGGTGTTCATGCAGCACCAGGCTCTAGGAAGCTCTTGAGGGCTGCTCCTGCCTTTATGCCAAGCAATAAGTATAGAATAAGTTGTCACTTCACTGAAATCCTGTGAAAATGTAAGAGATTTAGGCAATTAATCATTCTTACTGAAGCCTGCCAGCTTTGCCAGCAGGCCTCACATTTTAGAGAAAGTCTAACTATTTGCCTGCCGTGTTGGGTAGAGTATGTGCCATTGGGCTCAAGATGCTGAGCTTCCATGTTCTGCCCCAGCCTTGAGTCTGTTTTGCTCTGTGTTCATGTCATCTACAAAATATAGACATAATCCATGAAGTTTCACTGTGCTTTTCACAACAAATCAATCTGTTTATACTGAACTATTCCTTTGGCGTCTGCATTGCCTGCATCCCCCATCCCACTCAGGAGGAAGGACCTTCAGTTGACCCATTGTCCTTTCTGATCTCCTGAGTAGCCTCTCCTTGCTGAGATATTTGTTAAATACCAAGACATTCCTCCTGCCTCCCATGGCAGGAAGAGCACAAATCTCAGACCACAAAGATATTTGATTTATTTGGATGGAGTTGATGTCTCTCCCAGCACAGATTAAAATATTAATATGCTTTCTCCCACCCCCACCCCTTCCCTGTTTAGTATTCTTTTTGCAGATGTTAAAGGATTTACCAACCTCTCTACGACCTTGTCCGCTCAGGAGCTGGTCAGGATGCTCAACGAGCTCTTTGCCAGATTTGATCGACTGGCCCATGTGAGTTGAATTTAATTCCCTCTTAGTCTTCTGCAGGAGTGAGGTACTGCATGTGGAATGAGGGAAGAGAAAGATTCAACCTTCATCACCAATGCCATTACCGTTCCGCATCCTGTCTCCGGACCTGGCCCCCTGACCCTCTCACATTCTGCGGACTGATGCTAGTTATTTATTGGTCTCAGGTGGGAAGTTTGTCAGATTACTTTTCCCAATTGAGAGACAGCTGATTGAGTGACAGTCATGGTGGTCTTTTCTGTCTACTTTCCATTCCCTCATCATTATTTTCCCCTGCACGTGGCCAGGTGCCATGCAGCTGCAGGCTCGGTGTTGGTGCATGCAGCGATGGCCGCCTGCAGTTTCCTAGCCAACCCCAGCCATCTGCAGTGAATTGCCTGTTCTCAAGAACCAGTCATCTGCTGGACCATCCCACTACCATTTTGTTCAACCTAACTTGAAAGCTTTGTTTTAGTCAGCCAGACACTGCCTTCATTTTTCAGTTGGCTTCATCAGAGCTAAGCTAGAAAACAAATGAAAGGAGATGAACATTTCCTATCAAAACACATATTTCTATTCCTGAAACCACTCAAGTTCCTGAGGGATAGCATTATCACATTGTATTTCAGAGTGGGCTCTGGGCTCTAAGAGAAATGACCGAAGTTTCTACTTTGTGAAGTACGTAAAATTGTGCCAGTTTCATGGGCTATAATGAGAAATAATTAAGATTGCCCTAAGTGGGAGTTCATTTCTAGAATACCAAGTGTCCTTTTCCAAGGTTGCCACACTCCAAGGGAGATCCACTCATACTTGCCTTTAAGCATCTACTAGGTGCTATGAATGGTACTCTCTGGTGGGAACATGGGAATAAAAAAGCACCTTTTCCTTTCCTGAAGTTGACTCTGGCCAGGAATACATACATAGGTGTCAGTACAGTGTGTGGTGTGCTAGGAAGAAAGCCAGCCTGGGTCATGTGGAAACACAGAGGCAACACATAACCCTTGGATCAGAGAAGACTTCTGGAAAAAGTGACTCATAAGCTGAATCCTAAAAATAAGATAAACAAACACAATAGAATACTGTTCAGCTATAAAAAAGAGAGAGAGAGAATGATCCACTGATACATGAACATCAATAACTGTCACAAGCAATATGTCAAGTGAAAGACATGAGATACAAAGTAGGTACTTTGTGACTCCACTTAAGATACAGTCTATGAAAGATAAAATTACACAGGCAGAAAACAGGTAAGTAGTTGCCATCCTGCCAGCCTGGCCTGGGAGTGTGTGGATTGCCATCACAGCAGCAAGAGGATGATTTGGGAGAGTGATGCAGCTGCTCTGTGTCTTGATTGTGGTGGTTTCATGACTGTACACATTTGACAAAAGGGAAGTTTGCATTGCACATAACATATACACTAATTAGCAAGGTGAAGAAATCAGAGGAGAGAGTAAGAATGAAGATATTGTTCTGTCTATGTGGAGAAAGCACAAGAGATGGCTAGAGGGAAAGTGAACGGGAAGCCGTGATGAAGAAGCAACCAAAGGCAAACAGGGGCTGCCAGGGAACCTAAGCTGCAAGCGGAAGCTACTGGACAGCGGTCAGAGGGGAGTCTGCGTGGAGAGGGAGGAGGTGGGACAGAGGTCTCTTCCCAGTAGCAGGGTTTACCTGGAGGACTAGACATTTGGGGAAAAGCATGTCTACCCTTTCTTTTGATTATGCATTGGGGATGGTTGCTATTAGACACATGGAATTATTTCATTCCTTATGGTTCTGAATATTTTGCTCAAAGATGTAAAGATGAACAAAAGTAGCCCTCTGGCTAGATCACAGTCAATTTCTGGTTTCATAGTAAATCCCACAGACAGAGAAAAGGAGGCAAAGTAAAAGTTAATCCATTATTCAACCAACATTTATTGAGTATTCACATGTGCCAGGCACCATACAAGATTCTGGGAAGACAAAGCCAGTCCTTTCCTGCAGGAAGCTCGGAGTCTGGCAAGAGAATAAGAATGATCACAGCAGCGCATCCCAAGCAATAATAAATACAGATGTCCTGAGGGTTAGGAAGGAGTCATCCATACTTAGGGTGGGGGTGGACAGTGATCTGGCAGCATCCAGAGAGGAAGCCCCATGCAGGCTGGGCCTGGCGGCACAGCAAGAGTCTTCATGGCATTTGATTAGATGAATATTTTTTAGGCTCAGACACTGCGCAAAGGCAGAGAACTGTTAAACACACTGCTTGTTTGGGGAACTAGAGGAAGGTCAAACTTACTAGCACATAAAGGTCACAGAACACTGTTGAGTGATGAGATGAACAGAGGAAAGCAAAGACAAATCTTGTAGGGCAGGGTGCACCATTTTAAGGATTGGTGTCTTTTTTCTGTAGCTTGATCTTTTTCACTCTGGGGATCCTTTACAACAGGATCCTTTATAGCAAGGCTGGGAGTGAAGTGGGGATACATAGCCAACCAAGTACCAATGGATAGAAGAAGCCCCCATCTATCATCTGGGCTTGAGTCCAATAAAAAGATCTTAAAGAAAAAAATGTCTATCAAATTAAGCAGAGATATGTGATGGAGTCAATGTATTATTGATTTTGATAAGAATATTAAACTTGGTGAACCCCTGGTGGATGTGATGCCCTGTGCTGAGTGCTTTCCCTGGGTGACTTCAATCTGCTCTCACAGCAAACCTACAAGACAGGCTCTTTACTATTACCATCTTACAAAATGACTGATACTCAAAGAAGTAAAACAATCTATCCAGAAGCATCAGGAAGATAATGTGGGTGTGATTGAGACCCAAGCCACCTGAGGACAGGGGTTTGCTCTTAACCACTAAACCATGCCTCAGGCAAGTTGGAGAGTACAGGACAAGACAAGGTGTCAGAAAGGTACTGCGGCTCATGCATGCAGCATGATGGGTGAGACTCATATATACCCTTGATTCAAATGAATTCAGCTGAGTCTCCATTTTCTATCAGAATTGGAAGGATGGAAAATTTAACAATGCAGGTGAAGTACCTTAGTACAGGCTAGCCCAAAATCAGTACTCTGATATATTGACTCCCAGTACCTTGCATCTAACCCTCTTGCCACTACCCCTATCTCTGCCCCAGATGCCTCAGTACCTACTATTATAGAGAAACATCCTTGGAAAGATTTGAGAAACTGCAGTGAGAATAGTTGTCCTCACTTTGGAATGACAAAACGTACCTTAACTGTTCTGTCCCTGGCCTTAGGCAAGTCACCTCATCACCTGGGTTTCAGGTTCTGCTTTTGTATGAAAGGAATCTGGACTTGAATTTTGTGTGTATGGCTCTTAACACCAAAATTCTGTAGTTCTAAATGCTCCCTGGTTGCCTTGTCTTGATCCTTTGCTATAGATTTTCACTACAGAAAGATCAGAGAGAACCCATCTCACGTGTAAATGATGGACACAGTACCATTTATTCACTGCATTATTCAAATGCAGGGACAACTTCAAAGTTCTTTATTTGATGGAATTCTTCAGTGTCTCTGTGACTCAAGCTGCTCAGCATAGAGTACTTTTTATAGTTCCCTTGACACACTTTGGTAACTCTTGCTTTTGATCTTTTTTTTTTATCAAGTAAGACCTTTACTTACCCCTTCCCCATCCAAATTAGGAAAGTATTCTGAAGGCCTTAAGACAAACGACACACTAATATTTATACTCTTGTCATCATTTTAGTTAAGCCTTTTTTAAAAATTTCTGTCAAAATGAGAAGCAATGTCAATTTTTAACAGTAAGAAACAAACTCATCACTATGCAAAAGTAATCAATACCTGAATGAGACTGAGAGCATTTTATATACAAATATAGAAATATTTCATGACATATTGTTACATGAAAAAAGAATGTTTCCTATCTATAAACATAGTATGCTAAATATATGGCTAAAGAGCATGGAAACCAGTTTAGATGTAAAAGATGCGCCTGCGTGTGTGCACACAGCAGTCTCTGGGGAGGGGCAGGGAGCAGACTGCCAGGGAGCCCAGCTGAAAACAAGGGGCTGTCCAAGGGTACCGTAACCTCACCTGCATTTTAACTTTTACCAGGACGGTGTTCTTGTATGACTTGTGTGATTACAATTAGATAGTTTCATAAAATTTGCCATGGTTCTTGATATAACTCTTTTTATAAAGAACATTGGGGGCCCTAATGTTTTTGTTTTGAAAGTCTTTTTCATTTTTCACTAAGTTTTTTCTGCTTTTTAAAGTAATAAGTGTTTATTATGTAAAATTCAAATATTAAACGTATAGCTAACATAGAAAGTTAATATCCCTATAGTTCCACCTCCCTCCAAAATATGACAATCTTTGATAATTTGGTGCATGTATCTCCCAATTTTATACACTATCTATATATGCAGTTTAATAAACTCCTTAGATTGTTCCAAGATTTTTATATCAAAGACATCAAGACGGGAAGAAATGCATTATAAGATTGACTTGATAAAGCCACAAGAAGACTCCCACCTGACTATATTTTTCTTTTTAAATATCTTTTTCCAAAGCAGCCGAGCAGCATTTATTTGAATTTTCTGGTAGGGAAAAAAAAAAAACTTGCTTGGAAAATACTGTTATGTCATCTCACAGCTTATAATATGTGATAAGAAAAATGTGTTTGCAAATTGCAGAACTTGACAGATAAGAAGCTGGGCCTTCTTCATGTGTACATACATATATAGCTATGTGTATATTTAGATATTCCTATATATGAAATATAAAGTACATATTATATATATTTTATTTTATATGAAAAATATATTCTATATACTATATAAGCAGAGAGACAGAGAAAGAGGACCCATTTATTTGAGGCCTACAGATTTTCAAGGTTTTGCCTTTTGTTTAAAAGAAAAGTGGACCCTGAACATGAACATCTTCATACCATTGTCCAGCGTTTGTCCCAGAAGAGGAGAAAATTATTTTACACCCTTTCCTTAGAAAACATTTTTGTCAGGAGCTCTAACCACTTGGACTTTGCCATGATTCTTGAAGTTTTCTAGAAGAAGATTGTGGAGCCCCAAACTTGGACAGGCATGGACTGAAATTCCACTTCTGCCTCTTACTTCCTGTGTGGCACTCATCTCCTTAAGCCTGGAGCTTCTGGTCTGTGAAATGCCATGTGACTCGGGGTGGTCATGAGATAAATGTAACACATTCAGTACATGGCCTGGCACACTCATGGCCCATGCTCAATAGCATTAGGTCCTTGCCCCACTTAGATTTTTCCAGAATGCTCTGACCTCACTTTTTGCAAAAATATCACTTATTAGGAGTAAGATTATCACATCTGGTCAAGATGGTGATTTTGAGCATCTTGTCTGGGGACAAGAGGTTTTTAATATCCTCATACTGAGGTTTTCATATCTGTAAGACAGATGTACTATCTTCTCATCCTGCCACATTCGAAATTTTATTGTGAAGTGCCAAAAGAAAAGATAAGGAACACAGAGAAGGCTACTTCCAGGTGTCAGTTGTCACTGTCATTGTTAAGTGACTGCCATGCTTACTCTATTATACATTAAAAATAAGATGGATTATTTGGGCACTTGATAGATATGAGGAACTGAAACTCACATATCAGTGGCTGAGGTTCTCCACTGGGTCAAACAGCTGGTAAATTTGACTAGAATGCAGATATCTTAGTTTTAGACCAAAACATTTTCTGCTAAATCCTTTTCCCTTAAGCCTTGTCACAGCCATAACCAACAGGGAGACAGATCTGTGCATCTGAGATTGACAGTACAAGGTTCCCATCAGCCTAAGTCCCTTTACCAGACTTTGCCACAAAAGACCATTTGTAGATGAAATCACCAAAATTTCTAACTCGTGGGTACAAAATAAAATGGGAAAAAAAGAGCAATGTAGCAAGATTTTATAATATTAAATTAATTTAAGTAAATAATGTCTTTATTCTAACAATGTATCTCTCAGGCTGAGGCAGGAGAACAAGTTCAAGGCCAGCCTCAGCAACTTTGTGAGACCCTGTCTTAAAGTAAAAAATAAAAAGGGCTGGGGATGTCCCCAACACACACACGAGCCTTTAGGGGACATTTCAGACCCAAAGTACAGCAATAATAGAACTACATTTTAATGGTGGATGCCCCTGACCCCAATATGCAGACCACCTAACCCTACTTGTAGCTTTCCCCAAGCTTTCTGAAGAACTAATCCTTCTGCTGACACGGCTCTTTCCCTCTCACTCTGTTCCTTTCAGGAGCATCACTGCCTTCGCATTAAAATCCTGGGAGATTGCTACTACTGTGTTTCTGGACTTCCTGAGCCCCGCCAGGACCATGCCCACTGCTGTGTTGAAATGGGCCTCAGCATGATTAAAACCATCAGGTAACTTGTGATTCCCTCCATATTACCTGGACCTTCAATGTGCATGATGAGAAAGACACATTACCCCATCTGTCCTTTGCAGTATTTCATGGTATATGGTGAAAAGCAGAGCTCTTTGGCTTCTCTCACAAAAACTGCATTCCTATTAGTTCTCCTCCGTGAGCCAATGGATCTGCTAGCTTTACTATTTTCTAACTATACTTCACTTTCAATTAATTGTGCCACAATTTTGCATCATAGATGTCCTGGTGGAAATAAAGGAACAAGATGAGCATAGCCTTTGCTTTCAGAAAGACTACTGTACAATTGAGATATTAGCAATGCATAATTTCAATTCAGTACAATAAGCTTGTGACAAAGTCCAGGTGCTTAGGGGAAATACAAGAGGAGCAGCTAATTCAATGTGATATGTTGGAGAAGGATCCAGGGTAGACATGTCTAAATTGTTTCCTAAAATGTGGGTATGTATCAGCAGGATCCTGGAGGATAGACATGGTAGAATGAAAAGATAGACATGTGAAGAAATCAGGATATGTTGCAATGGCAGCTGGTGAGGCCTGGGGTGGAAAGGGTGGTGACAGATGGACAGGAGTCTGGGAGCAGCCAGAGTTTACAAGGCCTTATCAGCAATGTTAAGAGATTGCACTTTATCTTCAAGCCAACAGAAAATGATTAAAGGGAAATCAGGATTGTCTGTGGGTATGTGGCAAGTGCTTTTGGCTTTAGTAGGAAAGTAGAAGTTTAAACAAGGAGGAAGGACTTATTGGAGTCGAGGGCCCTAGAAGTAGATTGTGTTCAGTTTGGGGACAAAAACTCAGTATTTCCAGTACTCCTTTCAAGGTTCCAAAATAGTTGAAGGACCTCTCAATGTCACACAAGCATGGCAAGACGGTAATGAGAGAATGAGGGGCAGAAACGCCTCATCTTAAGATCGTATATCCCAAGACCAACTAGATGGGTGAATATAGAGGCTTCAAGTGTCCACTGTACCATATCCCTCTCTTCTGTAGACATGTAGAAGTTAAGGACTGTGCAGAGAGGAGCTTTCAGGTTCCAACTCAAAGTTCCTTTTGGTCAGTACGTGGTAAATGGAAAAGGCTGCACATGGTCTTAACTGTTCATTTGGACACTTGATAGTCTTTCCCTAAAAATGAGGATGAATTGTGATAATATTCTATCTGGTTTCAAGAAAGGCAATGGGACTGACACCAGGAAGACAGGAAATCTTCACAATTAAGGACGTGTGTGAACCTTTATCAATCTGTGGGTAGTTGTGTGGAAAGGTTTGTTGAGCTCCCCCCATGAGTCGGGCATTGTGTTATGCCATAGAAATGCAGTCATGAACCCATTTCCCAGGGATCTTTGCCAATTAATGACCATAGGGAGACTGGATTTACTTATTGCCTATAAAATGAAGGAATAAGACCAGACACCTCCACAGTCTCTATCACTTATGAAAATCTTTTTTGTAACAACATAAAAATCTAGTTTAATCAGACTTTGCATACCAGTTTATCTCTTGACCTAAAGCAGGAGAAATGATGCAGAGATGACTTTGCAAAAGAAATAAACATCTCTCATCAAAAAGCTTTAAGATACTTAGAGTATTATCACTTCTCTTTCTGCAGAGAACCTTATCCCTCTGGACTATTTAATGTTCAAGTCAAGGTGTCCTTTCTGGAGTTTTGGTGATTGGAAAGAAAAGAGAAATTTGGATAGATTAAAATAATTCAAGGGCATCTTTTTTTGTTAGTTTATTAAGTACTGCTTTTCTGTCTTTGGTATAAGACAATTTGGTAGCTTATTTTTTAACTATATGAGTCAGAGTCTATTAATACCCAAACAACTCCTTGATTATAATGTAGGAGACTTGAGGTCCAGCATTAATTCTTCTAGTTAGCAAGAAAGTATAGCACAGAGGAATTACCAGGACCTCTGAATTTAGGCAAGCCTTGGTTACAATTGGCTCAGACTTCTAGAGTTCCCACTTTTATTGTTGAGGATCGCAGTTTGAGGTATAGCTGGTGGACAATATTTGCACATTAGTGTACACAAAGAAGAATTCCACCTACATAGTTTTGCCAAAAAGTTAATAATTTTAACCAACTGTCACTTTCACAAGTTGTGAATTTTTTGTTCAGCTCAAAAATTGAAAAAACTTGATAGAAGTTATAAAGTATAGAACTTCCTAATATTATATTGCAAATATTAAAATGTAATGTTAATAACTCATTTATTTACTGGGTTTTCTATATCTATGGTCACCCTATTTCCTTGTTGTCAGAACCAGAACCTTGTTTAAGGTATTTTCCACACATTTTCTGAGTCTGTCTCTCTGCCACTTTCTGATGTTTCATTAAAGAATTAATATCACAGCATCAATCCCCAGAGTTCAGAAAGACAACGAAGGACCAGTGCTGTGACATTGAAATATGGCATTTGGATCTTTTATCAACTTAAATAGTTGCTTTATTAGTATAAGATTTACAATTTTTGCACCAATACTAAAAATAATCCTGGCTCCTTATTCATTGATCAGTCCAAATGTGTGTTAGAAAATTTCTTCCAATCACAGACACATCAGAAAAGTATACCAACATTAGAAAATGTTATGGTTAGTAACTCCTAGTTATAGCATCATCAGATTTCAAGGCAAATGAGGAGGGGCAGAAGAAGATGGAGAGTAGAACTCTCCAGCAATCATGCACTGATAGAAAAATCAATTTGGACAACTATTTACACATCCAAATGCCTTCACAAGAACTAAGGAAACCAGGTGATAGGTTACAATACCTGGTAGTAGCACAATAATAAGAAAAGATGAATGGGAAAGTATATGAAGAACAGTTTTTAATTACTTGCGTCAACTCTCCCATAGCATCAGGCAACAAATTATGGAGAAAGATATAGCATTTAGGGATGAGGGTAAATATAAGTAAATGAATATAGGACTTGCTTTGAACCTCTACACTAGGCCCACCACATTGAAATCTAATACTGGGAAGACCCCTATGGAATGATATTACAGGATGGTATAAATGTAATGAGCTTCTGTGCCTCTTCTGGTACTAGCCCCAAACATAAGACTTATGTGGTGAACTCAACCTGTGGTCCATACCATCTCTGAGCAAATGTCAGAAGCCCCAGACTCTGTACAGCTCTCAGCAGCAAGCAGGCCTCAGCATCCCTGGGATTCTGGAAAACCACTTTGTGCACACTAATGTGCAAATATTGTCCACCAGCTATACCTCAAAATGCGATCCTTGACAATGATGCAGTCTGTGAAACTTGGATTAGGTACCTACTTCTTTAAATCAATAAGCATTAATGCATGACCACAAGAATCAAGAAAATGGACAAAATAATGTGCCAATAACTGCCTCTAGAGAAATAGAAATAAATGGAATGTCTGACAGAGAATCCAAAATCACTGTTTCAAGGAAGCTTGGTAAACTTCAAAAATATACAGATAAATGATTGAATAAATTAAGGAAAACAACAACTAACTAGAACAAGGAATACAGTAGATTAAAATTTTAAAAATCAAACAATAAGTTTTGAAGTTGAAGAATACATTGAACAGAATGAAAAATGCTACAGAGAATATCAGTAGCAGAATTAGTCAGGCAGAGGAAAAAACCTGGGAATTCAAAGACAGGTTATCTGAAAAACATACAGTCAGAGGCAAAAAAGAAAAAAGGGAAAAAGGAATGAAAACAGCTTCCAGGGTTTATGTAACACATCAAAAAAGGAAATTTCAAGTCATAGACATTTAAGATGAAAAAGAGAAAGACAAAGAGATAGAAAGCTTATTTAAAGAAATTGTAGCAGAGCGCTTTCTAAACCTACAGACCCATGTAAATATTTAAGTACAGGAAGCTCAACAGTCTTCAATCAGACTTAATCCAGGTCAGACCACCCTTATGACATAGTGTGATCAAATTGGAAATCAACAAGAAAAGAAGCAAATAATATGTAAGTGAGTTTCAAAAGGGCTAACAACAGGCAGCTGAAAGCTTATAGGCCAGGAGAAAGTGGGATATTGCACTCAAAGTACTAAAGATTTTAAAATATACAAATTAAAAACTGCTTTATCCAGCAAATTTGTTCTTCACAAATGAAGATAATTACTTTCTTATGCAAACAGGAGTTGAGGGTTGATATTGTCTCTCTTTATTGTATTTCATTTAAAGTCTATTTTATCAGATGTAAGTGTAGCTACCTCTGCTTTCTTTGGGATTTCAGTTATATCTTATTTCATCCCTTTACTTTCAGTTTATACATGTCCTTAGAGTTAAAGTGAGTTACTTGTATGCAGTATAATTAGCCCATTTTCTTCTCCTTTTTAAAATCCATTCAGCCACTATATGTCTTTTAATTGGAGAATTTAATACATTTACATTTAAGGTGATTGCTGATAGATAAGCAATCTTACTACTGCCATCTTGTTATTTGCTTTCTAGTTCTATAATTGTTACAAAGCAATTAAATTGGAAATAAAGAGGCTAAATTGTCCTGCTGTATAGACAACATTGTCTTACATGTGGCAAATCCTGAAGACAACATGGAAAAACTATCGGAACTAATAAATTCAGTTCAGTTTTAGGATACAGCATCACCATAAAGAATCAGTAAAATTTCTATGCGGAACTCTGAATTATCTGAAAAATACTTCATGAAAAAAATCCCATTTACAATAGCTATATGCTATGCTTATGAATAAATTTAACCAAGAAGATGAAGTAACTGACCTGACCCCTCTAAACATTGATGAAAGAAATTGAATAAGACACAAAATATGTAGATGTCTCATGTTCAAGGATTAGGAAATTTAATATTATTAAAATGTCCATATATGCCAAGCAATGTACAGATTCAAGGCAATTTCTAACAAAACACCAATGATATTTTTCATAGACAAAAAAAATTCTTAGAAGTCACATGGAACAACAAAACTCTCTGAAAAGCCAAAGCAATTTTGGGCAACAAGACTGTAACTGGAGGAATCACATTATTTGACCTCAAAATATACTATGAAACCATGGAAAAAATAGCATGCATACTGACATAGAAACAAACATATAAATGGAACAGAATAGTGCAGAAATTAATCCATGCATCTACTGCCAACTGATTTCCATCAAAGAAGGCTTCCCCCAAAAAATCACCCCACGATGGGGAAAAGATAAATTTCAATAAATGGTAGTGGGAAGACTATATTCACAAGCAGAAAAATAAAATTAGATCCTTTTCTCATACTATATATAAAAATAAAATCAAAATGACTTAAAGACTTAAATGTCAGATCCAAAACTATGAAACCTTTAGAAAAACACATAGGGGAGAATTCCATGGCATTGGTCTGGGCAATGATTTTTCTAGATATGATGAAAAACACAGGCAACAAAAGCAAAAGTAGGCAAGTGGGGTTGCATCACTAAAAATCATCTTCAGAGCAAAGGAAATTACTCACAGAGGAAAGAGACATCCTACACAATGGGGGAGAATACTTGTAAACTCTTTATCTGAGAAGGAATTAATATCCAAAATATGTAATATGTAAAGAACTCAAACAACTCGATAGCAAGAAAATAAATAATAAAATTAAAAAATGGACAAAGATAGAGAAAGACATTTTCTCCTTTATGAGGAAGTTAAAATAGTCAATCTGAAAGTAGAAGAGAGATTACTAGGAATTGGAAGGAAATGGGGAATAGAGGGTATAGAAAAAAGGGGCTAGATTTGATCCATTCATACACATGCATGGATAGAAATATCACACTGAATCTAATGATATGTATAATTAATACATGTTATTTTTTTTAAATGGGCAGACTGAAAATAGACATTCCTCAAAACAAACCATACAGATGACCAACACATATATGAAAAATGTCCATCACTAATAATCAAAGAGAAACAAATTAAAATCACAATGAAGTGTCATCTCACACCTGACAAAATGGTTTACTATCAAAAGGACTAAAAAATAACAAGTATTCACAAGGATGTGGAATAAAAGGAATTCTGGCTACTGTATGTAGAAAACTAAATTTATGGAAAACAACATGGAATTTCCTCAAAAATTAAAAATAGAACTACCATATAATCCCGCAATCCTACTTCTGAATATATAGCCTAAAGAGATGAAATCAGCAGATAGAATACAAATTTGCATTCTCAGGCTCATTGGAGTGGTAAAATTCACATGCATATGTGTTACATGTGTGGATGCATGTATGTATAGATGTATGTACATGTGTGCCATTTACTATGTGTGTGCATAAGTGCACACGTGTTTCTGTATATGTGTGTACATGTGTATAGATGTGTATTATTGCATATGTAAACATGTATGCATGCTAGCATGTATGTATGTGTGTTTATGTACATGTGTATATGTGTGTGCACATGTGTGTGAATGTACGTGTGTATAAGTTGTGTACATGTGTCCTGTGTGTGTATGTGTGTAGGTGTATGTATCTGTGTGAGCATGTGTGTGCATGCATGGTGTGTGTATGTTAGGCAATGAAGCAGGCCTTATTAATTAGTACAATTCTAAATTTAGACAATAGAGTAGAAACATTGAGGCTTTGTCCCATAGACAACGTGAAGTCACTGACATTTAAAGTAGGAGAGAGATGGAGTTCAGTGTGGACATCAGCAGGGTATCTGTGGAAATGGATAACTCTGCAGTTGACATGGGATGAGAGGAAGCAGGAGCCGAGGGGAAAGAAACTGGTTGGGAGATATTTTTGTAACAATGTAGAGGAAGAGAAGGGAGGACTGGAAACAGCACAGTAGCTGAAAAATAGACAGGAAAGGAGAGTGATGCTCCAAAGCAGTGACCCAGTCAGTCATCCAAGACAATATGCAACCTAGAGATTTTAGTTAAATCAAACATTTATCATGACATTAACCTCACTTTTCAGTTGACAATACTTTGAGAATTTGGGTCAAGTGTCACTTTATTAAAGGTACAGTTTGTTGCTGGATGTTATCATGGCAAATGGTCCCTGAAGGAATGACTGCTGTAATCACTGTATAAAGTGATTTAGGGGACACTCTGTGTGATGCAGGGAGCCCTTGACCTGTAGCAGCAGACCCAGACTGTCCCCTGCCTTTCCCTGTTCCGAAGCATGTGTCTGTGGATGGATGGCTTAAGGTAGGGCCTCCATAGCCACTTCTGTAAAATGGAGATATAAGATCTCAACTTCAGAGTGTTCCTTTGGAAATCTAAATAAGTAACATGCATGTAATCACCAGAGAAGTATTTTAATAGAGTCTTGCTAGTAGGGTCAAGTTTGGCTGCTGGAAAATTTGGCTCAGTTAAATCACAGGAATTTATTCCTTTATCATGCCTTCTTTCCTCTGCTACTAAGATAATGATAGTAGCTTGAGTTTATTGAACACTTACTGTTTGCCAAGCACTGAGCTAAATGTTTTGAATGTGTTAACTGCTTAAATCTTCACAGTTCTAGAAGACAACAAAGACAGTAGGCAAAATATTGAAACAGTAAGTGTGACTACCACATGGATTAAACAGAAGGGCCAAGAGCTGCCAATCAAAATGGGTGTTAGCCATAGCCAGTACAGCTGTTCAGGTGCATCCTTACTAATAGAAACTCTAGAGAGAACTCCTACTTTATCTGTGAGGAAACAAGAGCTTGCAGAAGCTTTGTAATTGTCTATAATTGCACATCTAGTCAGTGGCAGCATGAGGTTGCCCATCTGGAACTGAAGCCATGTGTCTTGACCATTAGAGAATTCTGCCTCCTAGCTCTAGATTTATGCAGTTTCTTCTGATGCCGGAAATCAATACCTATCAATCAATACCCAAAGAATCCACATACAGCTTAGACAACCCCATTTGCAACCCTAATAAATTAGCAGAACTGGTATTGACAGAGCAGGAAGTCAGTAAACATCCAAGGATAACAAGATAACAAGCCTTAATCAAAAGAACTGCATAGAAAATTCATTTCACTAAAAATACTTGATTTTAGAAACATGATATTAGCTAAATGAATGACAAAAAAAGAGACTACATGTAACCTTCTTTCTAATGAAGCATTTAATGCCAACTCACACATGTCTATTCATAAATTTAATTCATTAAAATAGGCTTAGGTAATAGTCTCTATTACACAGATTGAAAAGCGACTCCAGGTGGCCCCTCTTCATACACCCGGGGTCTATTTTGGGGAGTCTTGATAGCTGAGCTGACACTGTTCTGTTGTATGCAATGTCTTTATTAATGATGTACAAAAAGTGTCCTGGATGAATCTAAATGAAAATTGTGTCCTTGATGAATCTAAATGAAAATTACAGAGCTGAGTCTTTTCAGTGCAATTGCTAAAAAGTCACAGGGATGGCACCTGAATGCCAAGTAGGGACTGGCTTTTCCCCAGCAGTTAACTAGAACTAAGGCCCTGAGCCCTGTGGCACGGTTGTTCTGGCCAACAGAGTGGCAGGACAAGGACTGGAAGACAGGGATTGTCTTAGCTTTCCTCACCTGAGGCAGGAAAGCCCACACCTGACTATCAGCACGCCTTCCTTTTCCTTTCTCTCTCTTGCTTGTACTTTTTCTTTCTTTCTTTCTACCTCTCCATTCCTTCCCTCTCCCTGTCTCTTTTGTCTCTGCCACTCATTTGCCTTTCTCTCTTTCCCTCTAAAGCTCCCTTTCTCATCCTGTTCCAAAATGTCACCAAATACAGCATTCATAAATTTGAACTCCTCTTAAAGATGTAGCACTCAGAGCAGCTTCTAGTGCCTATTTATTAATAAGAGGCAATAAAGTTAATATTCATTGAATGTTCACATTATCAAGCACTATACTAGATAATGTTCCTGGCTTACTTCACTTAATACTATAATGCCTGGGAGGAAAAAAACGATCATTTTTCCCAGTTTTCATATAAAACATGAACTCTGATAGTATTATAAAACCAAAACAAAACAACAAAACAAAAAACTTCTGACCAATGACATGCAGCTTGTAAGTAAGTGGTAGACACAGGCCCTACTGTGCTCATCTGACTTCATAAAATGTCCTAAGATAAGGAAATGGTTAGATAAATTCTGGCATGTCTTCAAAATAGGAAAATAGGTAACCATCAGACATCAGAGTTCACATTTGCTGGCAAAAAAATAGTGTTTGTGAATTTAAACACGTATGCATGATAGAATGCACACACACACCTTTAGGGCAAGGTTGATTTTTAGAAAATCTATATTTACACAAAGGGAGAAGGGCATCAAGCTCTGTGATGGAAAACAGATGGTTTTAATTATCTTCTTTATTTCTTTCTAAGTGTTCAGATTTTCAGAATTAATCATGTAGAGATGATATAAATAAAAAAGAAAATGTTATTTCAAAACAGAAAAGAAACTGACAGAGGTGTGCAGTGTTAGTGTTCTCAAGAAACAAAACAAGCAGGGTGTGTGTACATAAACAGCCATAACGACAAGTTGCTGGTCAACAAAAACCACCTGTAACACGTGCTCTCCTAAGATTGTATCACCTAGTGGCCAAGCATGCCATGTAACATTCACATCATAATGAAGTGGCCTAATGGTGCATTTCTCCAAATATATCCCCATCATTAAGTGATACCTGCCTGTAGAGATAAATCTATTTTAAGAAATCAGTTCTTGTGATTGGTGATGCTGCAAAGTCCAAAGGTGCCGGCCAGAGAACCAGGGACAAGTAGATGTTGCAGCCTATTCCCAAAACAATCTGGAGTCAGAATGTCAGCAAAACCTGAACTAGTATTTAACCAAATAGCTGGATAGCATGGCCTAGGCAAGTTGACACATAAAATTAAGCTTGACAGTGTTCTTCCCTCCCTCAGGCAGTGTCTACACAAGTGCAGAGTTGGAACACATGGAGACGAGTTTGGGCAGCTTTCAAGATCATTTTCACTTCATTGGCTATGTGGCTGGGGCTTTGGGAGGTTTGTGAGTAGAGGACTCCACCTTTGATGGAGCTGGATTCCATTAGTGACCTCAAACCTGTGTGTACTTTCCCTCTGAGGCTCCTACCAGTACACCTGGAACACCGCTGCTCACTCCTCCCTGAGATCTCCATTTCACACTAACTCAGTGATGTCTGTGCGGAGAGGCCATGAGACATAAAGGAAGAACTTAGGATTCAGCACTTAGGAGAACTTGGTTCACTTTCTACTTCCACAAATCCCTAACAGGGTACATCTGTTTCCTCTTCTGAAAGATGGGAGTGATTACATGGGAGGCCAGTCCACAAGGGCTGCGTTTGAATATTGAAATGACCTGATGCGACTTTAGCTCAGGGCCCCACCAGAAACAACCAGGGCACAAAGAAGCAAGGCGCTGGACACAGGAGGTGGACGGGGCTTGTGCTATCCATGTCTATTCCACACGGAGACTCAGGTGCGCAGTCTCTGCTGCCCACACAGAGGGCAAGTCATAAGCTTTAAGAAGTGGCGGATGGACTGAGGCCAGCTCCTTTCTCTTTACAAGGGCCAGTTATAAAATTTGCAAGAATTTTAACAAGCTAACAGATGTCAAGTTGGAGGCTTGCAATCAGTCAGGAGAGGAATGTTTTCACCACAGTAATAGACACCCATCCAGATCTTTCTTCTCCAGAGAGACAGGTGTGAGATATTTAGCAGCCCAACACTCACAACACCCTCGATCTTGCACTGCGGGGTGGAAGGGAGGCCATATCAGTACTCGGAGACGAACTCTATCATATATAAGGAAATTCTTGTTGACATTTAGAGCCATGTTCCATCTCCCTCTGCATCTGTGTGCCTAAAGCTGGCCTGAATATAGCCCATCGCAACCTATGTCATCTTGTATATGTCCAGGTGTGAGTTACATTAACAATGCATGCATAAATCTTTGCCCAGGATACCCGCACTTGTACATGATCCATGAACCAACCATTGAGTGCCTGGTCATTCTAGGAACCAGTGAGAGGTCAAGATGAGGATTAGGGTGAAATCAACTTCCCAGTTAAGACCTGAAATAATAGCAGGCCCCAGGGAGTCTTATTTACACAAGGAGCTCTCTTTGTAGAAGCCTCCACAGGACTCTTACGTGTAGAGCATAGACTGTGATACGTGCTCTCTGTAACTTTGGGTCCAAACCATCTAATGGAAGAGCCTGATTCTGGTTCACCGAGACAATGATATGCAATTTTTTTGTTCCAACTCCTTAAAATAATTTTGCAAGTTGCATTCCTCATGTATCATAGAATTATGCTCATTTTTGTCGATAGCAAGTAAAAACCTTCACACGCTCACACTACTGCCCAAGCCTTCCCACTGCCATTTCAGAGGAGAAATTGTGAAATATCCAGAACACCCCAGTTCAACAAGGAAAGGCTGACTTGGTGCACAGCTGCCCCCACTCAGTCTCACTGTCCCTATGATATTTTGGGCCACATGCACCTCAAGAGCACCAAGAGATGGGGACTGGACCATTGCTATCACTTTTCTCTCACTAGTTACAACTATTTTGGAGTAGAAATGCCTCCTGCCCTGTTACGTCCTCACCCAGAAGCAGTTTAATGCTGAAGAGTGTGTAAACTGGGGTGAGGTGTCCAAACAATGGTCAGCTTAGGGTCTGGCATCAGAAGAACACAGGGAGCCCCCTTACTTGTGGGACCTTGGACAAGTGACTTAACCTCTCAGAGCTCTAACTTCCTTGGCTATAAAATGAGAATAAAGCACCCAGTGTAAGCTCCATGAATATACAAGATGGCTTGTCTATTTGGTTCACAGTTTATGACTACAGAGGTCTTTTAACCCTCGCTGAGTGGGTGGATGGGTGAGTTGCACATGCAGCCAGGGGAACTGTAAGGGAAAGACGAGATTATGAAGGTGAAGGCCCCCCACAGAGGAGATAATAAGCAAAGGTGCGTTCCTTCAGACCCATTTCCTCAGCTGTAAAATGGAAATATAGAACACAGGCATCTACTTTCCCAATTTCCTGTGGGTGTCAAAATGAGACCCTGAAGCACTTTGTGAAACTGTGACTTCTCTGTTAGGATAAGAAAGACTCAGTGGCTTTCACTTGTGAAGAAGCCCTCACAGCCCCACCCCTCTGTGACTCCCCAAAAGCCTGCAGCAAACTCAGGTGCTCTATAGAAGGAGCCTAAGCTAAGCCCATTGGCACTAGAGATTAAGCTATAGAGACTGTGTCATCCACATATTGGTCTTAACCAGCTTGCATCCTAATCATCCATATTCTTTTTTACTTCTTTCGGAAGAAGCCATGTAAGGTAAGTAGAAAAGGACTTTTTTGATTAGACTCATACTCATGGGGTGAAATTCCAGCTCTTCCACCTAAAGGAATGTACTTCTTGTAACTCGTTTGTAAAATAGTGCTGATAAAGATACAAAGGGTTATTGTGAGGATCCCACTTTTGCTCAAAACTCCCTGCAAACAGACTTGAACTCCCCAATCTCACCATCCTTGCCTTTCCTTTTCTCTGGAATGTTCCGAGACATGATTTCTGCCAGTTAACTGTGGACCAATGAATTTTTACTACATTATGAGTTAGTTCATTCTGTTTGAACCACTTTATTCCTGACAACTCCCCAGTTGACATGTTAAGTAGATGAGTTGAAGCTATTTTGATGTAAATAAAATAAATATGGGCACAGTTTTAGCAGGAAAGTTTAGGTAGAGTCATCAATCAGTTCATAACTTTTCATTGACCTGATCCAAGCTATGTAATTGAAAGTTATTATTACTAACAGAAATCAGTCATGGCTACTATTTTTAAGGGTTCAATATGCATCAAGCTAAGTGCTTTCCATACATGGTTTTATGAATCATTCTAAACAACCTTGCAAAGGAAAATACTTCTTCCCTATTACACTTGAGAAAAGGGAGGCTCTGAGCCTAGGGCAACTGGCCTGAGACCCAGAACTGGAAAATAAGCAGCCCAACTTCAGTTTCAGGCCTTCTTTTAGTGCAGAGTCTATGCCCTTGGTGGAGTTAGGGAAATACCTACACTTATCTGCTCCAGCTCCAGCAGCCAGCAAGTGGTAGGATCAGCACTGGAATTCTGGGCTCTGATTCTGAAGCTGAGGAGTTAGATATTCTTCATCCCACAGTACCAGACTCCTACTCTGCTGAAGTTAGACTCCTTATTCATTCATTGTTTAACAGTGGAAAAGTTCCATTTATAGATCAATGACTACTATTGGGAGATGGCTCTTGTCATTCATCCAGCACTTTCTATGGATTGTTTAATTGTTTTGTTTTGTTTTGTTTTTGAAGCTTTTAAGTTGAAAGGAAATTTATAAAGTTCTTTTCTTTTTCCATGTAACTGCAACATTCCTCCTTAATAAGTCAATTAAAAGAAATAATGTCTTTAATCGTTTGCTTGTTAATAGTTGCATTGCCCCAGATCTGCCCAATAATATTAATAGCATTGAAAAGTATTTTTATTTTAAATAATCTAAAGTGGAAGCCAGCCATTAGAAATGGGGGAGGGCTGCTCTTCTTGGGGGGGAGTCTGGAGGGTGCCCCTCTGCCCAACTAGCAGGTCCAGGGACACCTGGCCATTCCCTCTGGATTCAGCTCCATCTTGGGACAGCCTCAAGGCTATGAAGCAGGAGAGTCATTGAGCTTTGTCCATTCGATAGACTCTGGAGCATTGATTGTGTCCCTGTGCCCAGAGATATATGGTGGAAATGAAAGTTTCTGCCTTCAAGATCCTCAGAGTTTATGGAGAAGACAGAGAAGGCAGATGTTTTCAATGCTGTTGATTGATGATCACTTTCTCTTCATCTGTGGCCAATTGGGTACAGCAAAACCTCCCTGGGGCTCTTCTCTGGAAGAACTGAACAAGACTTGTCAAGCCGGGTGCATGCCTGTTTATCCCAGCACTTTGGGAGGCTAAGACAGGAGAATCGCAAGTTCAAAGCCAGCCTCAGCAACAGAGAGGTGCTAAGCAACTCAGTGAGACCCTGTCTCTACATGAAACACAAAATAGGGCTGGGAATGTGGCTCAGTGGTCAAGTGCCCCTGAGTTCAATCCCTGGTACCAAAAGAAAAAAAAAGACTTGTCACTCAGAGCAGATTTACCTCCATTTTAGTTTCAAGAATGTTCACAAAGCCCCTCCCTTTAAAAACTGATCTAGAAACACCATTGATGATTTTCTTGGCAACCATGGGAGTCTTTCTGGAGGGGAATGTCTGTACACTATTCATTGCTTTTACATAGTTTTAATCTTATTTTTTATTTAGGTCAAATCCCAGAAATAACAAAAGAAAGAAAGCAGTAAAGACATTTTGTCTCCTCATTATGATTTTCATTTTATAGAAGAAAATAAAAAATAAATATCTTTTCATTAAGATGCTCCAATGCATTCCCTGTACAGTGTTAATTACCTAATGATATTAGCATAGCGTTCTGTGTAACAGTCCCT
This sequence comes from Geosciurus inauris, assembly GCA_004024805.1. Taxonomy (NCBI): domain Eukaryota; kingdom Metazoa; phylum Chordata; class Mammalia; order Rodentia; family Sciuridae; genus Geosciurus; species Geosciurus inauris. The sequence goes on from PVHX01001768.1 coordinate 145,111, forward strand.
CACAATTAGTTGGCAAAGCACTTTAACATCCATTATCTCCTTTGGGGCTCACGACAGCTCTTGTAGTGAAGCAATCAGGTAAAGCCTTCTTTCACAATCGATGAAGCTCAGGGTCAGAATAAGCCATTTTCCCAGGATCTCATGCCAGGCACCCTACAGATGCAGAGTGTTGGGTTTAAACAGTGCCAGCTTAGGCCTAGAATCCATCTTCCCAGGCCACAGGAAAATCTGTTTAATTTTATAGGTGCAATCTTTTCATATATAGTAGACAACCAGTAGTCCTCAGTCTCTGCCAGGCACTGTTCTAAACTTTCTACATATGTTCATTCATGTAATTTTGACAATGTTGTTATTATTAACATCTTATAAATGCAGAAAATGAAGCATACAGAAGTAAAATAGCCTCCTTAAGGCCATGCAGCCAGCAAGTGACAAAGTAAGACACAAACTCAGTAATCTGACATTACAGTACAAGATATTCACACACCACAGTGACAATCAGGTGATAAAAAAGATGTAAATGTAGACTGAAGATTTCATTCCTCAGGATACTTCTGTCTATGCTGAAGTAACAAACATTCCTGAAAATCTCAGTGGTTAAAATAATAAATATTTTTTCACTTATATTTCATGTCCTTTATGAGATGGTGGAGGGATGGTCAGGATCTGGGTTAACAAAGATGCATCTAAAAACTCCATCACTGATTACAGATGGGGGATGTGGGTGGGAGGAGGGTGGTAGATCAGGCTCTTAAAGCTTCTCTCTGGAAGTGACTCAAAACACTTATGCTCGCATTTCATTGGTGAAAAATAGCATCAAATATTCAGGAAAGTGCAATCCTACTATATAGTTGGATACTATAATACTGGACGTAGTTGATAGACAGTGCAAGTGACCACTCTCAACTATTTACTTCAAAGAATATCCTTAGGTGTACATCAGAAAATCACATGCAGCTGGGCGCAGTGGCACACATCTGTAATCCCAGCACTTTGGGAGGCTGAGACAAGAGAATCATGAGTTCAAAGCCAGCCTCAGCAATGGCAAGGTGCTAAGCAACTCAGTGAGACCCTGTCTCTAAATAAAACACAAAAAAAAATAGGGCTGGGGATGTGGCTCAGTGGTGAAGTACCCCTGAGTTCAATCTCCAGTACCAAAATCAAAAAGAAAAAGAAAATCACATGCATCTCTCATCTCTCGAGTGCTTGGTGCTGTTTCTTCTCTTGCCTCGTTATTTTCTTTTCAAATTCTCCCTGCTGTTTTCATTGTCAATGGATAAAGGGTATCATATCTTTTTTAACTTAAGAGTCAAAGTTAGAAACAATGGCCCAGAAACTAGGAACTTCCTCTGGATCAAAAATCACTACATCTTCTAGCTATATCACTCTTTCTAATGTTCATGGCTTGCTATTCTAATAATTTATTTCTATATTTCTCTATTCTCAACCCACTTCAACTTTGCTTTCCTGTTTAAATAACTTTGCATTTTTTTACAACTTACTAGGAACAGAAAATACGAAGATTCAGTTTAGCACATGGAATGATTTTTTTTTTAAATTTTTTTAAGTAAGCAAAAGTGTCATTTTTTTAAAGCCCTACTATAGGAAACGCACATTGCTGCTGGTTGTGAGAGATACAAATATGGTGCACATCGTGTCTTAGTCAACTTTCTCACTGCTGTGGCTACACAAGAACAACTTTCAAGAAGGAAAATTTTATGTGGGGGCTCACAGTTTCAGAGATCTCAGTCCAGACAGCTGGCTCCATTCCGCAGGGCTCACGGTGAGGCAGAACATCATGGTGGAAAAGTGTAGGAGAGGGCAACAGCTCACATGAGGATCTGAGGGCAGAGGGAAAGACTCCACTTGCCAAAATCAAAATATATACCCTAAAGGCATGCCCCCAATGACCCACCTCCTGCAGCCACACCCAACCTGCCTTCAGTTACCACTCAGTTATTCCCATCAGGGGATTAATACACTGATTGGGTTTAGGCTCTCATAACTCAATCATTTCTCCTCCAAACCTTCTTGCATCATCTCACACATGAGCTTTAGGGGAATATCTCACATCTAAACCATAAATACTGGAATATTGCCTTCAAGGGACTTATATATTTTACCAAAAAGCTTGAATATACAGGGACATGAATAAAGATTGTTGGGTACCCACCCATCTACCCACTCAATAAGCATTTATAAAGGATGGGGATGTAGCTCTGTAATAGACCATTTGCCTAGCATGCGTGAGGCCCTGGATTCAATTCCCAGTACCATCAAAAAACAAAGCAAGAAAAGCAATTAATGAGTCTTTGCCAGGAGTCAGAATTAGTACAATGTTAACGAGAAGCATATAAGGAGTCATGCAAAGTCTCTGCTTTCAGTTTAGAGGAAACAGAAGACTATAAGGCAGCTCCTGAAATTGTTCACTGAGGATGCCATAAGACGACTGAGAAAGAAACAGACTCCAGACCTGGAGTTCCGGGCAAGTGCTTGGCAAAGGTTAAACCCAAGTTTTACCCTAAAACATGAGTAGGAGCCTCATTCCATTGAATGAAGCAATGAGCATTCCAGAGTGAAGGCACATCAAGGCCCAGAGAGTAAAGAAGGACCCAGAACTCAGGCAGTGTATTGTGATTTGATGGCTGGAGTTGAACATGTGCATGAGGAATGAGAGGAACAATAGAGGCATGGCATGGATCATGAAGCACTGTGAGGGCCACTGGGAATCTTCAAATTTTATCTAATAGCCCAGTGGTGCCTAAATATTTTGAACCCCTATCTTTATTAATAAAACTACATGAAGATGTTCTGTGTAAAAATTTATTAATTGTATTTATTATCAATTCCATTACATTCATACAGTTAAAATATAGGCCACAAAATATACATGAAATATGGATTTTACTGTATAACAAGGAAATTATACTTTCAATTTAATGACAACACTAAAGTCTTTCTGCTTTCCCCAATTTTTTAGTGAGAACAATGTGTTAAATAAACATAATTTATTTTTTCAATTTTTATCAGATACTCTTCCACTTGTGATGGGATTACATGTCAATAAACCTATTGTAAATTAAAAGGATAATTAGTAGAATGCATAACCAGCAAGCTAATGGAATATGGCTTGGAATATATAACTATCAAGGTAATAGAGTACCCCTGACCTACCAAACACTACAGCTTTGCAACACAGTACGCTGTAGAGTACTGTGTGCTTACCCTCCTGATTGTGGGTCTAACAGGAATCGACTGCTTGAACTGCTATCCATTTGCAAGAGATGATCATATGGTTAGTCCAGGAAAAGATAAAAATTCAGAATGCAAAATATGGTTTCCACTTTGGCATACTGAACACATATCACATTTATACCATTCATAAAGTCACAAAGTCATTAAGTTATCAAAATTTGGGGACTATCTGTAGTTTGTGATATCGTAGTGAAAAGGTCAGGTTCCAACTTCAATTTATTTCTATACCTAGCTTTAATGACTCCAAGGGTTTAACATATATATTATAAAAACAGCAGACCTTAGGTAAGACTGTGCATCCCTAAATGTCAGAGACTAATCAATTACACCTAAGCGCTGTGTTGAAAAATTTTGGTTGAAATTTGGTTGAAAAATTTTCTTCTCCCTTGGCATCTGCCATTATTTGTACAAACTCCTTACAAAGCAATTACACTTATATTCTTAACAAATAGCCTTAAACAGACAAATCTCTCATTTGTAAGATTTTTTTCAATAGGTTAATAGATGAGCAGCTCTGAGATTTGATAGATGATATAACATCACAAGTTTGAGAACAAAATTCCTATAAACCTGAAAACATTTCCAAATGTCCATTTTTAAAATGCTCTCGTCAGAGCATCAACTTACGTTGAAAACTGATTACTTTCTCACGCATTCTTAAACTATCATGATGAGTTTGAAGAAACAAATTAAGCAAGTGATTTTGTTTCCGATATTTTCTAGAGGGAATATTAATGGTAACTCATTATCATAGAAAACAGCCAATTTGGAAAATTTGTCTTTTTGTCAAAGAAAAAGAGATAACATTAGTTTGACATCATCTCTTTAAAGCATTTTGAAGTAAAAGAATCATTGTGCTTTTTGTGGCAATGAAAGTTTTCCTAGTCATTCTATTTCTACTTTTAACCATAAACTAAAATTGTTTAAAATGCTCTGGAAGTACAGAAGGCCATGTGTGCCTGGAGGAAGTCCTCCACAGTAGCATACAGTCCTCTTTCTCAAGATGCCTCTATGCTTACAGAGATCATCCCAGCATGGGTCCTTTACAGGCTGCTAAGGTCAAATTTTAGAGAAGTTTTTGCAAGGCTAAGAAAAAAAAAAGCTGTGAATGGAAGTTTAACCTTTTCTTCTTTCTTCTCCATGGGTGAAATTGGTGGGCCCTAGGATGTGAGCAGTTTGAGAGACCACTGCTCTAGGGAGTAGGAGGTCAGGGAAAAGTTTAAAACAGGAAGTGATGGAGTTGTGAGGTCACATTCATGTTTAGAAGGCCCCTCTGGTAACCATGTACACCTGGAATGGAAGAGATCAGGCTGAGGTAGTGATCTCAGTCTGCGGCACCTTGTTGGCCTAAATAAGAATGTTTGCAGAAGAACTACCAAGAAGAAAACAATACAAATTTTGTTTGGAAATGGAATGCACAATAAAGGGCAGAACAATGATCTACCCTGGGTGTATTTGCTATGAGCAAGAAAAGATGCAGGAGCCATTTCCTGAAACAGTGGTTGCAAGGTAGGTTTGAGAGATTTATAAGAGCGCTTAAAAATGCAAATCAGAAGTTGAGCATGGTCAGAGGAGGAAGAGAACCCTTCCAGTTACTAAAGAAACCAAAACAGCTTCATGGGAGAGGTGACTTTAGAATCAGCATGGGGTGAATTTATGGAGTAGGAAAACCTGGGATTGCCACCAGGGGCCCAGGATGCTCACTTTGACATTAAGAGTGTGTCTCCCCTTCACTTACGTCAACAGGTATGTGCGGTCAAGGACGAAGCATGATGTTGACATGCGGATAGGAATTCATTCGGGCTCGGTGCTATGTGGCGTGTTGGGCCTGAGGAAGTGGCAGTTTGATGTCTGGTCTTGGGATGTGGACATTGCAAACAAGCTCGAATCTGGAGGAATCCCTGGGTAAGCCAAAGCAAAGCCCTTTTCCTGCTTAACCCTTGTCATTTACTAACTCTGTGATAGCAGCTTCCTGTGCACAGAGTTCAGAGGTACAGATCTAAGAAGCAATTATTTGGGAGGTTTTAATATACATTGAAACCTTATATGAGACAGACAGACAGATAGATACAGATGGACACTTTAGTGAACTTGTATGTATCCCTTTCCCTACCCACCAGACCTGGCTTTGGAATCAGATTTCTCTGGTATGTCTCATCATTCCTTGCTAATTATATTTAGCATCAGGTATTGTAAAATTATGGTAAAAAATAAAAACTACAGAAAGTGGAATCAGTAGGAACAAGGGTCCCCACTCTGCCCCATGCTAAGCTCTGTTAATTTCAGCAATTTATATAAAGTATGTACAACACCTACCAGTAGATTTTAGTGAACTTGGTATGTACCTGAGCTGATGCCAGTATTTTAAATCCTCTGAGTCTTAATTAATTTACTGCAAAGAGAGAGATAATACTATGTGGTACCTTGTGAGTTTATTTCTCTCCTCCTCAAGAGTGTGTCTTCATCTGCTCAATGGGCTTACTCCTCAAAGGCCTCTTCTGAGGGCTAACTACCTGGGGCCACTGGTGAGAAGAACTCTATAATCCCTGCAGGAACATTCCCATGTCAGTTTCTGCTCTTATGAGGGGTCTGTCACTATGGTGTGTTGCCCATACTTGCCACACACACATAGAACCAAATTAATCTTGGCATGTCACCACTGGATTTCTTAAATCCTTAAATTCCTTGGGGTTTTCCTACAAACCCAGTTAGCCAATCTGTATATGTGTCCAAGCCTCTGTCTTCAAAGAATCGCTGATTGGGGATGCCCTTCCAGGCTCCCTTTGCAAACCTAGAGCACAGCTTTGAAGGTTTGAGGAATACTGCTTGATATCTGGAGTCACTTCAGTGAATATTCTCAGTAGTATTTAGAAACAGAAGAATTATTAGGCTTAAATCACAAGTCCTGAGTTTGAACCACGTGTTTCTTAATGGTTATGAGAGTTGGGGCAAGTGTCTTGATCTTCCTGCCCAGTTTCTTCACTGTGGAGTTGGGCTGAAAACACCATCAGTCTACAAAAGCATTCTCTACACTATCCAGCTCTGCTTCAGCAGGGGATGTACCCACATGCTGAAATGCAGGAATGCCAAAACAGGTCTCCAAACTCTCCATGGGTTGAGATTATTTTGATTTATGGTTTTCTTCTTTTCAAATGGCTGGTTCTTTAACCTCCCTGAGCCCTGGACTTCTACAGCAATGGTTCTCTTGCCTGGTGTGCATTTCACAAAAGGGTTCATTGAACAAACCATGGATTGCTGAGCTCCACTTTGAGAGTTGTTTTTATTTCAGTGTTCTGGGGTGGAACCCAACAATGTGTCTTCTGAACAAGATCCCAGGTGATGGTGATAGTTCTGGCCTCAGAACCAAACTTCAAAAATCACTGTTCAAGCTTTTGTTAAGTGAGATAGTGCATATGAAGTCTTTTGACTTGTAGATCTTTTTTGTGCTTGTGGTTGCAGTAATTACCATATGATTCAGTTACAGGATCTCAGAGTGATCTTGAAAGTAAAAGTCCTTGTGTCAACCAACACTGCTACCAACCTCTGATAGGGCTTGGTGCATATCACCATCTGCAAAAGGATAAATAAATAAATAAATAAATAAATAAATAAATAAATAAATGTCTATCACCTAGGGCCATTTGAAGGATGGAAATTATGTGAGATATTCCATGGAGCCAAAGATACAGTAATACCTTTGGCTACAAAATAAACTTGATGTAAAGTAAATGTTATACAATCTTTAGATCTTATTTATTATTGTGGCTATTATTATTATATCCTGGCATTTAAAGTTATCAGAAAATGTCAGGTTTACCAGATATTCAATATATGAGAATATTTGCTAAGAACTGATTCATTTCCTCAGAGGAAAATGCAATCACCAGATTCTCATCTCTGCAAACTCCTTACCACAAAGCTCACGTTAGTATGAAGATGAAAAGAAACATCTTAAATCCAGTTTCTATCAAAACATTTCAGTGTATATTGATTAGAACTTCAGCAGAAGAATCAGTAATAAGTGAGGGCTAAGATGCCTTTCACTACTGAAAACATAATATTGATTTAGTATATGCAAATATTAGTCCCCTTGAATACCAACAGAATAATAATAAAATGTAGAAGCCAGATAAAATGTCAAACAAGGTTGATATTTAACTTATTTTAAAAGAAAATCACCTATCAAACTTCATAAAAACCTTTAAGGAAGTTCATTTTGCCAAACAGAAAGAGGCAGCGTTGTAGCACCTAAATCTGAACTTGACCTGGGAAAGTAGGCTGGGACTTCCACTTCATGGAGGTCAAACAATTTGTCGTCCTCCCACATCAACACGCAAGTTCCTACATGTCAACACCACATATCATGAGAATATTTTGTACTTATTCAGCACATTTCTCAGGACACATCTACTATCTTTCACACATTTATTTTTAACACTTTGCACTTGACATAAATATGTATGAGAATGCTTATTTGGAATATATGGAAAATGTGCCTTAAATGGTCAAATGTATTGGTTATAGTTGTTATATCTTCACTTGTCCTTTGCAAAGAACTACCTTCTCTATAAGCTCCTGCTTACAGGGTAGCAGGGTGGTAGAGGATGTAGAAAGTATGGAAAGTACACTACATTTAGAAATGCCACCCTACAGAATTGAAACTTAAAAAAAAAAAAAAACTTCATTATTTCTTTGGATCTACTGTTTCTAGAATCATAAAAGCCAAGAAAAGTAAGTATTCACCTTATTCATTCATTCACTCAAAGGAACACACAGGTGAGAAAATGGACACAGAAGGTTAAGTTATTTCCCAAGATCTCTCATTAGCAAGTTGGGGCTTGAATCCAGTCCATGTTTCTAACCAATTTGCTGGTCCTCCCAGACCACTGGACAAAGCAGTACATTATCTTATTGAGTTAGACTATTATGAGAACAGAAACTCTTCCCCACACCAACGTATATATCAAGTTTCCACAGATCAAGTTTGATGCTTAAGGCTCTTGTAAAATAATTTTGCTAAAAAAGAAACTTGAATCACAATGCACAGTGGCTTACCTGGGCACATGTGAGCCACTCCAACTGCCAGCCTGCATGTATCTGCAGCTTTGTTCTCTCCTCCTCATAGTACATCTTGGGGAAATCTTATCTTACAGTGGTTTCTTAAAAAGATCCTCCATGAGCCGCATGGACTTACTAAACTCACCCTTGCTTGTAAGATGGTTATAGACAAGGTGGTGAAACTGGGACAAGTGGATGAAAAGTGAAATGACGAGAAAAGTTCCAGAATTATTTGCACAGTAACTGCTAGTGGGATTTAGAACACTTAGGTCACTTGTTTTTGTGATCTAATCAACACCACTGAAGAAATTTACTCATTCTTAAAGAATGCTGACAGTCATAGGTAAAGCCCAAAGAAGTGGTTAGGTGTGATCAGCGCAGCATTCATCAGAAGTTACAATGTCCCTTGGAGTGAGATCAGTGGGGCCCTCCCTGCTCGTGAATTTATGCTTGTATTTCTCTTTCCTTTTATTCTTCCCACTTCTTAGGGGGACAAGTATTAATTTGAAGATGTATCTTAACAGTAACCCAGATGTTGGTTTGCACAGGACATCAGGGATGTATAATGACCTTTGCTTTGTACACACAGGAGGATTCACATCTCCAAAGCCACACTGGACTGCCTCAACGGTGACTACAATGTGGAAGAGGGTCATGGCAAGGAGAGGAACGAATTCTTGAGGAAGCATAATATAGAGACCTATTTGATTAAGCAGCCTGAGGAGAGTCTGCTGTCCTTGCCTGAAGACATTGTCAAGGAGTCAGTGAGCTCCTCAGACAGAAGGAACAGTGGGGCAACCTTCACAGAAGGATCCTGGAGCCCAGAACTGCCCTTTGATAACATCGTGGGGAAACAGAATGTAAGTGCTCTTCCCTCTTCTGTGTAGCTGCAAATGCATGCTTGAGTGCACCTCCAACCTGATGCCTTCAGAAAGCCGATTCATCTTTAACCTTTTCTCCACTGAGCACCGTAATTGCAAGTGATAAATGTATCTCCTCGGGACAGAATTAACCTATGTATGCAATTTCAGGAAATAGCAGAAATGCCAGACAGTTTGCAACACCTTCTTCCTTTTCTTTTTCCTTTTTTTTTTTAACCTAGTTAAAAATAAATGTCATCTGAGGCTGAATTGTAATTTTACCAAAGAGGCAAAAATCACTCATGTTGGAAAAGAGAAGCCTAATATTATTAAACTAAAGGAGATGTTCAAGTGCAGAAGAATGTCCCTTTATGTGCACATGGCAGTCTGCAGTTCTGAGTTGCCTTCTTAGACTCAATATTAGGAGGGTACCACTGATTTGGGGATATAAAAGTAGCATCAAATGAGGCCCAAATTCAGAGTAAAGCATTTAAAGGTAGCAAGCAATTCCAAAGCCACCCACATTGTTCTATGTTTACAAAGCTTTGATTGACATCTTGTGTGAAATACAGGGCTACATTCAGTATATAAAGAGTAAATAACTAATAACTAAAATTATCTTAAAAATCATTTCTTCAAATATCAGCACCACATTAAACCCAATGATATGCTTAAGTCTCTGTGAGGCACCAGAGAACTGAGGATGAGCTTAGTGAAGAGCCAAAGTGAAGAGAGGGATTCTGTCCTACCCAGAACAACTGTTCAAAGCATCAGCAAAGCACCTGCTCTAATATAGGTTTTTCCCTTTATCCATTTATACAGAGCACATGTGGTTAAATGTTTGCTAAATGGTGCAACTACACTGTACTTTTTCAAAGAAACAAATGAAAAACTCCAATATACAAGACTTATCTGTCAAGCAGTTCCTGGCATGCTCCTGAGCCATGCAAGAGCTGAGAGCACTATGAAATAAATAGTTCACACCAATAGTGTCTGGAGTTTTATGAAAGAATGAAGATGAACTTTTCACATCTATAGATCTATTTCTCATTAACTTGTAGATAAGAAGTATCTGTCTGCTTAAAGATATTTGATGTGGAAAAGGTTAAAATGCTGAAACTCTTCCCTTTTCATTCTGCATTGGAGAGATTGATGGGGCACGCAGAGGCCAGGTTAACTAAAGTCTCCTTCCAGTTCTGTCAGATGAAGCTATAAGAGAATGCACTGGTTAGATTCTACCAAGAAAAACTGTGGATTGAACCTGTCCATGTGCCTTGCAAGAGTTTTCCCTTGAGTCTTCACTACTCTTTTGTGATTGTTCAATTTTCCAAAAAAGTATAATACCCATGTAAGTCATCACTGATTCCAATGACTATTTCTTCCATGCCTGAATTGGTGTGCACGGTGCAATTTGCTGTCATATAAAATAATGGTCTTTATACTTCCTGGAATGGGTGCATGGCCAGCTGACAGTGCCCTCCCAGTTTCTTCTACCTTTTATAATCTTGAGCTTGAATGCAGGTTAGAGAAAATGCAGGCTCCACCCTGAATACTTCAACAATTTTGCATCAAATTCTCTTTCTTGGTTATTTTGTTTTTAATTTTCCTTTGGAAACTCTATTTAAGCTGAATATGGGATTTGGGATAATTCCTTATTTTTCTCATCTCAGTTGTACCTAACCTTGAGACTAATAATTGAAAACCAAGAAGAGAGAGATTGAGAAGCTTAGTTTCATGATTTATTGATGGATGTGACAAAACTTTATAATTGAAAAAAATGCTGATTTCTTAAAGATGTTATCAAATAGTTACTATAGAAGTTGTTGTATTAGTCATACTAATCTTGGTGTTTAAATATATCATACATCTCTTATGATGCCTGAGTTTGCCTAGATATAACCCATTTGTGCCATCTTCTGCACAAATGATCTCAATTCATTTTGTTGTCTTCAGATTTAAGAGCCAGTAAATGTGTACTAATGTTCATAAATAACCATACAACACTAAAAGCATTTTGGTAATAATTGAACCAATTAAAATGATCACAGCCATTCAGGGTTTGTACTTAAGCTTAACTCTAGAAGCCAGTGAGCCATATGTACAACTCAGACCTAATATGTCCCTGGACAAGATCAAGACTAGCCTGACTGAGCCTATGCTGTGCCAACACACCCAGTTAATTCCCCAGAAGCCCAGACCATCTGAGTGTTTGCATAACACAGATAAAACATCGTAATGTTTCATTGGGGATTTTCCAGCTAAATTGGCCAGATGTTTCGGTTTCTATTGATTCACAATGTGCACTTAGAAATAATTTTAATGACATCAGATTACTGTGTCATGTTCCATGTTGTGTGTATAGCAGATGCTCAGATAGTTACATACAATATAATCATTCTTTCAATAAGGATTAATTGAGCATCTATTTAATGTCAACTATGGTCAGTAAAAAAGAGAGAGAAAGAAGAGTTTTAAAAAAAGAAACATTTTTGTGTTAAGACCAGCCAGTATTATATATGCTACATAAAGACAGGAATTATATTTGTTTTCCCCAGCACCATTTAGCCCATAATTAGAATAATATCTTATAAATCATGGCTTGATTTAAGTTTGTTGAATGAATGGATGGATGGATGCAATGATAGATGTGGATGGCAAGGGAGAAAAATCCAGTGAGGTTTGGCTTCTTGCTTGGGTGCCTGGGTAGATGAGAGAATTGCTAGCTGGAATGAGCAATGCTAGAATAAATGGAATTTGGGAAGGGATCACTAGGAATTTGGTTGGGACATGTTGGTTTGAAGTGCTGGAGAGACATCTAGAGAGAGATCCAGAAGGTTCTTTGCATATGCTTTTGAAGCTGAGCCATAAAACAACTGTATGAGGGACATGATTATGGATCTGGTTCCCATCAGAATTTGAGTGCTGGTAGAAGCCACGAGAGCCACCACAGGTAATATTCCAAGTTAGGAATATAAGGCATGGGGAAGCCCTTGAGGAACACCAGATGGAAGGTGGCAGAGAATGAGGATTTCTTGACACAGAGAGAGAAGCAAAGTGATCAGAAGAGAGCTAGGGAGTGTGGTGTCATGAGGCATAGCGAGTAAAGCATTTTGAAAATGTGGGGACCATCAGCAAAGTTGAACATAGCCAAAATTCCCAGTAAGGTGAAGACTGAGAGCTGCCCATTGGAACTAGATTGAAGTACATCACTAGTAAGAGGCAGATTTGATGAGATGAGGAAGACAGAGGCCAGGCTGTCATAGGTGGTGAAAAGGGCTCTAGGAATCCAAGAACTCCAACTCCATTTCTGTCCCCTCCCTCCTACCCATTTCAGCCATCTATCAATGGCTTGGAGGAAAGAGAAAACTTGTTAAGAGTAATTTTGGATTCCTTCAGTGAGTTTCCCACTCCCTGTCTTTGCCAGAAGTTTTATGTCATGCACCTCCATATTCTCTATCTCTACCCAGATAGACTCCAGTATCCAAGTGGCTCAGGGACACCCTGAGCACCCATGCTTTGCATCCCTGACTCCTGGTACATGTGGATCCTCTGCCCATCAGGGTGATGCTTTGGTCTGCTGCACTGTTGCTGGGTTACCAGTGAAGATCCTAACGCCCAGAGCCTCTAAGAGGAATAAAAGTCAGAAAGCTAGAACACGAGAAGTATATGGTCACAAATAAAAGAAGAATTTAAGATTACAAGATAGAAATAGGTAGTTGAAGTAAACCAAAGGGGAAGTGTTTCGTATTTGGGAGAAGATATTCAGAAATTCCAAGGGTGGATTATTGAAATCTCTCAGAATAAAAAACAAATTTGGGGATGAAAGGAGGACTTAAAGACTATATTTAGCCCTTCTTGTGCATTTTTTTGACTGAAGTCTGTAGCTGGGATTGAGCTCTTGTTCACAGGAGGATTTACCAGATACTTGGTATTTTAGTTGCTGGGGATCCAGTAGTGAAAGGACAGACAGGGTCCCTGTCCTCCCAGAATTGACATTTCAAGGACAAGGAGAATGTAAAAAATTGCTAAAACAGGTGAGTGCTAAGAAGGAAACAGAGACAAATAGCCAGGGGCAAGCAGAATGCTGCTGGTAGGACTGTCAGAGAACACCTCTCTGAAGATTCCCTCTGAGTACTGAAAGGACCGGGACGCAAATCACTAAGACAAGAGCATTCTACACAGAGAAAAGAGCCAGCCCTGAAGTAGAAAAAAGTTTAGTGTGTTAGAAAAACAAAAGGAGTGTATGGCCAGAGCTCAGTGAGCAGGGAAAAAAGGGCCATCTGCGGGAGCCAAAGCAGACAGGATCAGGTCCCTCAAGCTTCGTCGAATTTGTGTTTTACTCCAAGGAGAGCGTTAGAAAGGTTTTACTCAGGGCCATGATAGGATCTCTTTGTATTTTAAGAGTCCACGTTGGCTTCCTTCTGGAGAGTGAATTGCAGGGGATGCAAGTGGCATTATCAAAGTGCCACTTAGACCCACAATTTACAGAGGATCCAAGGGGAGGCATTTACATACCTACAAAATTCATTGTGTGATGGATATTAATCATCTAAACTAGATTTTTAAGATAAGTGAGATGCCAAGAGAGGTGGAATCACTCTTTCAGATGCTTTTTGGAGCCCACAGTCTGTCCCCTACGTGGTATGGAACTGTCACCTTCATCCCCTCTGTTCAAGTACGAACTTGAAGCTAATATGTGTACCTTGGATTATGAGCATAGATAGAATTTCTCATTCCATACAACATGTGGAAAACAAATGGGCTTCACTGCTTGGAATATAGGTAAAGCCCACAAGGTCACTAATTCTAATACATGTAGGACACTGTGGGATGGTACCATGTCGAGCATTGTGTGCATTCTTTCCATTAATTCTCACACCCGCCCTTCAGGGTAAATGTGATGCACTTTGTTTAAAAACAGGAAAATCAAGATTCAGAGACATCAATTAATTCCTTGAAGGATACATAGCTGAATATATGATGAAGTTTGTTTTATCTTCTTTCCAACTCAGTCTCAGGTGTGTGTATGTGTGACATGCATGTAAACTTATGTGTGTGGTGTGTGTATATGTGTGTATATAGAATGCTATGTGTGTATATGCATATGATATATATGTATATACATATATGTGTTTGTGTATATGTGTAGTATATATGTATGCATATGCATGTGGTAAGTGTATGTGTGTTTGCCTGTGTATCTATGTATGCAGTATGTGTGTGTGTGCATGTTTGTGTGTATAGGCCTCCTCTGAAAGGTATGAGTTACTAGCTCTCCAAGACTATTTAAAAATTTTCTGTGACAACTCCAGGAAATGATCAGAATCTCCTCTAGCTAAATTTTAGAAGCCATTTTACTAGTAGCTGCTCATCACCTGAGTGTCATGGTATGGACAATTGTTTGCATGGAAAAAAAGCAAAGTTGGGCAGTCTCTTATGTCTGCCTAGTGACAAAACAAATGGACAGCATTTGCTTTAATCCCACTTGGATTGGAGAGTGTTGGGACCACCAAGAAAAGGAAACATGGAGAGAGAGTCTGGCTGAGCTGGCAAGTAGTACACAGAACATATTTAGGTCTCTGTGTCTTCACCAATCCCAGCTGGAACTTTCTTACATACCATTCTCTGCATCCATCAGGAGAAAAGGGGGAATTCTCATTTGATATCTGTCTGATTAAAGCCCTCATGCAGACCCTTGACTGCTCCCCAGGTTCTTCATAGTAAACTGTGTAGTGGTGTAGGCTATGAGTTTTGTGATCTTGGATAAATAGTGATTCCTGGAATTTGGGGTTTTTTTTGCCTTAATCTTTCTGTCCCTAAAGTTTAAGATGTGAACCAAGTGGTATGCTTTTTATCGTGCATACACATGTGCACAATAAAAAGAACTTGCTAAACTCAGACTCATTTTATTTCTACCAACTGGGGCAAGTCAGTTCCATCAAGAGGCTCATTTTTTCATTCATTCATTCATAACTTACTGGTTGAATAGCTACCATTCTGCCAGGGAAGATCTGGTGCTGGTGCTAGAGAGATGAAGACGGCAGTCCAAGTGTTCCGGAGCTTGCTGGCCAGTGGTGTTACTAATAGGTCGACAGTCTCAGTGTGGACATGGCTCTGATTATAGCAGGACAGTGCAGTGGAGGAGGGAAAATTGATCTGAGAGGATCAGAGAAGCCTTCCCAGAAAAGTGCCACTTAAGCTGAGATCTACAGGTATTAAGCCAGGAAAGGAGACCCCAGATCCAGAAGGAGGGAAGAGCAAATCTGGCATCTTGGCCTGGCCTCCTGCTGCTTACAGCCAGAACACAGGCTTCTTTTTCCCCACGAAACACCTGCAGTGTTGGAAATTGGTCTTAAAGGAAAGGTTTACTGCTTCTCTGATAAGCTACCAACATCTAATTGTTCATCTTCTATCTCAATATGCAGAAAACTAGAGGCAAGTTTTTCTCCATAGGTAATTTGTTTTTAATGATTTTAACATCAGATTAAGTTTTAGTGTTCATTGGATGGGACACCTGCAGGTTTAGAATCGAGAACGTGGAAGGCTTTGGAAATGTCCTTGAAGTCACTCTGCACTGCTCTGGTAACATGGCTTTCTCGGACAGCAAAACTCCCCAGGCTGTCCTTAGCCCTGACTCTGAAGATAGCTGCTAGGTTCAGCCAGGGAGAGTCATTAGAGGGGTCTGGTTTTTCACTCTGTTCAGAAAGACAAGTGGATTTGAAATCTTCCAGGGAGTGTTGAGTGAATTAAGTGGGCAATTTGATCCATTAACTTTGACTAATTACCCTTCCATTCTCGGAAGTTTCTGGGGCAGATTTAGGTAGAAGAGATAAGATGGATGTGAGTGTGGAGCTCCTGCACAATTACAGATCTATAAATGTGCATTTCAGCTGGCAAACACATGGCACATAGCTTGTGGTTACTCCACAGCCGATGACTGCCTGAGACTACTAAACAAACTAGCTGGACTCTGCTTTCACCAGGAATCCACCTATTCTCAAGTTGTAAAATTGTGGCCTGACAAATAGGAATTAATAAATGTGCACATAATATTTTAAGTATGTAACAATAGATGTACTATAGTTTTAAAATGTGAAAATAGATCGGAAGAGAAAAAGTAAAACTCTGGATTGTTTTTCTCGGATTTATTTTCCCAATCTGAAAACAACAAACTGGGATTTTTGCTCTATTAATCCTGGTACCTACATTGCCAATGAGTGGGCTCAGATCGTCTCATTTTAAAATTTCTTCCTGGAGCTACATCATGTTATCCCACCTTCTGGCACCAGGAATACCGTGTATGGTTTTATCCAATATACTTCATGTTTATGAGGGTTTGTCTTTCCAAATAAAATTGCAGTCATTGTGAATGATCTTGTACCCCATTTTTAAGTGACTTGGCACATGTGTCATGACCCAAAAGTGTTACTGCTTCACACGGCAAAGGAGGGTCATCACTCTCAGGTGATTTAATTCTAGCCAGAGCAACAGCCAGAGCAAAGATGCTTGATGCTTTTGTTGGGCTGAATAGCCTCACCTTTGCTAATCATGAATGCGCTTATTTTTACCTCACCTCACATCCAAAAGGAATCACATGACATATTCTGGGGAAGTGCACAACACTGATGGAATTTTTTGCAAACCCCTCTTACATTTCAAGCATCCCCAAACTACTATGAATTCCAGATTATGAACTACTAGATTTGGTAGTATCTCCTCCCATTCTGTGGCTTTTGTTTACCTTTAGTTCCTTAAAGGACCTCTTCACACTCTGAAATAGTCTGGGCTTTGGATATATCACGTGTGGTAGGACTTACTTAGCATCCTATGTTTGAGGAGTATTTAAATGGAGGACCACTCTTTTTTTTTTGTACCAGGAATTGAACTCAGGGGCACTCAACCACTGAGCCCCATCCCTGGCCCTTTTATGTATTGTATTTAGAGATAGGGTCTCACTGAGTTGCTGAGGACCTTGCTAATTTGCTGAGGCTGGCTTTGAACTCGTGATCCTCCTGCCTCAGCCTCCCAACCCACTGCAATGGACAAACACTCTTAACAGAGAAACTCAGGATCAAAAACTGAGGGTGATAACAACCA
>PVHX01001768.1:162480-191941 GCA_004024805.1 Geosciurus inauris
CAGGGATTGAACTCAGGGACACTTGAGCACTGAGCCACATCCCCAGCCCTATTTTGTGTTTTATGTAGAGACAGGGTCTCACTGAGTTGCTTCATGCCTCGCTGTTGCTGAGGCTGGCTTTGAACTCCCGATTCTCCTGTCTCAGCCTCCCTAAGTGCTGGGATTACAGGCTTGTGCCACCGCGCCCGGCTTAGATAATTCTAATTTTTAAATTTTCCCTGTACTTCTATTAAGAAAACACTCATATCAACAGATACACATAGTCACATCCACATGGACTTTCATACCTCTTATGGCATTGACATTTCTGGAAAAAATTATTACATTGTTGATGTTCACAAGAAAACTGAATAACTTAGGTCCCGATACATGCTTGTTTAATTACCACCTGAGTTGAAATTCTCCAGGTTGTGAACCCAAGGCCATTCAGTTGGTAAGACAGTGTTCACTTCTCCAGCCACATTTTGGTCCAACCATTTTTATTCTAGGGGTACTTTAATTGACATCTATTCTTTGTCCCTATAAACAAACCATTAAAATATTCTGACTTCTTTCTCCCCAACTCTCAAGTCATGTGTACAGCAGAAATCTAGCCACCCTCCCTAGCTCTTACCTATTCTTACAGCTATACTACCCCTAAGTCAGCACTGGGTCTGTGGAGCTCTTCCACACTTTACTATAGATGTACTATTTTAAAAGTAAAACTTTAGTTGATAATTTGCTTCTAATCACATGACTTCAAAATGGCCATGTCTAAACAGATATGCCAAGTCCTGTTCCAGTCAATTCTGTGGAAGTTTAACAAGCTGTTTTGATCAAAATGGCTCAAGTGTATAATGATGCAAATACAATCACCTTTCTCCAACAGAGATTAGGCTCTTCTTTCTGAGGAATTCAAAGAATAATAAATACCACAGTCAGGAATCCAGGATTAGCTAGCACACAGACCAGGTGAACTGAACCAGGCAAGCTTCTCAGTTAGGACAAAATTAGGGTTAGAAATCATTTGTCTCTAGTTAACCTGGCATGGGTCTTTAAACCAGGGACTGAGAACAAAATCTAGGATGCTGCTGGTTCCTTTTCTGCACTCTGAGCTTCCCCATCCTGAGAGCTCTACGCACTCACTTGGAATTATGCTTGAGCCTTGGAAATTCAGCCAAGCTGACCACCTGTTCACCTTACATCCAATGACCCACTAGTAGGATAAACTAAAACAGAGTCAGGCACTGACTGTCAAGCAAAGAACACCAGGAAGAGTCTAGATGGTGCTTAAATAATCCTGGACTTATACCCCAAAATTAATTAGCTGTTTTCATTATCCAGCTTGTGAATATTGGTTGAAAGGTGATAAGCGAGGTTGTGGAGGTCAGTTGAGTGGCAGACTAATAAATTCCTCTGTGGATCAGCCAGCACTAAGGTCCTTACCCCCACTGTTTTATTCTCTTCATTATGAAGACATTGACATTTCAGGACACAAAGTGACTAAGGCCAATCAGAGGATTTTGTAGATCTTTTAATATAGACAATATTTGGAACTGCAGTTTGCCTAAAAGTGCTTAGTACTGATGGTCCCAGTGGCCTGGGCCCTGGACTTACTTGGTTCTCTTGTGTTTGGGGGTTAGAAACCAGGCCATAGAGGGATGCTGAATCCTCTAGCAGGATTGTTAGAAATGTCTGGACTATTAGTTTGGGAAACACAGGAGACATTCTGACCCTTGTTACGTTGATTCCTGGAGCAGAATCAATGAAACTATTGCTGGGTGCAGTGGTGTATGCCTGTAATCCCAGCACTCTGGGAGGCTCAGATAGGAGAATTGCAAGTTCAAAGCAATAAACTCTCCAGCCTCAGCAATGGAGAGGCACTAAGCAACTCAGTGAGACCCTGTCTCTACATAAAACACAAAATAGGGCTGGGGATGTGGCTTACTGGTCAAGTACCCCAGAGTTCAATCCCCAGTAACAAAAAAAAAAGAGAGAGAGACTGTTATAAAAATTTCTTAAACCTCTTCCCTAGAAAGAATCCCACATAGTCCCTCTCACAGTAATATCTCATTAGACATTGTTTGCTTTGTTTGAAAGATGGATCATATCATAAATATCCAGCAAGAAAAAAAAAGTAAGTAGAATTCCTATCTAAAGAAATGCATCAAATGGACCATTTGGAAGTGATATTTCCTTTTCTTTTCATATAGACAGGAAAATTGCAATGATGTTAAGTAAGATATCTTGCTCATTAGGAATGGCCCAATTTGCTACCACCTTCATTCTCACAGGAAGGAAAAATTGTTACATACAGTTTATAAAAGATCCATGAGGGTATTTTCCCAAGAGTCACCCAAGACCATGTTTATTCAGATACTACTCTGTGTCTGCTTAACAGAAAAAGATAACATCTTGCATCTCTGCTCCCTGTCTTCAGATTTGAGGAAAAAATAACTACCTTTTTCAGACACAACAAGCATTTGTTGTGAGGCCCTGAAAGGAAACCATTGAAGATTAGATCACCTTGAAACTTTCCAAAGAAGTGAGCTTTCTTAAAAAGAATAAATGATAATTATTTAAGACGATGAGTATGTAAATTAGCTTAATTCGATTATTCCACCATACGTACATGGCATAACATCACTGTGTACCCCATAATTATGTATGAGTATAATTTGTCAAAAAAAGAACACCAAATAATTTTTTTAAGTAGGAGCCTTCTTTTCTGAAGGTTGGATTGGGATTTAACAAACAGTATGGGGTGTGGGGGGGATGGCTCCAATGTGTACAGATGGGTGCTCTTCAGGCTTAGTGTTCCTCTTTGTTGGACCTGGAAAATCCCCTAAGGACTGAGAGGTAAGATCTCTGCCTTTCCAACAAATCAAATCTTAGTAGGCAGCAAGTTTGAAATGGTGCTACAGAGGGCCCTGGTTTCTTTGACCTGGGTGATGGAAGAGTGGCCCAGGAATTGTTAAAGGAAGCCCTTGGCCCTCCTACTTCTGAGGGCAGACTCCAGTCTGGACCTGGAAACCAGCCGTTTTAGGGGAAGGACAGCTCCTCTCAGCATAAAAGCAGGAAGGCCCACAGCCATGCCCTGAGCTTGCTGGAACTGCCATCCTCTCTAGGTTCTTCACAAATTAGCAAAAAGCTGGTGCACAGTGTGAGGCCTCAGTTACAACTACTCATAGTTAAATCTCAAAACTTCCATGTCCACCTCATAGGGAAGCTTATAAAAAAGATGAAGCCATTTCACTAGTGATTTTAATACTTTCCTGCAAGCTGGCCTATGAAAATACTCAAGCTGAAATTAGTTAGGATTTGGTTACTCAAGGTTACCACTTTGCAGCATGTGATCATGGGTGCTTAGCAATGGTGCCTTAACAACTGAGGAGGCAGGCTGGATTCCAAAAACCAGAATGAAACCATGCTGGCAAGCACACCAGGTCTGCCCTTAAATACTCGTGCTCTTGCCTGGATCATCAAATGTTGTCTTTCTGCATTCTACCCCATGCCGATCAAATGATCAGCATTTCATTGAATAGTAGAAAAACAAATGACTTTTTTATTTAATTTAATATAATTTAACAAAGAATCTACATTTGGAGTTTACCTGGGAGAGAATAAGAAAAAATAAAGGCACTTTGGTTAGGAGAAAAAAAAAGCCAAAGACACTGCCCTAGAGATGATTTCCAGAGAAACACTCAATCTTTCTTCCATCCATTCATCTACCCATTCTACACACACTTAGTAATAACCTACCAAACATTCCAAGTGCTAGAAACTCAGTTGTAGATAAGGCATGGTGCCCAGCCTCAGGAAGATCAGTATGGAGAAACAAACACATAAGGCAATTGCAACAGGCATAGTAATTATTGTACTAAGGAAAAGTGCAGGCTCAGAGACTTCCTGAAGGCAGTGATGTCTAAATTGGTTTTAAAGCAGCTTTAGGACACGTGCCTGGATGCTGCACATTCGGATGCATGAACCACAGAGAACTGGGTGATTGTTTAACGGTGCCTAATCTCAAGTACAGGGTCAGAAATCCCAGCATTGGACCTGATATTTCATGCAGTAGTTCAAGCCGGTCCTGGAAAAGCCAGAAAACATTGTATGGTATGTAGAAACATGTTACATGTGCAGCAGTTGGGGAAGTTGAAGCCATTTGCCTGGAGAAAAAAACTTAGGATGCTGGAAGGTGTCCACATGGAGGAGACGACTAGATCTTATTCAGAGGTCAAAAACTGGTCCAGTAGGTGATAGTTGTGAAAAAAAGCAAGCAAGTGCTTTGGAGCACAGTTTCCTGAATGATGTTCCATAGAACATGAGAACTGGTTCAAGAAAAATGAGTGTTGAGGTCAAAATTTTGGATAATGATGAGTTTAAAAGTCTCATTTCTTCACAATGTTTCAGTATACTCTGAGATTCCCAAAGGAGAGCCTAAGATTTTGTTCATTCAAAAAATGTGTACTTTTTTTGCCTGGCTACAAAATATTAGGTGCTGGCCAGGCACTGGTGGCAAATCAAAAGAGAAAAATCCTGTCTCAATGAAAGAGTAAATTAGGAGGATCCAGTAATGAAATAGATACCTCCAGCACCAAAACCATAAGCCAAGTCACAGTACTACCAAGATGCTGTAAAGGGTGGGATTGAAAGATGTGATCCCTAAGAACAAAAATAATTTGCCTCAGTAAAGCTGGATGTGTCCAGCTAGCATACGTTTAACCTGAAATCTTACTGGGAAGAATTTATTTGCTCTGACAAACTGATAAATGAACAACAAAATCTATGGCCATCCATGAAGTGATAGGATCTGTCAGAAAAGGAAGGCTTTGGTGGGTGCAGAGATAAAAGACAAACCCCGAGGAAAAGACTTCATGTCCTCAAACAGGTGGTGAGCTTCAGAGGCTCCTTGCCTTCCCAGCCCATTCAAGTGCAGTTCACAAACGGCCACCTGGACCCTCTGATTATAATTTCACTAGAGCTCCAGACTCTCTGGCAAGACTCTACCTATAAAATTTGGCTTCAGAAGAAACTGGGCTTTGATCTGTCTTAAGCACCTGTAAGGGAGGAAGTGATTTCTGAAATACCTGAGAAGAGCATGGCTCTTGGACAGGATGGACTAGGAACTACAAAACCTTCTCTGCAAAGAAACTCTGTCATGAGAGACCACCTGAGCCAAACACTGGTACTTGTACTGCCCCTATTCTGACCTCCCAAATATGGAAAGCAGTAAATTATTTGTAATAACAATTTGTATAATGAACCAGTAAATTATTTGTAACATTTATTTATAAGTATAAACACAAAATCTTCATAAGGTTATACTCCAATCTGATCTCCCAAATATAGCAGAGTAAATAAATGAATATACATATTTATTATTATGGATAAATTTAATATATATCTTATACAATGAAAAATATATTTGAAAATATATTCAATTTTTACATATATGGCAGTTTTTCATTTCCATTCATTTCATCCACCAGTTTTTCTTATTCTCCAGCCAGTTGTTTTTGTGAATCATACTTGAAAGTTTAACCTGCTTTTTTGACCTAATCTCAATATGGCTTGCACTGGTACTGCAACTCTTAAAAAGAGAAAGCTGTATCCTATTAAAATTAGTTCACTCCAGTGCTTTCTACATAGACAAATAAGACACATCTTAAATTTCCTCAATACTATCTTCAAAGGAATCACTGGAAAAAGATCAGCATATGGATTTCTGATGTTGGCAGTTTTATCTCACTGAGGTGAACACATGGCCAAACCTTAGCCTCTACTCATGAAGAGTGGGCTATCACATAGGCGGCCAAATCACTGTCACCCACAAATCATGTGCCCTTTGCATGTGCATTGGGAGTTAAACAAATGACTTCCCTATGTTGCTTCCTGATGTCAGTTTGCTGGCCTTCTTGAGTTTATGCTGGTATTCCCATGACCATATGTGTCCTGAATGGGCAAGGTGGGTGCTAGAAGGATTGCCAGCCAAACAGCATGTATAATTGTTACATGAAATTAACAGAACAAAAGACCATAATTAATAATTAACTACCCTCATAAAATACCAATTATTTGCAAGTTCAAAGCCAGCCTCGGCAACTTAGAGAAGCCCTAAGCAAATTAGGAAGACCTTGTTTCAAAATAAAAAATAATAATAATAAAAAGGGCTGGGGATGTGGCTTAGTGGTTAAGCACTCCTGAGTTCAATCCCTAGTATCAAATATATATATATATATACGCACACACACACACATATATATATATATATATATATATATATATATATATATACACACACACTAATACTAGTTAATACTAATATATACTAGTTATTATGAGCAATAAAATAACTGCTTGGACAAGAAGAGAGTTCTCCACCACAACATCACTGACATTTTGATAAAAAGGCCTCCTTCCCAGCTACTAATTATAACCTGGTGGTAGCAATGAAGGAAAGAGGGGTGATTCCAAATTCATGCTCATTGAAAGCAACCACGTGGTCAGCCAGAAGGACCGGTGAAGAACAAGGGTGCTCTAAAGGAGGAAATTTCATGGGTAGAGGAGGTTTGCCTGGTAGAAGGGTCCAGGAACAGCAGAATACCTCTCTGAATGGACAACTATCTTAAAGCCCAGGCACCCAAGAAACTACATCTATGCTTAATTTACAGATGTCCTTTACAGACCAGTGTCAGCCCCCTGTGATGACATTTTCAGCAATCCACATCAGTAGGAAAAAAATAAGGGCAAAGATGAGATCATTATTCAATTAAATTATTCAGTGTGAAAGGTTATCATTTATTCTGAGATTGCATCATTCTCATTGTAAGAAAAGGACCCTTCCTTTTATGAAATGATGGTCATATTCGAGAGTTGTAGTTGTGGTCATTGTTGCTGCTGCTATAATTTAAATAAACCAGTCAAAAATATTTTATGAACCCCGCCCCCTGCTCTGTGAAATCCAAAGGCCTTAGAGCCACTGAAGGCATGAGGGACTGGTAGTCTGGATAAGTCCAGTTTAATTCAAAGAAGGGAAACTACAAAAAATAAAATTACTGAAAGCATTGGAAATGCCTATGAATTAGGTAGATATTTCATCTTGTGCTATTCGATGCCAGCTCTAAGCACTTCCAGGGAGCATCCTAGCATCCTGGAGGAGCCAGAATACAACCCTAGGCAAGGGCGGCCTGTGTGTCCCCTCTACCTCCTCCCTGATAGAAAACTAAGTCATCTCATTTCCCAAGCTGTGTGGATGGAATTTCTGCTCCCAAAACCAAAGTGGCATCCACTGAGTGACTGCCAGTCCACATTCCTCTGCTGTCTGGAATGCCACATAATCACATTTACTCCCAGGGGCTCAAAGCCTCTGGCCGTGCGTGGATCCTGCTGTTCAATTTTCTGCAACATTGGTCTCTGCCTCCTTCTCTGCACTCCTGCGCTCTCCTTGCCTCTCATCCTGCCATACCTCCCCCTAACATCTTTTTCTCTGTAGTGGTCTCCTTGGTGCTTAGAGCTGAAATCAACTGCTTCAGTGCCCTAAGGGCATATATTTTGCTTTCTCATGTTGGCACAGTCAACTCCATCCTTTATCCTGGGGCTAGAGAAGAAGGTTTCAGTAAAATCTACTCATGCTAAGCCTCACTATAGAATTCTCTAGAGACCTCAAATTTAGATCACATTGCTCATCTCTATGAAGGTTAAAAGGAAGGGTCTAACAGTACCATAGGGAAAATCCTTATCGTGGGGGCTGGATAACTTCAAAGATGTCAAACCCCTGACTCCATCTCTGGCCCTGGAGTCAGTGGGTTTCACTAAGCTGCAAATGAGCTGAAAACTCCTGAGCAAGCCTCTCCAAGGTCTAGGTCTAGGAGTTCAGGCAGAAGGATCTCCAGGATCCCCGATCTCCCATGTGGCCTCCTCACCTCAGCCCAGCCTGTGTTCTCACCATAACCAAGCTGGGAGGTTGGCAGAGCAGAGCAGGTATGGTGGGTGACAGGGGGCTTTCAATTCCTCACTTTGCAGATGATTGCACCATCTATCTCCTCTCAAGGAAATATCTTGTGGGGATTGGATAGGCTTCTCTGTCCCTATATCCCTTCAGGTCCATTTTTTGTCAAAGAAGCTATCTCAGGTTGGAGCTGGAGTGAGCACTGCATTTGGCCGGAGAGAGTTGGGTGATTTCATCACTGGTCTGCTGAATCCCCGAAGACAAGGCCCACCAGTCAAACCTGGTGTGTCCTCAGGAGCCAATGCAGTTGCTGCATCCACGTGTCCGTAGCAGTCCCAACCTCAGCAGCCACACCCTTCCTACCTTGAGCTCTTCCTACCTTGTGACTCTGTGAAATGGTGGGAGACTGGAACTGCTTGCATTTTTTTTTTTTTTTTTTTGCCTAAAGGAAATTATACACATATATTTATATGAATATATAGGTATATAATGATCTATGCTGGACTGAGACATTTGTAAAGCATAAAAATTGAATAATATTTATAAAGCTTCAGGAGTGGATCCTGACACATTTGAATCTTACTTTATGAATGCGTTTAAAGAAAATGCAAGCCATGAGACCCCAAGTCTCTCCACCACCATTAAATGAAAGTCTACATGAAAATGTAGAATGTACTTGGTGGGAGATGATCAATTTTGTGGACTTTTCCAATGTTTTACCTTCTGTTTTGGGTTTTTGTTGATTTGGTTAGTTTTGATTTTTTTTTTTTTTTTGGTTCTCTTTCTCTTATACCTGGGATGTGCCTGGTTAGAGAAAGCATCGTGATTAACATTTCTAAGGCAACAACTCTCCAAATGCCTGGAGCACCAGAATTCAGTGCACCTACATAGAAGAAAGGGAAGCGTCCCTCTTAATGTGGTATTTTTCCAGGTTGTGTTTCTCTGAACCAAATGCTAACTGATGCAATTTTGTAGGTTTCACTGAATACAACTGCATGGAATGCTATTACTGTTTGCAATGCAACATGATCTAAAAACATTGCATTTCTTTTTGATACAAAGGGGACTAGCAGGTTTATTGTGTTTGCATGTGCTTCCCCCCTAGACTCTGGCTGCCCTAACAAGAAATTCAATAAATCTGCTTCCAAACCATCTTGCACAAGCTTTGCATGTCCAGTCTGGGCCTGAGGAAATTAACAAGAGAATAGAACATACCATCGACTTGCGGAGTGGCGATAAATTGAGAAGAGAGCATATCAAGCCATTCTCACTGATGTTTAAAGACTCCAGCCTGGAGCACAAGGTAGAGCTGAGTGTCTGCAGTGGCTCTTTTTCTCAAGTAAATTGTTATAAATGTTCACGGGACTAGAAAGAGTACCCAGGGGCTGTGGTTTTCGTTTCTGTTTCTCTGGTGTTTGGTTTGCTTTGGTACTGTCTTTTCTTATTCTCTTTGAAAATCATAAATAGACTGAAGGCCCTGAAAGGAGATGCTCATCAAATAAGAGAGCTCCAGCGTTGCTCTTAAGCCAAAGATGGCTAAAAGAACCAAGAGTCCTTAACTCAGTAAGCATCAAAAGAGTTCCATCCCCTTTGAGATGATTAAGCCAAGTGGCATTAATGCCCATTTGCCTTTGCTTCTAGGGGAACTCACGTGGGTTGCAACACTGGTTATGTAATATATGAGGACTCCCCATAACCTAATGTCAGCATAAGTGATAAACACCAGGTTTCTCAACTGTAGACATATGCTATCCAATTTTCCCATTAATCTGCTGGCTGAGAACTCCCCGATCTAGGTCTAGCAGAAACAGAGATGTTGAAGATTCCACATTTTCAGAGTTGAATTCCACCTTTACTACTTCCTTGCTATGTGACTTTTGATTGGTGAAGTAACCTCTCTGAGCATGAGATTACAACAAGAGTAATGAACTTGCCTCCCTCTCATGTCATTCTGCAAGTTCCAGGTCAATGCTTTGACTAGGTGAAGTGTTCAAATACGGCAGTCATCACCATATTGATGACTTTCCCACGCCTTCCCCCACCTCTGCTCTGAACTGTTAAGGAGGGTGGGAAGGCGGGGTGCTGCTCTGCTCAACTGGGCTGCTCCTTTGCACTGATGAAAGCCGACAGACCTCCGTTGACTAGCACAGGAGGTGTTTGGCATCTGCAGGAGCCTCCAGCAAGAACAGCAGGGAATTTGCAAGCAAATTTGGGGAGTTTGATCCAACACTCTGTAAAGCTCCAGTGAGCAATTCTTTTGTGAGTTTGCTCAGCTGCCTGCGAGATTCTACTTTCCTTGGTTTGGGGAATTCACACTTCTCTGCACATTCACCCTTCCCAGTGAGTTTCTCTGATAATGACCTACAGATTACAAACTCCAAAATTAATACCTTTGCCTGCAATTCCCAATTCAAAATGCATTGTGTCTATGTACTAACCAAACAGAAGGAAAAGAAACATTTTGCCTCTCTTTGTGCCCCTCAAAATAGCAGGTGTGCTTTTCCTATTC
Organism: Geosciurus inauris; assembly: GCA_004024805.1. NCBI lineage: Eukaryota > Metazoa > Chordata > Mammalia > Rodentia > Sciuridae > Geosciurus > Geosciurus inauris. Next base: position 172,920 of record PVHX01001768.1, read on the forward strand.
ATAATATAATCAAAGTCTGAAGGTCCAAATCAAATGCATTTTCTCTCCTGTTTAATACATTGAGGGAGCTAGAATCACAAGCAGGGTGGCTTTACAAAGAATCTTCTCAATTAGCCATATAGATATTTGTGTCCACAGCTACACAAAACCATTTTTTTCATTCTTGCTAAAGATGTACTTACTTCACTAATGACCTAACTCCTGCAGACTATAGTTTCTAGTGTCTTATTTGATAGTGTCCTCATCTCATCTGCAGCTGTGTGATGCTGGAGAAAGAATGGACCTACAGGAGGCATGGTGTATTTGAGGTTGATTCCTGAGACCGGGGAGGTTCTGACAGGAGAATAAGGGGGCAGCAGCCTGAACAGACATGGGACTTGTCCATTGATGGTCCAGCCATACACCACCAGGCATGTGCTCTGCACTATGAAGGTTCCTTAGTGGTGAGGGCAATGGGCACATCAGAAGACATTCACTCTCCTTGGATCACAGAGACTGTCCTTAGTGACTCACTCTGAGATTCTTCCTATGGACTAGGTTACTGCTGAGCAGAGAACACAGAATAAGTAACATCCATTGAGTATATACCAACTACAAGGCACTATTTCTAAGTTGTTTGCACAAATTGATTAAAATAACAGAATACAGTGTATATAATACCTTATACTACATGATAGGAGAGGTAGATAAATAATTATGACACCTACCCAAAGTCAACTGTCCATAAGGTACTAGGAGCTGAGTCCACTATCACACCAGAGTCAGTGCTCCTGTTTATGTCACTGCCTTGCCTGGAGCCCCAAGACTAGTCCTCGCTGGATCTTGAATGGAGAATACAATTTATTCTGGATCTTCTTTCTTTTGAAACTTTGGAAGAGGCAAGACAGAAGGGGCCGGGAGGGAGAGGTTAAATAGAAAGGTCCTAAAGCTTTAGCAAAGGCAAGGCTCTCTCACCAGAGGATTCTTGAATCAGAGAACAGGACCAGTGTGCAGCTACTCTGTGGGATTCTGTATATCAGCTTCATGCATCCTCAGAGGAACATCACTATAACACTTAGAAAGTGAACTGAGTCTTTAAGAGGTTAAGCAGAGGTCGTGGAGCTCAAAATCCAGCTACCATATTTCATTGACTCTATGGTGCCATCAGCTGACAGATGCTCCATTTTCCAAGCAGCATTCAAAAAAGTCACACAACATGAGGAGGCTAAGAGAAAACACGAGTATGCACATGCACATATGTGCACGTGTGTGTGCTCACACACACGCTAAGCTGGGCTTACACTCTCAGAGTAAAGATGAACGGGAAAATAAACACCCAGGACACAGTGCAGTGAGGGAACTCATGTGTGTACATCCTGGTGCTGATTATGTGAAGAGAAAGAGCTCCCCGAGATTTAAACTCTGATGGCATCTGCACAGTTTTGCCGCCTGAGTTCACACTCTGAATGTGGTCTAAAAAAAGGCTGAGAATCTAATTGAAAGTGGAACCGGTTGACATTGCCACCTGGTGGTGAGCAGAAGCAGAGCTTTAAGATTCCACTGAGAAGATGTTTAAGTTTGTATTTTATCCAAAGTATCACATTTTAATTATTAATATGTATTCAGAATTTATGACTCCAAAGCCTCTTGTCTTACCACTGCCCTACCCTGGTTCTTGGGAGCAAGTTTGGACCACAAAAGAATATTTTTCTAAAAAGGAAAATGGAAATGACTATACTCTTGCAGTTTTTGTGGGAAGGAAAGGTTTCATTCTGCTTGAATGATAGGAAGATCCATGCAGGAGGAAACCTGTTTGCACCTCTACCTTTATGAGTGAATTAGAGAACTCAAAGCTCCAAATATCATCAGATATTTCTCTGATGGACCAATAGTGTCATGTGAATGGGATTTTTTTATAAGAAAATGAACAAAGACATAGGTTAATATGGAAGGAGACTGTCTCGCTCCCTGTGGCTGGTCTCAGGATATTTCTTTTAAACTAAGAGCCAAAAGATCCAGGTTGATTTTGACCTGGTCCTACTCAGTGGATTTCAGAGGACCAAAGCTCTGCACACACTCTGCTGTGGAATTCTAGGTAGCTCATTCTTTATCTCACCCCTAACTCTCAAAACTATGTTTTAGTTTCAGCTTCAGAAAAGCATGTCCTTTTATGCCTTAGCCAAGCCTGGACAACACATTTCACATTTTCCCTTCTGTAGTCCTTAGTTTCCTCAACCGTGAAATCAGGACATTGGACAGCTCCTCACATCTTCAGCAGCCACTGCCAATGTAGAATTTCTTATAACAATGATGATCCTATATGCTGGTGTGCCTGGAGCTATCAGGGTCCACCCTTACTTTTCCAATGTCATAACAAGTAGTATCTCATGTCTCTTCAAAATTCACCCAGGGTTGAGCACAAGGGTACATGCCTGTCATCTCAACAACTTGGGAGGCTGAGGCAGGGTATAGCAAGTTCAAGACCAACCTCAGCAACTTAGCTAGACCCTGTCTCAAAATAAAAAATAAAATTGGGGGCTAGGGTTATGGCGCAGTGGTAGTGTGCTCGCCTAGCACACGGGAGGCACTGGGTTCGATCCTCAGCACCACATAAAAATTAAAATAAAATAAAGCTATAAAAATAAATAAAAAATAAAAATAAAAAAATAAAATTGGCTAGGTATGTAGCTCAGCGGTAAGCATCTCTGAGTTCAATTCCAATAATAATAATAATTATTATTTATTATATAATAATAATAATAATAATTATAATAATAATAATAATAATAATTAATTATTTCTTAAAAATTGTTTAGAACTCACTCAAGATAGATGTCACATGACAAATCACAAGACTCAAGCCTTTGACCTGGCCAAAGGCTTGGTCAAATTTTCAATATTTTCACTTCCCAGCAACTTTGTGAAGACTTTCTGGCAGACTCCTGGATAGGGTAAAGGGGCTAACCCAGTCACCAAAGGCACCCTTCAGGCTCTCCCAAATTTCACATCTTTTGCTCTTATTTAGTGAGGCTGCATACTTCCCAAACAGGCTTACAGATCTCAGGGACAAGCAAATATTGGAACCACAGTGATCAGATGCAGAAAAGAATACATTCATCAGATGCTGTCAACCACATTTTTTTCTGTTAAAAGGTGGTGCATTTTCACTTACAAAAGTTTATACTTTTAAATGAGTGTGCATCTATATACTTATCTATGTATCTTTCTATAAAAAATTAACCATATGTACCCAATGCTTTGTAGTATGGCATTAGTTATTCTTTTCTTAATTATTTTCCCATATAGTTATTTAATTATTTAACTACTAAATAATTTTATTAACTGAATACTCTTCCATTGCATATTTAATTATTTTTGGTTTTTTCCAGTTTTTTTTTACTATTAAAAATTACAATCTATGTTGCTGTAGTCATTGTCGTAGTTGAATCATACATCCATGCTTATTTCCTTAGGATAAATCCTAAAGAGTCTAAAGGAGTATATATGTTTTCAGTACTTGATCTGCATTCTGAAATTGTCCTGAAGAGTTATGCCTATACTTTTAAGAATTGCCAATTGGATAAGAAGCAAAAAGCATCTACTTATCATTTTTATTTTTATTTTTTTAATAGCAATTGAAGCTTTTTCTGCATACATTTTGGTCTTTATGTTTCTCCTTTTGTGAATTTCACATTTGTCTGAATTGCCCATCTTTTCCTGCAGTACTCACCTTTGTCCTATGGAATTTCCTCATCTGGTAAGGAACTTAACCCTTCATGAGATCATTTATCTTGAGCTCTTCTATTTTCAAAGCACTTACAACAATGTAGTACTTCTCAGCCTCTGGTCCTCATTTCTCTTCTATTGCTAGACTCTGAGTGAGATTTAGGATAAAGAACTCAATTAATTGCAATTACTTAAGGATGTTTCTGAGCCAGAGTAACCTGCCTAACATCTTTAGAGGCTCAAGACAACTCATCAGCACAGGAATACTAATGTGAAACAAGCTCATTAAGCTAGTGTCCCAAAAACAATACCACCACCTTGGAATGAGACAGCTTCCTTATCTTAAATGAAAATTAGTATATGTTTAACATATATGGCAAAATGATTAGGTATTTATGCTTTAGATGTGGGAATTTTAGTGGATTAACTTTTAAAATTCACCCATATCAATGAAGATTAGATTTCCCTCCTTCTTTCAATACTGATATCTTTCAGCTTGATTTTGAGACGTTTTCCTACAAAGAAAAGCCTCCTTTTGTCTTTGTGATAAATTCATGCAAAAAAACCCTCTTTTTCCTTTGCTAATAGTTTTCAAACTTGAGAATCACCTAGAGATCTTGTTTGAAAAGCAGATATCTTCCCACCACACTGCTCCCAATATCCTGGTTTTGCAAAGAGGTCTGCACTTTGAGAAAGACTCTCAGAATTGTTATTCTGAATCATTGGCCAGCTCTCCTTATCCTTGGCTGAGCATGGGAACATGGGATGGTCACCTCCCCAATTCTTCAGAAATCAATTCATATCAGAACTTTCCCTGGTCCACACTTGAGCCAAAATGGCCTTCGATGGGTCTAGAAGGGATGTCTCTGTAAGGTTCAGAGTGGCCCCAGGAACAAATGGACCTTGGTTCAAATCCTACTTTGGAAACAAAGTAGACTTAAAGGACTATTGTTTAATTTTCTGATCATTGGTAGATACTGACAAGTAAATATCTTGTCACTCAAATGGACATCCCTGCACACATGCAAAATCCTCATCTAACTCACAAAAACTTAGTTTTCAATAAGACAAAAGGAAGAATGTAGATTTGATTGTTGAGTTGACATGACTTGAACCCAGTTCAAGTTTCCCTTGCTGATTGGAGCTGCAGACTAAGGGGTTTGATCTCATTGAGATGTTGGTCATCATCTGCCTCTAGAAGTTGGTGTGGAAATGAGATGACACATATTCATATGGTAAATGTCTGAGTGAATGCAATAGTCTTTCTTTTCCTTTGTCTTTCTGATACTACTAAGCCAAATCTGAGTGAGGCTAAACCCTCACTTAAACCCTCTCATATTTTCCCAGAGCTTTTAAAGAAACCAATTTATGAAAAATAGAAGAAGAGGACAAGCTTAATGTGTCTTATATCCCAGGGTGCTAAGATCCAAACCTTTATAAATATGATGAATTACAGATTTGTCACACATTAGGAGATGCATTCCCACCAACACTTCAAAACAACTGGAACAGAAGGAATGACCACCTTAATCCCTGGGGTGTGTTTAAATATGTAGGCATCTTTTGTTTGTCCTCTCTCTGAATGATTTTGTTAGTCCAGGTTCTCTATTACCACCATCTTCCAAATAAGTTGAGAAAGATGGCCTCTCTCTCTAAAGGCACTTGATATTGATCATTCCCAAAGGCTATGCCTTTGTCCTAGAAACAGAAGCCAGTAAAGGACTTTGATGTCATTTCATATATGAGTTTCTTCATGTCCCTGAAAGAATGATCTTTCTAACCACACTTCTAGTGATTCCTGGAAGTCCATTTGGCACACTCCATGTGCTCTACTCAGTTTGTGCTCAGCCTGTGCACAACCCAGAAGGCATCTTGTACTGAGTGCTGGACAAAGACAAAAAGACATGGCCTGTGCTCCTGGGAACTTACACTGCTGTTTGTGATCTTGGGCCAGTCATTGCTCGTCCTATCCTAATGATGGGCATCCTAATGGCCACCTCACAGGTTTCTGTGCTACAGCAAGTTGCAACTGAGACAGTAGTGTTACACGGAAACTGATCCTTGTCCACCACTTACTATCGTATCAGCCTTATCATAAATACTTTATATTTTTTCCCTCATTTAATTTGTTACAACATCCTTTTATGTAGGTATTAGCTCAGTTGGTAGAGTGTTTGCCTCACATGCACAAGGCACTGGGTTTAATCCCCAGCACCACAAAAAAAATAAATAAAAAAGTGATAAATAAATAAAATAATTGGATCATTAATTTAAAAAAAAAAGATTTGCCACATGAAGGAATCCTTAGAAAATCCTTTGGCTGAATACAATTGGTTCTTATCTATGTTCAGAATTTCTCTGTTTTCTCTGTATTTTTATAAAGAAAAAGCTAAATTGAGGCTTTGGAGAGTTCAGGGGAAAATATATCACACACTTTGAAATATTTCTTCCCTCTTCACATCAATTCTTACTTGAGTTATAAGAATTGGAATGTGATAGTAAAGAATGAATTTGGCAAAGAAAACAAGGGTAGGTGAATGAATTTTCTTTTTCTTTTTCTTTTTCTTTTTTTTTTTTTTGGCACCGGGGATTGAACTCAGGGGCACTCAACCACTGAGCCACATCCCCAGCACTATTTTATGTTTTATGTAGAGACAGGGTCTCATTGAGTTGCTTAGCTCCTCACCAATGCTGAGGCTGACTTTGAACTCATGATTCTCCTGTCTCAGCCTCCCTAAGTGCTGGGATTACAGGCTTGCACCACCGCACCCAGCTGACGAGTGAACTTTCTGACTTATTAGGATGTTCCACTCTGGAGTTAGGTAATAAGAAAAAATGCATGTTTTTGTCTTGGAAACTTTCAGAATTTACTGAGTATTCTACTTTTCATTTAGATGCATACAGGTGGCAACATGGGGATGAAATCCAGCGGCCTCAGCTGTTCTCTTTCATTTCTCTAACTCCTATGTTTCCAAATCATTTTCATGATCTTGTTTTTATAGTATTTAAGGGAATTATTCTGCTGCATTACAAGGCCACTCTTACATTTTTGCTGCTCTAGTAAGTCACAAAATAGTATGAGTATTTAGGCTTCCTCCTCAGATACAAAGGGCAGGTTTCTAAGAGACTCAGGGAAGAAATCCACTTCTTATTCAAACAGTGGCCTTGTGAAACTTCTTTATATTCTTGATATTCCCATGTACATTATTGCTACTTTTACCACCCTGTATGTAATCAAATGACTTCAAGGGTCATTTCACTTGCATGCTTTTTTCAGACCAACTGTCCATTTCAAGTCCTACACAGCCAGCAGAGTCAGAAGTACCAGCTTCCCCCACAGTGGTGTAGTGCAGGATGGTAGATGTGTGATGATTTCAACCCAGAGGCACTGCACCAGTGCTTGAAACAGTTCCAGTGCCTCCTGTGTAGATCTCATCGCCTTCTACAGCCCAGGGCTTCTAGGTGAAGAATGTGAGAAAAGTCACGCGTCTCTTGGGCTCACCATGGCTTGAGGGACTAGACCCATCAGGAAAGGAAGCACACATGTTCCTCCTAAAGGTGGGAGGTGTGGAGGGAAAGCAGAAGAGAGTGGGGCAAAAGCTTGCAAAAGTCCTGTATGAATTCTCTCATGTCACTCTAACTCCTATCAAAGAAGAGCATGCCATTAGAAAATATGTTACCATTCAGGATCTTCTGTCATCCTGTAGGGGCAGGGATGTGGGAGACATCCTCCCATCTCACACGTCTGAAGCCACTCATCTTAGATTCATGCTAATGTCCTTCCTTGTGGTTCCACCACTTTCATTCAAAGGTCAGACCACTTGGAAAGTAGTGTGCCAGTGAGATTCCACAAGCTCACCTGTCTCTTGTAGGATTGCTCTCTTAGACAGTTTGATTGGACTAGACACCAAAATAGAGAAGATGCTATGTTGCAACATTTAAAAATCATTGCAAATTAGAGCCAGATACGGTGGCATACGCCTGTAACCCCAGCACTTTGGAAGGCTGAGGCAGGAGAATCACAAGTTCAAAGCCAGCCTCAGCAATGGCAAGGCACTAAGCAACTCAGTGAGACCCTGATAAAAAATATAAATAAAAACGCAAAATAGGGCTGGGGATGTGGCTCAGTGGTCAAGTACCCCTGAGTTCAATACCCAGTACCAAAAAAGAAAATTGCAAATTAGATTCTTACTTTTTTTGCAATTATGCATTATATCCAAATGTCTATTTTTTAGGAAGCTCTAATCCACTGCCATGCTATATAATGCATGAATTTAACAACAGGATAGAAGTTGAATTTCTTCATTCACTTATGCAAACTGGAAAGATTGTCCAGCTTGAGACTCTAATTTTAAACATATTAATTTATTTAATGAAAGATGTATTAGAAAATTCTCTTTCTTCAAACTGGATGTATCCATAGATGGAATGGGCTCCCAAGTAAGGAGTAATTTCCCCCAAAATCTGGAAGTATTTGGGTCTGGGTTAATGGCTCATTTTTGATAGATATTACTGAGTGAAATTAGCATTAGTAAGTCTTTGACCAAGGTGATAGAACATATACGTCTCACTCCACTTATAAGATTTTGCAATAACACCCACAACTTGGATAAAAAGCCAGAGTATAGCTGTAGTTGGGACAACTAGCTAGATACTTGTTTTAAATGGAAGCATCCTCTACTTCTTATAGAGATGTAAGAATTTAGTCAGCACCTTTCAGCTTATCCTTGAAATGATGAACATAGATCAGTAGGATGATCCTCACTGAGCAAGATTTTAAGGACTGCTTCAGGCACTGAAGAATATTTTTCAGAACTGTCTCAGAAAAGATTGGAGGCTGTGTCCATCAATTCTGCAGCTAACTTCACTGATTGTCCTTCTGAGGATAAAAAACCTGGAATGGGCTTTTCCTCCATTTGATCAGACTTGGATATCTTGGTTTCCTTGTGAACCCTTGACCCTCATCGCTCTGATTTCAATTCTGAAGACAACTTTCAAGAGAACTCAGGGGCAATATCCTCAGACATGAACCAAATGGAACACAAATTCTTCATGCCTCAGTTCCTTAGAAGGAACTCCAAGTCTCAACTTCATCAAATCAAGTCAGAATTTTCATTTCTTGGATGACATTATCATTATGCAAAGACCATGGACTCTCCTCTTCTATTGCATTTACATAAAATCCACTATGCTTTTGGTTACCACCCATGTTATCAATTCAGACATCCAGGACCAAGTCAGGGACTTTCATTTAGCATCATGTCTTGCTGAGAATCCATTCATCATGGTGAAAACACAGCAGTGTCATTCCACAGGGCGTTTCTGAAGACCAGGTGCCCAGCTCATGTTCCACTTTCATCCTAACCAAGATTTATATAAAACCCATTTTTTAACACATTCCCTTTTTATATATCTAAATCACATCTCTGAAATATACCAAGCAGGACTCCCATGCATGCTAGGAAAAAGGCCTTACCCTGAAGAGAGCGAGATATCTGGAGTTAGTGCAGCCAGTGAGACCTCACACTGGAGCTGAACTCTTTGGATCCCCTTTTATAATATGTGGAGGTGAGGCACAGTTGCTCAACTCTTCTAATCCTCAGTTTCTTTATCTACAAAATGGAAATAAACAGGATTTTCTTCAAAGTGTTGTTGTGATAATTAAATGAGATCCTTCATGGAAACATGTAGTGCAGGGCCTGCCATATGCTGGGAATTAGTCATTATTCATATTTGTTACACTAATAATTTCTCTGAATCAACTCAAACACTACAAATTGAAAAATTATAATATCCCAAATTCTAATTTAATCTCTCAAAGAAATTATTTGACATTTGTTCCATTGCCCCACCCTTTTAATTGGTATGGATCCCATTTATAGTTGGCCTAAGGCATTTTCTGTCCATAGACGGGTTCAGCGAAAAGAACTTCACTACTGTCAAGAAATGTGGCTTGTTGTCTGAACTTAGGCACCAATCAACTGACCATGATAAGTTCATTCCCGTCTCTGATCCTCAAGATCCTCACCTAGGAGAAATAAAATTTCCAAGCTCCCTTCTAGTCCAAGGACTCAGTGAATTATAAGAGTCTAGTGGTCCTTTGCAAGGACACTTTCCTTAAGGGTCCCTGGAGAAGCAGAGAATCCCATCTAATACTGGGAAATATTTTAGAAAGCAAGGGCAAGAATAATGATGGGTGTTTTCTCAAGTCAAAAGCACACACATGAAGTCATAGTCCCTTTTGCAGAATTCTTCCTAATTTGTAGTGTTTGAGCAGTCAGCAACACACTCAAGATCCCAAATGAGTACAAGATATTTACAATGTTTGAATAGAGGAATAGAAAATAACATTCTGGAAGGCAACACCATGGCTGAAAAGGTAGGCTTCACAAGTCAAAAGTACAGCAACAAAATAACCATAATTAATTGATTGTCAGAAACAATTTTGTAGGGTTATTGTGTGTAAGGCACTGCTCTATTAACTTAGTTCATCCTTCCAACAACTTTTATATAGTAGCTCCTATTTTATCATACTCACTTTCAAGATGAGAAAACTGAGACATAGAAAACTTAGTACATTTGTCCAAGGTTGCATAGTTTTTAAGTTTTGGCTCTGGAATTCAAATCCAGATAGTCTACCTCTAGAATAAGTCAGTACTCATAACTAAGATATGAAAGGAGATGTGGGGCCAGGTGAGGACAGAACAGAGGGACAAAAGGACTGTTTAACTTTGGCAGGTGGGAAAGTGCAACTCACTAAATATAGCCATGAGCATGAGTACTCAGACCTTCACAAGTCAAGAGGAAGTTAAATGACTCCCTCCTAGATCTCGGTACCCTATCATCCTGAGCCAATTAGAAGATTTCATTTTATAAGTCTGCTCTCTTTGCCTTTCAAAGAAACACTGTGCTCCATTCTGAAACCTAGTGCTCTGTGTCTGATTGACATCACCTTCACAAATATGATGAGGTTCTTCTTTTATGGTGGCTGTGCTGGGCACTGGAGTTCAAACATGGAAATAATAGAATGTTTTAGCATTGAAGAACCTAGACGTCCCCTTTTGACAGAAAAGGGACCAGAGATTGGAAGAAATGGGCTTTGTTCACACTGAAATACTGATAGAACTAGAGACAAAGTAAAGTCTCTACTTTGTCTCCATAAGCTTGCTCTCTGAAAAGGATGGAATCCGAAACTTCATGCAGCTTTAGTCTGAACAAATGCTTATGTAATATTTTTAAGTCATCAATGAGAAACACTCAGGAGTCAGAGACTCAGGCTTAGAATCTATAGGAAAAGACATTTTCCCAGTGAGAAAAGGAAAGGAATCCTTTGCCAAGGAGTGAGTTCTCAGGTATGTTCAGGTTGAGGGTATTTAAAATCCTAGAATGCCTTGCCCCAGCTGAGAGAAAAGAAACCCACTTCCCCAAGCAAAGCAGAGAAGGTCACCTGATGAGAATCAGCATATATTTGAGTGAACATCAAGCAAGTTATAAAAAAAAGACTACAGAATTGAGAAGGTAATGGTCCATTACAACTTCAGGGCCATTATAACTTTATTATTTTGTTGTGATGATGATGATGGTGGTGGTAGTGGTGGTGGTGGTGGTGGTGTTGGGGAAGAAGAAATGAAGAAAGAGAAAAATTAAGCAAGCTAAACATTACTGCTGTTGTTTATAAAATCCCATTATCAAGTTTATATTACAAGCTGCTTTGAAATTAGTCAGTAAAAATAATCAAATCTCATGCAATTGGTTGTTAAAAGGAATTGAGACGTTGCTCTTTCTTTGAATTAACTGCTTTGTGGCCAACTCGTTTATTTTTAAGCTAGTATGTATGGGTCTCTATGATTGTGACCTGTCCTTAGACAGCACTATTAGTAACTAGCAATAACATGGATTTTCTATAGATTTATCAGGAGTGAGGACAGCTTATAGAGATTCTTCAGGGCCATGTTCCTGAATTCCCCTCCAGACACCAACCAAGCAGGTTGTCAGCTACTAAGCAGAAGCTTCAGTGCTAGGGAGTAGAGAAAAGTCTGTCTTGCAAATAAGAAATGCATGGTCTCCACTCAGGCAGCGCAGTCCCTGCATGTCCCTCACAGCCTTAACCATGGCATTGAGCAATCAGTTCCAGTCCAAAATCAGGACAACACCCAGAAATCAGCAAGAAAGAAAAAATCCTGTAACTCTACTGCAAACACCATGCCAACAACAAGTTAGACCAATTTTATTATTGTGTTGACATGAATGAACCCTTATGTTGGTATTGTGGACATACAGCCTAAGATGTCATGCGAGATCTATTTACCAGCTTCTTGGAGAAAGTGACTCTGACACTCAAATCAAAGATTACAAAGTTTCTACACCAGGCTTAGCTTTCTATCTCCTCCCCCAACCCAAAACTAAAATTATCTGCATGCTGTGTGATCAACAGAAAGTAATGAGACCTCTCTGGTATTAAGGCAAAATGTAGGACTTGGTTTAGAAGTCTGAGATCTTTTGGAGTTTTATAACCCTTCCCTCTTTCTGAAAAAAGTAGATTATTCCTCAGCTGAGCAACTCCAAGATGGTTCTGGACACAAGGCAAGTACATATTCAATGACAGCCTTCCAGAAGCTTTTAAAGCTAGACAATGAAGTTACTGAGAGCTCTGAGTAAATGAAATAAAGTTAGCACCATTGCCCAGGGCTGCCTCGAGCAGAAAACAGAAGGGCATTGAGCATATTGGCCCATCAGTCTTGGTGTCTCTGCCGGGAGACAAAGGGCTATACTAGTTGGAGATCTCATGGGCTAGCTTCTAAGATTCTGTGAATTTAATTTCAACAGTTCTTATTTTAAAAAAGAGGAAGAAAGACTCCCTGATAAAACATTTCCCCATATGCCCAAAGCTAACAAGAAACAAAGCAAGGTCCTTAAATGACTTAAGTTTACTCGTGAAGAAAGCCAATGTGAGCTTTATTTGCTGCATATGTAGCTGTGTGTTCTTCTGTTAAGACAGTACTAGTCCAAAAGGAGGGGAGGGCCACTGTCTTTTTCCCTGGTAGGCTGCTGGGAGGGTGGAGATAGTGCTCGAGGTTTATGAAACTACTGATTTCTCTGAATTATTTTTTTTGGAAAAGATTGAATTGCCTTGTATTTTGTTTCCCTAACCTCAGACAGTGCTAAAACTTAACTCCTCCAGAAGCCTAACTCTGCTGCAAAGTAATTCATTTCCCTTTTTCTTTCTTTCAATTGCAGTATTCCCAAATGAGGGATGAAGTATTCAAGTCCAACTTGGTGTGCGCATTTATTGTTCTTCTGTTTATCACAGCAATACAAAGTTTGCTTCCTTCTTCAAGGTAAATATGAAAGGACTAAGTCATCAGGTACAATGTCTCCCTGACCCTCACTGGGGCAGGGCAGCTGACAGTCCCCAGGACTCAGAAATTTAAATGACTGGATCCAGGATCCACACCAAGATGTTTGATAATTCAATGTCTATTCTTGATTGTCTTCCTCTATGCTCTGCCAAGGCAAGACTCTTTTGCCCAATCTTAATGAAAACAGTAACCAAAACCAAAGTAGACCTGCCATTATTGGGTACTGCACCCACGAGAGCAGAGAGCAACTATCAGAGCCTCAGTCACCATTTACTTGTTCATTTTTTCTATGTAAGTTATTTATAAACACAGTGTCACTTCTTCTTGGGTCATAAAATTGGCACTTTAAGAATACTACAAACATCTATATGTGGGCCAGTCAATTCTAAATGCTCTACGCACAGAAATTCAAGAAATCCTCACTGTAACCCTGTGAGGGAGATACTGTGGTCATCATCACTTTAAAGAGGAGGGAACTGAGGGTCAGAGGAGTACAATAAGTTGCTCAAGGTTTCACAGTTGAAAGACCCTACACTCTGTATTCAAATCCAAGAAGTCTGGCTCCAGAGCCAGGGTTCTTAATAAGGGCTGGACAGGAAACGCGCAAAAGGAGCCTTGTGACAGTTACTTGGCTATTGACTCAACTGGATTGAGAGAGACAAGAGTATTATTGGTAATGCACACTTCTTGGTGTGTTTGTGAGTGTGTTTCCAGACACAATTGGCATGCAGGTCAGAGAACAGATTGGGTAGAACCCACCCCTGAGCATGTGCAGAACCATCCAATGGGGAGGGGTATGGGGAAAAAAGCAGAAGGAAGAAGATACTTGAGCTTCACACACTCGACTGATCTTGAGGGGTGCACTTTTTACTTCTGCTATCACCCATGCACTCTCCAGATTCTTCAAATTTGAACACACATTTGCACCATGACTCTCCAGGGGTCTTACGGCTCTGATTTTCTGGAGAAGCCTCACTAAACAAGCCCGGACCATCCTGTCCTACAAGAAAGCAGGGTAACCAACAAGCACCAGTTGAGTCAAAAGGACTCAAAAGCCACTAGAGAAGCTCCCACTGTCCAAAGAACTCATAATTTGAACTTTAATACAGATTATTTGTAGAAAGGTCAATTAAAACCCAGCAAATACATGGAAATCCATAAATTAATTTTGAGATTTTTAAGTTGGTCACCTGTGATGGGAACTCATTGATCATCTTGGAAACTGATGAAAAGTGAGAAACAAATATGGTTTTTCTTCTTTTATGTACTGTACCACAAGATTACTGAATAGTAGGTAAAGGTGATGTCACAAAAAGTATTCCTGCTAAAAAAAGGTTCGAAGAAAACAAAAGAATTAAAATGTCACCATTTTCCAACCCCCAATGAATTAGTGGATTTAGGAATTAAAGCATCAAAGAGCACTATCAGCACAAAAAAGAATGGCAGCCACACCTCCCCATGGAGGAATGTGATACTACCTATGGTCTTACTAAGGGATTGAGCTCTAAGTCTGATCAGACCTGTGAGTGCAGCTTCTGCTTTGCAGGGATTACAGAGGATGAGGATCATAGGAAGAGTGTATGAGTACACCAGTAAAATCTGGACAGAGGCCAATACTGCAGATGAAAGGCACATATATCTTCAATAAATAAATTTAAGGAAAAAAAAGGGATAGAGAAATTTCATTTAATTTCATCTTAAATTTCATTTAAGATGAAACAAATTTAGTAAGGCAAAGTTTTTTAAGCTTTAAAGGACAAACCAAATTTAATAAAATAAAATAGGTGAGATTAAACTAGAGTGTCTACAAATAGATGATGAAACTACAAAGAAATGGAAAGTGATTAATGGGGTTGGGAACAAGACTGATTACAACAGACATATGGATGGAGTGTCACTGTGCCCCCAAAGATCTATTTCAGGAATCAGGTGATTGCTACAAAGGTAGACACTTCATAGCAACTCATTAAGCTATACTTTTTATTCTACAACTTAAGAGAAATTGTTAGACAGAGACAGAGACAAAGAAAGATGGAAGGAAAACCTCTGTACTTCTGTCAAACGTGGGCTAGGAAAGCCTTCTGCCAGTAGCCACTGAATGCTTATCATGTGCCAAGGCTGCTCTGGATGCTGGGAGAAACTTGATACAAAAGGTAAAAAATAAAAAAGAATCCCTAATCTATTATCCTTATAATCCAGTGAAATCAGACAAAGAAATAATAAAAATGCATGTGTATGTCTCTATACACATGCTATGTGTGTGGCTACTTACCTACTGTGCACATAGGTACATATATACAGATGTATATGCTATGCACTATGCACGGGACAAATCAAAGCAGGGACCCCGAAGCCCCCAGAGAGAATGGAGTTCCTGTCTACCCAAGAGCCTGGGAGGAGTAGGATGCTGGAAAAAAAGGGATCTCAGAGTGGTGAGCTGTGAGAGCTGGTAGGGTCTTGCTAGATTCCCAAACTTCCTGGACTCCACTCTTCACTTTTGTCAATGGGGACATGGCTGTCAAGAGGGCATGACCGTATCTGCTGCATGCTCTCTCTGGACTCCTGGAGCACAGTCTCTCTGCTGCATAGTGGAGATACAGAGCCAAGGCCCTTACCCTTGTAAACGTGATTTCCCAGTGGACGTGAAAGCTGAACAATTTTCCTAACAGCTGCAATAGGGTGATGCCTATCATGCTAAGGAAGGTGTATGTTGGAGTGGGATTGTGGCGGGGGGTGAGGCAGGCATCCCAGAGGAGGTGACAGTGACAGTCCAAACCTCCTGAAGGAACTCATCCCTCATGGGAAGGCCTGAGAAGAGTAGAAGAAAGGAACGGACAGGAGCGGTGCTCAGAGGGAGCGTGTTGTGCAAGCTTGCTAAGGATGCTTGCTAAAACGTCATGCCTCATTGCAGGGGGAACGTTACCGTAACGTTTTAACAAAGAAGCAACATGGTTGGATTTGTGCTTAGAAAATTCATGCTGGATGTGGATAATGGATAGCAAGAATTAGACCGGGAGTAGGGAAGACCAACTAGGAGGCAATTGCAAAAATCCAGGCAAGAAATAACAGGTCAAGAGAGTGGCTATGGGGTAGAAAAGATATGTGTTAGATATTCAGGGCAGAGAGTTGAGAATTCCCAGTGGTCAACTGGATAGGGGATAAGGTGAGGGAGGAGACCTGGATGGCCCTGCAGATCTGGACAATCACCATCCCCCAGAGGAAGTGCACTTACCAGTTAGCCTGGGCAGGTTCCCTTCTCAGGTGGCATGACCAGAGGAGGTCTGCTAGTCTTGCTGTCCTGGTTCCTGGGTTTAAGAAGAAGAGACCTGGAACTTTACTAAGCATCTCAGGGGAAAGAGTCTCTTACCTCAGTTCCAACTGAATTCCGCACCTGCAGTGCAGATGCAACCCAGGAAAATCTGACCATGAAGGAAGCATCAAAGCTGAACTCTGACCAGACCATCCACATGCTGTGGGAATTGGGCCTCCCACTTGCCCTGGACACAGCAGAATCCTTCTTTAACATGTGCTCACTTTGTTTCTGATTGATGCCTTACCACTGAACAGATGGTGGGTGCTTTTCCCTCACTTTTCTTCTGTCATGGATTTTTAGCAGATGAGGCAGTCTCTACTCATGTGACCACAGCTAATTCCCAGCCCCTGAAGGAAAAATTAATGAACTCTGGAAAAGTAGACAATACAAGTGTAGCTTTTTTCTTCAGTTTCTGCAGGCTCACAGATCTTCCTCTCCACAAGGGTAAACTGAGGGAAGACTAGGAAATACCTTCAGGTACCTTCCATGATTACAAAACAATGTACCTACATCTGCATACACAGCAATGAGAGAGAAGAGGAGGAGGAGGAGGAAGAGGAGGAAGAGCAGTAGTGAGTAGGAAGAAAAGATAGAGGCACTAGGTCTGATTATTTCCTGTGCATCTTACTGGCTGTATGTTGTATTGAACCTCTTTGAAGCTTCAGTTTTCCCATCTGTATCATGGGAATAAATTCCCACTTCTCAGGATTGCAGTAAGACTTAAATCAACTATGCCCATTCTTGGCAAATTCTGTTTTCCTTTTCCTTTCCAACTCACATATTCTTCATCTGTTGAAAAGGCTAGGAATATCTACTTCCCAGAGCCGCTATGAGGATCAAAGGCAAGATCACACTCATGGGCTCTTTGTAGATTCTAAAGTGCCATACAAATGTCATGTTCTGGAAGGATCTGAGTCTCTGTCTCCTACTGCACTTCAAACTGCTATAGGCTGTCCCCTCCTCTCCACTGATCTTTGTCTTCCCAACAAATGTCACATCATAATATCAACCCGAATGTTTTAAAGACAGACTGCAGAGAATAATTAGAACTTAATGCCTAAAACTGATTTGGATAGAGCTGTTTGCAAATCCTTTGTCGTTCTTTTGAGACTCAGTTTCAAAAATGAAAGGTTTCCTTTCTTCTTATATACACTAACAATACAAAAGCAAATTCAAAACCCTTGGACACCTGAATAGCTCTATAATTAGATGAAATTTACAATCTGATGTTATAATGTTTATGTGTGCAGAAATAAATGAATGTTAAGGAGCTACTGCAGAGATTTCCAGAGGAATTTTATACTCAGTGCCAGTACCTTGCTTAGAAAGCCTGTCTTATAATTAATACTCTTCCCATAGATCTTTAAAATGCTTTTGCTCTCCTGAATTCCCAACATGAATAGAGAAAAAAACTAGCATTTCTTTGAGTTCTTATTTTTTGCTTTATTATTATAGTTAACCACAAAGCCTCCTTTAAAAGTGAATCTTTAAAACTTTTGAATTTACAAATTTTAAAATGATATTCAGAATAGTTAGCTACCTAGCCCAGGCCTGAACTACATGTTCTGTTTTAGAACAAGTTTTAAACACAAAAGGTTTTGGTCTTGCCTGTGGACCACACTGCTTATCTTTTACTTCTCTTTCCCTTTATCAGCAAACCCAGAAGGAAATCATGTAGAACTATGTGAAGTTTCTAGTGGTTTCTGGGTGCAAGTCTTCCTACAAAGCCCTCAGTGTAACCGGATGACCCTAATACCCACAGAGCATACATAAAATCCCAATAGGGAGATAGGTAAAAAAATAAAATAAAAAAAATACATCCAATTTACAAATAAATGCCTCTTCAACACCATGCTGAAAGATGGAATATAAGAGACTACATGTCCTCCATTCTGAATGTTTTGAATCTTTGCCAGCCCAGAGACCCATCCTTAAACTCCCACGTGAGAACTCAACACTTTGATGCAGGGAAAGAACAACACTAGACATGCATCCTCAGTGCCAAAGATGAGTGTGTCAGCCCAGCCCTGCCCTTCCCTTTGGGAGGACACACCAAGTGCACAGAGAGTGTGCGAGTGTGGGTGGGAGTCCTCTTCCCTATGCAGGCTGGGGAGGAGAGGATGAGAGTCCACTCTCCACAGAAAACCTGAGTCAGTGGATATCCACTAAGCATCTTCTGTGCACTCAGCCCTACCCTGGGATCATGGACGAACCCTCAGAGGTAGGAGCAGCATAGCGTTTGGGGCAAGCTGCATGCAGTTCATATTGTCCAGACCACGGAAAGAGAGAGAGGAAGGCAGGAGAGAGAGTCAAGGGCTGCCTCAAGGCCCAGTGTACCACGTAGTGATGGCCACTTAAAAGTCTGAAGGCCCTTCTGGGCATCTTTTATTTTTTTATTTTTTTATTTTTTATTTATTTTTCTCAAAAGTTGCATTTAAATACATGTTATCAAACATAACAGAAAAAAAACAAATTTTCAGAAGATGTACACACTATTCACTGAAAATATTTGTTGAGGCAAATAGAAAAAAAAATTATTACAATCATAATTTTTCTAACTTTGCACAAAATTATAAGCAGATTACATTCTTCATATTAAACATCTTTATATGCACTTTCAATGAACAGTATATATATATATATAT
>PVHX01001769.1:0-111059 GCA_004024805.1 Geosciurus inauris
TATATATATATATATATATATATATATTGAGACAGGGTCTCCCTAAACTGCCAAAACTCTCCTCAGATTTGCTATCCTTGTCTTCAGCCTCCTGAGCAGCCGATATTATAGGCATGAGCCTCCATTCCAATGACAGACAACCACTAAGAGTTACCACTCCCATTATTATGTTACTTTAACACACACAATCTGTGTTGGGGATATAGCTAAGTGGTAAGCACTCAAACACCTTGTGCTTAGTAAGCATGAGGCCCTAAATCCAATTCTTAGTACTACAAAATAAGAACAAAAAAAAAAAAAAAAAAAAAAAAAAAAAAAAAAAAAAAAAAAAAAAAAAAAAAAAAAAAAAAAAAAAAAAAAAAAAAAAAAAGGAAGGAAGGAAGGAAGGAGAAGAGGAAGAAGAAAGAAAAAAAAAATCATATAGTAAAATCTATAAGCACAAATAAATGACTTTTCCAAATATTTACTACTTGCACACTGCATCTATTTATTAAAAATGAAATGGTATAGAAATCTTTTGTTTTACTCTTCAGATTACCCGGCTCCAAGAGAATGTTTGTATCATTGATATTTTCTCCTGGCTCTGATGATTCTAACCTGTCTCAACTGTTTGCCAATTTTCTATTTATAAAGTTGGCTTATTTTACTCTTATCATGTTGAGTCAGTGTAAGCAAAATTAGTTTACAACACCTGGCTTAGAATATTTAGCTCAGGAGAAATCCTGTCCTCAAATTATAATAATTTAGAGTTTTATCTCATGGCTGTGCTGTAAAAATAAATTCACTTGGAAGTGTTTTCATGAAAGTAGGGATACTAAGAAAAAAGTTTATTGATTACATAAATACATGTAATTCTCCAGTGAGTGGTACCATTTATGCTGATAGATCCAAGTCAGCAAAAATATTTGAAAGGTAAATTGTTGCCAAACAACTTTGAGTTCCAAATCCACTTTATATAGAACAGTTTTTAAAGTATTATGTAAAAATAAAAATCAGGCTTAATTACCTAATAGCACTTGATGAATTAACCCATTTAATATTGGCATTAATTCTACTTTCAGATATAAAGTTTAAATATTTTTTCATAGAATTCAAAACATGGATTATTTTTGTCTAATTCCATCTTTTTTCTAATGGTAGTGAGTATAGTTATTTTTCAAAAAGGAATATAATTTGAAGATTTTGTATTATATTTTTAATATCTTTGAAACTCATGCACTAATTGTAACACTAATTACAGCCTAAACTAAAAGGATGTGTGTTAATAGAATCTAATAATATTTATGGAAAAGAATGATTATCTAAAAATTTGGAAGATCATGAAAGAGTTATACTCTGTCACCTCCACAGAAAAGTTCATGGATACTCTTCTTCTCTAACAAAAGAAGATACTAGTAATCTCCAAACCCACAATGTTTCTGCAACATGGCTCAAATTTTCATGTGAAATGATCTGATCTTTTCAGTCCAAAATATAGATTATGTGATTCAATTGGCCATGACCAGGAAGTAAGATCAAATGGTTCAAGCAGTTTCACTAAAAAAGACATAGATGATGAGCAAATTGTGGACATTTTCAACTTACCAGCATGTACGCTTTTCTCTTCTCATATTAATTTCCAAATGTTCATTCACATGACATGCTTCACATATCATCAGTACAAATGACAACCAAGTGTTTTTTTCTATCAGGAGATGGCACAAGAAGTCACACAATTCCTACTAAACTGGAGAACGTAAGCACTGGTATTTAAAGTCATTAGTCATCTAATTGAATTTAAATCCACCATTTTATTATGTGTTTTCTGTTTCTTTCCACTTTTGGCTGTGTTCTGCAATTTCTATTTTCATGTCTTCTTTTGAAATAATCTTTTTTCCTTTTTTATTTTCTTTGTTTTTATAATTGAACTTTAGCTTTTATTTTTAACTCATTGAATTATTTTATGATTGATTTTAGCAGTTTTTCAAATAAATTTTTTGAACCTTGATATCTTTGACATTTTGTGTCCTTATGGAAGCTGATCTGAGAATCCAAGGACATTAAGCAACATCCCTTTGTCTTGGTAGCTGTACCCATTCAGTGCCAGTAATATTCCCACCTTGGGTTATGATGATGATGAATTTCTCCAGAATTTACAAGTACCCCCTGAGTCTGAGATCAATACTGTCAATTTCAATTTACAACCACAGTCCATTCAGAGTTAAATTGACAGACATATTTCCTACTTCCTCTCTCATTTTTGCTAGAATCATCAAATACATTTCATACATAATGTTATAATTTTTGCTTTGAGTAATTGTGTGGTTTTATAAAAGAATATAATTTTTAAAATTATTATTAACTAAGTTGTTTTGACTTCTGATATCTTTATTTTCTGTCTAATGATTTTAACAATTTTAATTTCTCTTCATCTCTATATACACAATGGAATATTAGCCTTAAAGAAGAATGAAATTATGACATTTGCAGGTAAATGGATGGAACTGGAGAATATCATGCTAAGTGAAATAAGCCAATTGAATTACGATCCATAATGGAGGGTGGGGCTTATGGAGGAACTTTGGATGAGGCAAAGGGGAGTGAACAGAGGGGAGGAGATATGGGGGTAGGAAGGATGGTGGAATGAGATAGACCTTCTTGCACAACTTGTGTGACTCTGCATAGTGTACAGCCAGAGAAATGAGAAGTTGTGCTCCATTTGTATATAATGAGTTGAAATGCATTCTGCTGCCATGTATAACTAATTAGAGCAAATTAAAAAGTAAAGAAAAAATACCATAGTAAAGACCTGCTGGGGACAAATTCTCTTAGTTTATGTTTTTCTAAAAACATCTTTATTTTGAAAGTGTTGGCAAGGATGTGGGGGAAAAGACACACTCATACATTGCTGGTGGGACTGCAAATTGGTACAACCAATCTGGAAAGCAGTATTGAGATTCCTTAGAAAATTCGGAATGGAACCACCATTTGACACAGCTATCCCACTCCTCGGTCTATACCCAAAGGACTTAAAAACAACATACTACAGTGATGCAGCCACTTCAATGTTTATAACAGCTCAATTCCATAGCTAAACTGTGGAACCAACCTAAATGCCCTTTGATAGATGAATGGATAAAGAAACTGTGGTATATATACACAATGGAGTATTACTCAGCAATAAAAGAGAATAAAATTATGGCATATGCGGTTAAATGGATGGAGTTGAAGAATATTATGTTAAGGAAAGTAAGCCAATCCCAAAAAACCAAATGTCAAATGTTCTCTCTGATAAGTGGATGATGATTCATAATGAGTAAGAGGAAACGGAAAGAATGGAGGAACCATGGCCAAAGAGGAGGGACCGGGGAGGGGGTATAGGGGCAGTAAATATGATGGAATGAGATGGACATCATAGCCCTAGCTTCATGTATGACTGCATATATGATGTGATTCTATATCATGTACAACCAGAGAAATGAAAAGTTATGCTCCATCTGTGTATAATGAATCAAACTGCATTCTGCTATCATGTATACCTAAATAGAATAAATTTAAAAGATCCTTATTTTGACTATATTATTGTAGGATACTTCTGTGAGTTTTACGATTATGTTATGACAGTTATATTTATTTTCTTTAAATATTTTTGTTATGTTTTTTACTGTTTCATGGCCTCCATTGTTTCTGAGGCACATTAGGCAATTATTCTAATTATTGGTCTGTGAGAGATTTATCTTTTATTTTTCTGACTGCTTTTAAATGTTCTGATTATATTTGGTTCTCAGTAATTTGACTATGTGTTAGGTGTCATTATCCTTGTTTTAATCCTGCTTGGTGTTTGTTGAGCAAACTCTTCAAATATCAGTTGAATTATTTTCATCTTGGCAGTTCGAAGATCATCCTGTGCATTTCGTAGGTAGACAATGCAGGAGTTAGTTTACATACAGAATTTGAGACTTTGTCTCTCTCCTTTCACAGACATTGTCCCTTCTCTTTTACCACTTGCCGGGAAGATATGACTTATAAGACTTCAAAATCAGAGGGTGGAGACAACCAAGTGGGGAGGCAGCATTTACAAACAGAAAAAGGAAACAATGTACAGAAAAAACTTGATTCATTATAATTGAGTATTTGCCTTATTTGGGCATGGTGCCTTGAGGCATTAGCCTTATGTAGACATAATGTGATCAGTTGGCATCCTATAATTAGCTGAAGCTTGGCAGTTGTGACTGGCTGAGGCTCAAAAATGGGATGTAATGTATCAAGGAGAGAAAGAGAGAGAGAGAAAGAGCATTGGCTTACAATTATTTGAAGAGACTGAGAACTGGCAAGTGTGGTAGGCAGCAAGTCAAATTATAGTCCTGTTCTAGAGGCAAAAGGCAAAAAGAGTGTGTAATCAATTGTGTCACATGATGTTCATAGGTTCAGTACGATGAGGTTCTATCATTGACTATTTAATCTGGATTCATGAAGATTCACTCTGAGCCTGACTAGATAAATATAGAAGAGTAGGAGACATGAAGAAATATAGAGAAAATAGTCAATAGAAAAATGAAGGTAATTAGAGGAAATATTAGATAAAAGACTTTTTCTTGAAAAATAGAAAATATTAGCATGCTCTTTTAATGATTAGAAGGATTTCTTTTCAGGCAAACATTGAACATATTTGATATTGTTATCTGTCCTTTTTTCATGAACATAGAATAAATAAAGCAGTTAATTTAAAAAAAGTATTTGCAGGGGAGAAAGAATATAATATCCCAATATTCAGATATATAATATATAAAGAAATGATGAGTCCCACAGAGTTATATACATGCATTTGTACAGTAAAATAAAGGAAGATCAGATATATATACATATAACTGTATATATATGTGTGTGTGTATATATACATGTATACATACATACCTACTTGGTGTATATGCGTGTGTGTTTGTGTGTGTGTGTGTGTGTGTGTGTGTGTGTGTGTATATATATATATATATACACACATACACCTACTAGGTATATAAAAATTGGGTTCTTCAGATTCTGCATTTTGGACTGATCTCCTCCTGACCATCTCATGGAATGATCACCCACTTTCTTTGTGCATCTGTTCCTCTACACGAGTCCACCCTGAATAAATTATTCAATAGGCAATTCCTTCTCACTTTAACATTTTTTCTTCTTATGGCACAAATAATCATGTATTTATTAATTTTTTTCAGCTCCATAAATAGAATATCACTTCGTGAGTACAAGAGATTTTTGTTGTTTTTTTTTGTTTTTGTTTTTGTTTTGGTACCAGGGTTTTACCCCAGGGTTGCTTAACTACTGTAAGACACATCTCTATCCTTTATTTGTTTAGACACAGGATCTCAGTAAATTAGGATCACATGTTTGTATGACACAATGTAAATAAACAATATTTTTAAATGAAGAAAGGAATGAAAGATGACTCAAAATATACAATCTTAACAACAACAAAAAAGATTAAAAGGTTAAATTCCTTTTAAAATGTCATGTGTTTCCCAGAAAATAGCTCATTCACTTTCAATGTGTGATGTGTATTTCTTCATAAGAGTGTGTACTTCTGTGCCTCTAGCTTTTTGTAAGCCACATGTGGGTAGTTGGATAACTTCCAGAGGCCTTGCCAGAGTAATAATTTGGGTGAAAGTGGAAAAAGAAACATTATAAGAACAGAACCAAATACATTTTCATTTATTCCACAAACGGCCTTGTGTTTTTAAAATATCTTATTTTTAAATTCCTAATTAAAGACTTATCTTACAGATCACCTCTATTCTTATTTAGATATAAACTATCCTGTTGGATGAATAGGATATTTTTTAATTAAAAGCATGTGACATGGAGTCAGTAGGGCAAAATATAATATTCCAGGAAAATATTAATATGCATGTTATATGCATTAATATTCTTTTCTTACGAACAGGTAAGGGAGGAGGTGTCGCAAAGACGATGAAAATCATTGTGGTTTATTGATAACTTTGCAGAGAACATAAGGAACAAAGTTGTTAGTCTATAAGTCAAAAAATAGTGACTAATTCAGACTGAGTCACTCATTAGTATTGTGACTGGTCACAACCAACTTAAGTTCCCTGGATCTTAGTTTTCTTATCTATGATATGAAAGTGTTGGATTCAATCATGTCTAAGATAAATTCCATGTTTGAGATTTTATAAGAACTTGAAAAAAGTCTCTGGGGATTCAAAGTGATAAGTGCTCTGCCTGTCTATTAAGAGGGAAAATTTGAATTTATCAAATTGGTTCTGTTAACTGTAGACCTTAGTCAAGCTAAAAGTCTGAATAAATTGATTTGAAAGTCTGAAGAAGCTGATTAGACATATTGACTAAA
The DNA here is from genome assembly GCA_004024805.1 of Geosciurus inauris. Classification (NCBI taxonomy): domain Eukaryota; kingdom Metazoa; phylum Chordata; class Mammalia; order Rodentia; family Sciuridae; genus Geosciurus; species Geosciurus inauris. Next base: position 6,344 of record PVHX01001769.1, read on the forward strand.
GACCAATGGGGCATTATTAACATCAGTCCAATTCAAGATACTGTGATGCAGTGATAATAGTTTTAACCAATATAAATTTTACCCTTATTATTTCATATTTTAATGAAATAGAAAGTCAGACACTAGACTAATCTCTGCTTGAATATGTAAAATACATGAGTGATATCCCTATGATATTCCTTTCTCCATAGTGTAATAAGTGCTGTTCTGTAGTCTTTAAAATATAAATTGAGGGTTACTTTTCTGTATTGTCCTCCTGTTCCAGCAGCAACTCCTACTCTTTCAAAACCTACTTTGTCTCAACTCATCACCTCCCTAAAAGGAAAAACATATTACTTATCTACTTTTAATGTCATTGTACTCTGAGGCTATATTTGTTGTACTAAGCTACCAAAACAAACTTGGATAATAAAGAAAAAGAGAAAGAAAAATCAGAGCTTTTAAACAGAAGAATATTACTCTTGGTAATGTTATAACTAAAAATAAAACTACTGTCTATTTGGGTAACCACTAGCCACAAGTGACAACTGAGCATATACCAGACTACTCAGGAGCCTCAGGCAAGAGGATTGCCAGTCTCAGCAACTTAGTGAAACCATCCCAAAATAAAAAGAGCTATGGATGTAGCTCAGTGGTACAGCACCCCTGGATTCAATCCCTAGTACTAGAAAAATAAAAATAAAAACAGTATAATATGTGCTGAAACTATTAAACGTATGTTGAATTTCAAGAGTTCATGTTCAACACATCAGAAACCATCTTATTAATACTTTACCCTGAATGAATATTGGCATTATAATATTCTGGATATGTTAGGTAAAAATAAAATATATTACAGGTTAAAATCACTTAGTTTTTTAATGTAGATAATGTAAATTTTAAATTAATGTGTGACTCACATTATTTTTCTCTTGGAAATCACTGGCAAGAATCTTATATAGCATGTCATTATTGTAGTAGAATGAAGAGTTAGAAATTTATAGAAGGTTATCAAAGCATTCAGAATTTTTTGCATTTAACTAAAATATTAATGTCCTCTTATAGCGCTTAATATTAGGTCAATGTCAATTTTTCAAATAACATGTTATATTCTTTTCAATATCAATGAATCCTAAGTCTTTTTCATAAAATAAAATGGAATGATAAAATTCAGAATAATTTCATTTAAAATATTCCCTGTATTGACTTTTTAATTTGTATATTTTCACAGAATATTTGTAATGCATCCATCTATGTAGATTTCTGCCATATAGGATTTTAATAAGTTCCAGTGCTATAAAAGGATCATATCAATTTAAGGAAAAATAAAATACCTGCATAAAGTAATTTAAAAAAGAAGCATCTATAACAATATATCTTTATTTATAGAATATACTGTAAGTACTTAAGATAAATAAAATATTTAATTTTGTTATTTTAATTTAGTACCTTTTGTTGCTCACGGGACTAGCAAATATCCTTCTGTTTAAAGTTGTCATGTTAGTGCGAATTTTTACTAGGAACATTTTTGAATTCTTTATTTTATGAAAAACATACTTCATTTAAAGGCATAAATATTAGCCACTATTCATTCCATTTCTTCATGATAATTAATAAGATGTTTGTAAAATAAATCTCCAAATATCAAAACATGAAGAGTAATACTATGTAATATTTTTGAAACAATTGTGAGAATAGACATGATTTTCACTAATTATGCTTAGATACTTCAAGTTTTTCCCTGAAGGAAACATTCAGTCAAAATCAAATGGATGTTTTAAAAGGGGAAAAATTTGAATGTCAAGTTCTAACATAGACTCTTTTTATTTTTTATCAGGTTGCCTTCAAGGTTGATGTAAGTTTGCAGAGTTGCACTAAGAAAAAGCATTGTTGAAAAAACGAAGTAAAATAGAATCAAATCATCACCATTGTGGAAAATTTTTTTAGTTTTACTTTATAATTAATGGAATGTTTGAGCATTATTTTCCGTTTAGAAATTTACAAAGTTGTTAATCTGGAGTTTAATTCTTTACTCCATTATACGAATAGCTCTCCATCTGTAAAGTGGTGCTAATAACCTTATTTAGTATTTTATTGAGTTGTTGTGAGAGTCAAATGGGAAAATGCATATAAAATACTTAGAATTATATCCAGCACATAAAAACACAGAGTAAGTTTCAGTTGTCACATTTCTACCTTGTAATCTATACACTTAATTACAGTACTAAATACAAGAAAGATATTATAAGGGCATTTGTAAGTTAATTTTATTTTTATAAAATATTTCATTTTTATTTTTATGCATACTTCAGGTTTATTGTAATATCCATGGAGAAACTGTTCTGAAATACATTCATATATGCTTGATTTGGATGTTTAAGCTACAGCATGTGAAAGAGCTGGGTTAATTTATCATCTCATTCCAATATGTCTATTGAAAAGAAACAATCTTCAGAGTCTAAAATAGAGAATTGTGAATAGCTGAATAAATCTAAGCATTCGAAGAGGGGAATAAATTTGAAACTCTTTCCTTGACATACTGTCTTCACATTCTGCTGAATGAGAGATAGCTCTCTCATTTACTGGGAAGGTCTACCTTAAAAACTTTCAGACAATCTGTATTTTCCTTGAGAAAATAGCTCCTCAACACCATAATGATAAAGTTAATCTTACCCCTCAGAAAACCCAAACTCTTCATTTGTTCATTTCAAGCTATTCACATAAAAGAAAAAGTTTTTGCCTTATAGAAAATGTTTTATTTTACCCTACTGGTTATCCACTATCCACCATTTGTGATATGTTGTATATACATTATAATATATATGATAACTGCTCAAACTCATTTTTCCTTTATAATTTTATCTGTATTACATGAAGATAAGTTTTAATTTATTAAATCTCATGTTTATTTATGTGTACTTTTTAAAAAATTTATTTTCCTGTTAAAAGAAATTGCATATATCCCTGAAACTCAAGAGCCTTGTTACATTCAAATTATGTAATCTCAGAGATGGAATGGACATTGTGGATAATTAAATAAAATTATTCCTATATTATACATAAATGCAATTCAGAGGGTTTAAGTGACTTGCTTCAGGTCACAAAGTAATTAGTCAGTTTGAACTATTTGATATTCACTCTGTTCTGACCTATACCCAAAGTATATTGTCCTATATATTTTGTTAAAATATATATTTTTAAACTTTGCACTCCTTTTGATCATCATCAATACTGTCTCACATTAGACTATAATCTTCTCATGTAAAGCCAAAAGCAATTTCTTTTTAACAGTTTCTCTCCCTTCCAGAGAGAAACTGGTTCCATATAGCTATTCAATGTATTTGGAATATAATCCTTCCTCCTCTTCACCACCTGCTCAGCTCCATTTTTGTTTTTAATACTGGAGATTCAACCCAGGGACACTATCACTGAATTATATTCTCAGCCCTTTTCATTTCTTTATTTTTTGAGACAAGATCTCACTAAGATGTCCAAGCTGGCCTCAAACTTGTAATCTCAATGACTCAGTCTCTCAAATTATTGGGATTATAGCTGAATGCCACCATAAGTATCTCCAAATTTTAACATTCTATTAAGAAATAAATTTTAAGACCAAATCCAGGAACAATATATAAAGTTGACATGTCTACGTAAGTATTTTTAAATCCATTAAGAAAAATATTATCATAGAAAGAGCCAAATATAAATGATATAATGGGAAAAATAAATGCAATGAATGGTATGTGAAAGACAGTAGGAAACCATGAGAAAATTTGTGAACTGGATATGAAAGAGACAGAGATGTGAATAGAAAGTGTATCCTTGTGTTCTTTCCTTGAAATGTGCTCTTCATCTGGTTGGACTCAGTTTATCTTTATAACATTCTATGCATTTGATGAAAATGAGGTTACATGATTTGTCCTCAGTCAACATGTTCTGGCCAGTTCATGTGACTAGTACCATATCATTGTATAGGTCAAACCAGGGTTCTGAGACTTCATTGTGTTGGAAGCAGTCAGTGAGCCTGGGATTTTAGAGATGTTGGTGATATTTTTGTGGCGAAAATCCTTGAAGTTAATTTTGCCCAAGTGCGTCATTGCAGACAGAGTAGGATTGGGAGGGAGCACATGAATTTCTGGAACTTAGGCCTATCTTTCCATGCTCTCTTTTTTACAAAAGTATGACCTAAAAAGAAAGCCACAGAGAAACTGATCTCATAAATAGGAGAGACAGAGCATAGAGATTAGCAGACATAGTTAAATGATAGGTAAATGGATAGATAGAAAGATTTAAAAATACATAACATCTTATAAGTTTGGTGAAATAATTATGGTGACTTGGACATTATTAGTTTCATGATATTTTCTGATTCCTTTTATAATAAAAGCATGTCTCTTCAAGTTTTGAGAAGCATGTCTCTGTGTTTGAGAATTTCTAGTACTCCAAAATTGACTTATCTGCTGATACCTGGCTCTTATTAAATCATTATATTATCCAGTCTCCCACAATGATTCTGACTTGCTTCTAGACAACAATCATCAAATAATATGTAAGTAAGCAAATACATAAAAATATGTCAAGATGACTGAGCAGCTAAGAACTTTTCAAATAAATGTGTTTTGTTCCTATAGTCAGTCTTAATATTGCCATAAATTTTAAGAGCTAAAACTGGAATTGATTTCTAATGCTCAGGTTTTTTGTTCTTGTTGTTTGTTTTAGGTTAGAGTTTCACTAAATTTCCCAGGCCAGCCTTAAACTAGCACAGCTCAAATTATCCTCCTGACTCAAACTCCCAAGTACTTGGGACGACTAGTACACCCCAGTGGGTCCAACTTTGAAAGTATTTTGAAAAATATAATTATTTTGGAATTGTTTTATAGAGGTTGTTAATCCATATGACCAAATAATTTTGCCTATTTTATTATTAAAATCTATTCTCTTTCTTATTTATGTACGCACAATAAAAATTGTAGCTCATCTATTTTAGCTTGGAATCTAGCAATGGAAATTACTTCTAACATTTGTTTCAAAGGCTTTAATATTCACTTTTAATATGCCTATAAAATTACCATGATTATATAAAAAATAATTCATATAAGAAGAATTAAAACAAAAAATATTTGTCTTAAGACAAAAGGAAACTTTTAAAAATTTTTTTATGAAAAAATGATATTTGTAACCAAAATAAATATATGAACTTTATAAAATTTGGATGCATGTAATTCAGTGAAATTCCTCATTCAATAACTTATTTTGGTATTTTGTTTTTGATTTTTCAAATAATCATTTCTCATTAAAGGGGAGTCATTTTGCTGGGCATCATGACACATGCTGGTAATCTCAGCAACTCAGGAGGCAGAGGCTGGAGGACTGAAAATACAAAGCTAGCTTCAGCAACATAACTAAGTGGCCCTAAGCAATTTAGTGAAACTCTGTCTCAAAATAACTTTAAAAGGGCTGGGTATGTGGCTAAGTGATTAAGTGTGCCTCTCAGTTCAATCCCTGGTACCAAAAAAAAAGAGTAATTTAAGTAAATTTGAAAGAAATTAGAAGATTATTCAATAGATGTCTAATATGGTTTGCAGAAAAAAAATTAGAAAATGTTTGAAAATTTTTATTTCCTCTAAAAATCATACATATTAACTTATGAAATTGTTTCTAACCATTGCCAATGTCAGTATATAAGGTTAAAAAAGTAAAATCCTTTTTTCTCTTTTTAAAATTAAATATCTTTGGACAAGGTTTATAATAATAAGTGTTTTTCAAAAGAAAGTTTTTCATTATTAGCAGATTGTACCTACCAGAGATCTGTAATTTATTTTTAATCCTCCAATAATTCAAAAACTCAAATACAAAAACATAATATGATTTATTTTCTACACATCAGATATTTTAAAATTTAAATGCATTATGAAGTAGTAGCTACAATTTGTCAAACAAGAAACATACTCAGTTGTAGTGCTAGATTGTAGACCAGCCAATAACTTAGAATTTCAACTGGCTCGGGCACACAGAGGAAGTTTAATTTTCTCCTTCTGTTCTGGTTGATTCCTTCCCCACCTCCTTGCACACCTGGAGTATTATAATCTTGTAAAAGCAAAATTGCATTGCATTCCCTCTTCTGTAACTTCTCTCCAATCAAAGCAAATACAATAGAAAGAGAGTAACCATCTCCCATGGCAACATCCCTCCAAGAGTTTATCAGCTCACTATGGTGTCATACCATCCAATAATTTTAGTGCAATATAGCTTTACAAATGGGTCCTGTAGATTCTTTACACCATGAAAATCATTAGCAAGGATAATTAACTGAGACTGTGGTGATGAATAGAGCTGCATTTCTGATCAGTGTAATAAAGAACAGAAGCCACTAATTACAGATATAGAGCCTTGAAGCTACTGAGAAATGTAATTTAACATTGCTGCCCAGATTCCACACAGCCTAATATGTGTGCAATTAAAACAATAAGGTCTTCCCACAGATAACACTTTTGGGATCAATCCAGGTGTAAGAATATCTGCCCATCTGCATGGAGTGACTTAGATCTAGTATCATGCCTTAGGAAAATCATTTAAAAAAATTAAACCTGCATAAATATTTTGTTAGGTACTCTCATCACAATCCTGACCTTACATCACATTCTCTGGTAATTTCTTTAAAATTTTAAAAAGTTAAAAAGACTTTAGGAGAAGACAAAGTAAAGAAACAGCATAGATGTAACAAAGCCATGAATCCATAGAGCGCCTTAGAATTGTCTGTTTCCTAGGCACAGAGAAGACCTTCCTTCAATGGCAGAGAAAATAACAAGTTAAAAAGCAGTGTTTTCAAAAATTCTTTGATGAGGATTATGTGAGGCCTTTGCTAGAATATAGAATATAATCTCAAAGGGGAGGACCTGCAACACTGATTTCAGTGACAGCTCCAGATGATTTTCTTTCTTTTTTTTTTTTAAACATTTATTTTTTAGTTTTAGATGGACAGAATATATTTTTTTTTTATTTTTATGTGGTGCTGAGGATCGAACCCAGTGCCTCACTCATGCCAGGCAAGCACGCTACCACTGCGCCATAACCCCAGCCCCCAGATGATTTTCTTGAGCAGGCTCTTTTGTGTTCAGTAAAAATAGAATTTTGGGTTTTAGACTGGTTCGTTGAATCCTGGATCCAACATATTATAGCTTCATATCATTTGGGGAGTCATTTCTTCTTTCTGAGCCTTAGTCTCTTTATTTGTAGATGATGGAAATATATCAACTTTATTAGGTAGTGATATTTGAAATTTATATAAATTGACAATGTATTTGTAGTAGACCTGCAGCAAATATTAGTCCTCATCAACTTTCCTCTCTACAATATATAACAAAGTATTCTCAGTTTGAAAGACTTTTTCTTCAATAAATACATATGTAGAGTATACATGAATGTATAAATCAATTGATGGATTCATAGCTGAATTGGTTAATGGGAGGAGGTACAAACTTTAGAAATTAAAGGCTTACTTGGAAAAATCAAGTCACTGGGGCTATGGCTTTCAAGGGTATATGTTTTTTTCCAGACCCTTCCCACCCTTCTTTCTCTTGATCTCTGTTCCTCTGTGTTCTCTCTGCCATGATGTTCTACCTCACCAAAGGTCTAGAAACAATGGAGCCAAACAGCTATGGACTGGAATCTCTTTTCTCCTTTAAACTGGTTTTTGTCATAGCAATGAAAACTAACACAATATATTTATTCCCTTAACAAATATTTGTTCATGATATACATTAGCAACTGTGTTATGCCAATAGGGGAAAGATAGAAATTATATGTAGAAGAGGTGATAAGGATCTTCAGTTCTTCAAGTAATTCATGTGCATTTTATAAGCTAACACAAAGATCAACTAAGAAAGTCATAAAAATCTATATGAGTTCAGAAGTACAGAAGCAGGGTATTATGAGGTTCACAGCTAATTTAATGACACAAGTCAATTCACTGACAAATACAGGTTAACAATGCAAAAAATGTTTTTCATAGCCTTTGATTAATATTTTTTCAATTTCTTAGTATATAAAGTCACTGGTCAAATTAAGTCCTCTCCAAAATAAATTAAACAAACAATAAGTAAATAAATATGTTCAGTTACTATTTATCTTTTAATTTTTCAACATTGTAATGCAAATTATTTTACTTTATTTATATTGTTACAATAAAGATTTCAATCCTGTATAAAGTTCCATTTCACTTTGTGTCATATTATCTACCTCTTTATCAAACTATTTAAAAATATCATACAATGAAATGTCCTCTTACCATAAACTTTATTCTCTATGTATTTTGAAATCCTGGTCTTGTAAAGAAATGTATTCACTCACTGAACGTGTCTTTGAACACCTACTTCATGCCACATTAAATCCTTAGGATAAGCTAATAAGCAAAACTGCTTCCATGAAGCTTACTTCTTGATGGAAATAGAAATGGAAAAACAATAAACAAAATATTGTAATATTTGACAGAGAAATGATAGACAACAAAAAGGAGATCAAGATTGAAGGACAATACAGCTTTACAAAGAATGATCAGGATGGACCTCCATAAGAATCACACATTTAAGGAATAATATAAAAGAGATGAGAGGAAGAACAATCTAGGCAGAAAGAAAGGCTGATACAAGAACCTAAGGTAAGATCATACAAGGATGATATTTAATATCATATAAGTTAATGGTATGAAACCACTACATTATGGTGTATGTAGATCATTCTTGCTGGGATTCTATATCAACCTTAATTTATTAATTGAGAGATATGGGTTTGTAGTCAAAGCACTCTTTTTAATTAACCCTATTAGGCCTCTTCCATTTAAGAGAGGAATGGATAATTCTCAGATACAGAAAAATAATTTCTTCACAAGTTTCTTTAATCTTTTGGAATATTATAAATAGAGAAAATGATATGATAGTAAAGGCATATCCTGAATGACTGAAGCAAAAGAATGACCTTAATTGAAAACACAGTATCCTATTCAATTTGCTAACAGACATCTGTTCTTTAACCAGATACACTATTTGTTTTATATCATTTTTTTCATGAAAAACCTAAAATACTAATAAAAAACCAACTGTTAATTTTGTAATTATCTACCCTATCTCCTAGACTTAATAATTAATATGAGTCTAATTTTTAAATGGGTGAAAAGAACAGAAATAATAATATAAGGGAGGGGTTTTTAATAATAACAGAAAATGTATCTATGGTAAAATTATTGAATTGGACATAAAGCAAAGTTTGAGATTTCAAGAATTATGAAAATAGAAAGTTTTAGTTTCTTTCATGATCATAACAGAATATTAACACTTCTACTCTTAGCTTCAGTTCATTTTTAAAAGGACCACTTTGTATTTACCTGTCTTAGTCTTTTCCCACAGATAATTCATATATGTAAAGGGTACATGTTACAGCAATATGTCAATATTTTGTTGCCCTTCAAAATCTAAAAAAGTCTTTTTAAAAAATACAAATGTGAAAAACTAGTATATAAATTTATATAGAGCAAATATTCAATAAATGTCAGCCTCTATTTCCTTCACTTCTTTCCTATTTTATAAGGGGAAACAAATCAAACTATTACTTAAAGATTTCTATGTGAATTTCCTTGTGCATAAAATATGTGTAAAATTACATTTGATATAAATGTATAATGGAAGTGGTTCTGAGTTAGTGTCAACAGTCTACAATTATGCCCTCAATACAGAAGAAACACTTACCAAAAACCCACTGATTACCATGTCCAACCAATCAGTACATCTAAAGTAAATATTTGTAAGCTTACAATTTGAAATCTCAAGTGTGAACTACACAATAAGAATTTTAGAAGTATTTGTGGGAACATCCAAAAGCATAGCCTGACTGAACTAGAACAAGATATGTTTCATGCTTTTATAATTATGTCAAAATGGATTCTAATGTCATGTATAACTAAAAAGAACTATTAAAAAGAATATAATTGCTAGTGAACCCTGTATCATTCAATAATTCAGTCAATAATAAAATATAGATTGAGAAGAATAAACCACTAAAATAAAGACACTTATTAAAGAGTAAAGAGATTAAGGAGACAAAGCTAAAGAAGATGCTACAGATGGACATAAATAGTTGCCCATAATCACCATCCCCCCTCATGTATAATAAGAAAATGTTTAAACCAACTGGCAATATATCAAGTAGTCATTAATTATAGAGAAAGCATTTAAGTTTTAATAACAAACAAAAAGTCAAAACATCTTTTTAAACATTAATTACTCCCTAATTACTTTATGTATTTTATATTTTAAATTACTACAATATGAAATGATAAAAACAAACACTCAAGTAGCAGAAAAAATTAAATCATGGAAAAGGAAATAACAAAATCAAGATTTTAGCTGAGAGAAATATTACCGTAAGTTCCCAAGTACATGCAGAAATATACATAACTATAGACCAAAACTTGGTACTAGTCAGAGCAATCAGAATAACTTAAGAAACAGAGTATCTGTGATATTAGAGAGGAGAAGAGGAAGGAAAGACCATTGTTTAAAAGATGTATAACTTATACTGATACTGAGGCCTGAGAGAAATTTCTCCTCTGGGATACTCAAAGAAGAAGCTATTCCATCCATACATTGACTGATGTCCTCAATAACAACACCACAGGAGGAACACTGGCAAGGTTCTTGTGATTTTTTTTTTTTTCAACATCCAGAAGATAAACTGGTGGCAAAATTCCAGAATGCAATTCAGCAAAAGCAATTCTATCAGGGGCCAAGACATTGCCATCCAAGTGTATAGCTCCCTGGTGGTCTCAAATCCAGATTTAGTCCATTGGGTTCTAAGGGCTAATAACATTTCAGGTATTCAGAGGGTACTCATCATGATGGGAAAAAATGTCTTTATTCACTCTTTCTAAAGTTACAGGATTAAAAAATAAGAAAAAGTAATTCCTCAAATTAAGCACCAATCAAAGAAATGCCATACTTCTGTGAAATAAGACAAGAAAGTCAAACAGCAGGATGATTTAATGATCAGTTCTCCAGAAAGGGAGTCGCCATGGGAAACTTGTGTTTTGATTCTTTTGTTTGTTCCTGAGGCCAGAGCAGTAGTAGCATTTTTATCTTGTCTTATTCTCTATCAAGGATCACTTTGAAAACTTCAAAAGCCATGTTTGGAAAATGAAAATAGCTCTCATTTCTATTCTTTTATACTTAAAGTCAGCATGTAAAAATGGCAATCCTTTTAATCCTAGGCAAAAATGCTTTTAGACAAGTTATGAAGAGTTCTTTTTTTCTGGGAATAAATTAAAAATAATGTGTAGAAGCTATCATAGATAATGCATCAGAACAGTAGGCAACTAAAATCAGAACAAGTAGAAGTCATAATAGTGCTCTCCTGATTTAGGCTTTATACATCTAAGACATGACATATTTAATGGAGTCCTTGAGGGTAACAATAAAATTAAATACTATACTCAGAGAGGAGGGATCTATATTTTCCTTTTAATAACAGTTATTTTACATAATATTAGAGACTGTGAAATAGTAATAGACTGATTTAGGGTGATAATATTTTATATGAAACATAAATTCCTCAAATTAAGCTTAATGAAAGAAATGTCACACTTCTGTAAAATATGATAAGAATTTAAGAATACAGGCTAGTCCCAATCCTTTACTTCCACTGTTGAGGGACTGATGCTTGGGAGCAGGTGGAGGAGTACATGACGAACACACCTGGAGAGATTTCTCCGGCCACAGTGGTTCTCCATTCATTTGTGGTTGCTGTTTTCCTTCAGTGGCTGTTACCTCACTCAAAAGCAGGGCAATGGGGAGAAGAAAACTATCAAGTTTTTTCTTTGAACTAGAGAATGATCCATTTTAACAGATCCTACAACTAGTTTTCGGTAGCAAGTGTGTTCCAGTATTTCTTTTCCTTTTCATTATGATTTTCCTGATATAAAAACTTCTTCGGATATAAAATTTCTTAGAGAAAGTTTTTAGTCTAAAATTATCAGAGTTGTTTTTAATTGCTACCTGAACAACTCTTCAGATAATTTTTAGTCAATTTATATGCAAAGTTTTACAAGTTTTTATATTCTATGAAAAACAAAATTCTCAGGATGGTATTAATCTTATAGCATAACTGATTGACATTTATATATGAATAAAAATTTTATACATGAAGCCAAAGCATAAAATATTAAAAATATAGTTTCTGTAGATGATATCTTACTATTTTATATTTATTAATAAATTTCTCTGAATACTTTGCAGCTTATTTTATACATTTTAAATTAATGTATAAACCAAGATTCATGTAATTTATATAAATCTTAAGAAAAATTCACACAGATATTCAAAATCTAGATTTTACCCTGGCCCCATAAATATTGTGTTCCCAAAGGGTAGTTGGCCGAGGTAAATTACATAACTTTGTACACAGAGACAAGTGCAATGGACAATTTGTATATCAAAATAAATGGCATCATTGTTTTTAATTCATTGTATAAAATAATAATTCATGACTCTAAACTTATATAAACCAAACCTAAATAAATAAAAGAAAACAGAGAGCTATTCCTTATAATAGGAGCAAACTACATCTAAATCTGTGCATATTAAATATGGGTACAGATATATGAATGTAATTAGAAAATAATCAAAGGTTGATTAGCAACACAATATTTAGTTTCAAAATAACTACACTTTGTTTCTAGTAAATCATGAAGTAGATTAATAACTTTAGAAACATAGTAGATGCCACCTTTAAAAATGTGATCACATTTAGCATCATTATTACTGAGACAAACCAGCATCATAGTCCTCTTGACCTCATTTACTCAAGACCAAAAAAAAATTACTTCCAGAGCAACCTGACAGTAATATATAAAATGAATTTATTTGTGAAAAAATATTAGGCAAAGTCAGATTGAGGTGAATTCCACAAAATAACAAACTTTACATCTTCAAAACAATATTAAAATCAGGAAAGACAAAGAAACACTGAGAAACTGCCAGGTCATAGAAGAGACACTAAATGTCATACCAGGTCATGTAATTTTGAGAAAGGTGTCCTGCAGAGAACTTATTCTACTTAAAAAAAAATGTACTGAATACCATAAGTTGTCCGAAAGTGGTACTAATTCTAGAGCATATGAAATGAATGTTCACTTCTTTCTAAGAAAAACTAATATGGTTACTTATTTAACAAGATAAGTTAAAAAATGCCATTTCTATGGCCATAAATGGCTGGGGACAGTGTAAGAAAAAGAAGAGAGAATATGAATATAATAAGAGTAATTTAAAGACAGTATTTAAGAAAAGGAAAGAAATGCAGTTATGATGAAGGTAATAAAGCCATCCAGACATATTCACTTCCTTGACACTCAGGAAATAACTGAGTAAATTAGTATGTTATACTATAAAAGATAGTTGGTTTAGTCAACAGTAAAAATGTTTGAAATGGTCAGTTACATTTAAAAAGATTTAAATGGCTCATAAAAAAAAATGTTGAACGAGTCCAAAGGTAAAGTAACTCTGAAAGTATGTTTTATGAGACACAGGTCCTTGAATAGTGTGAAAATGAAAAAGTTAATGCATGCATCTCAAACACATTTTCTTGATCTGAGATTTTTGTTGGGAGTTATATTTCAATGGGAATATTATTTTATCTTTATTTCTTAAAAACTAGTGAATGAAAGAATACAGTAGGAATTTCACTCTGCAATGATTTCTGTTAAATCTTTTATTAGAAGTTAAAGAAATTGAAATAAAATAATGATATTTCTCTGAAAATAAACACAAACTAATCAAGGGTGATTAATCAAGTAATAGAGCCACCTAATATAATTACCTTTTAAATTTTTATTTTAAGAAATTACAGATTTAACCTGTGTAAGCTTCACAAAATTTTCACCAATGATTACATCTCATGGTATATAAGATATCAGAGCCAGGAATTTCACATTGGTACACTAAAGTGTATGCATAGTTTTACATTCTCACAGCAATTATCTTAAAATGCAGTCAGCCCAGTGATAATATTGGAGGTTTTCTATTCTTAAGATTTAGTAAAGTAAGTTAAAAATCTGTTTAGAGACTAATATTCACTGAATGTTCAATAAAACTAGCAAAATTGTCATATTGTATTGCTTCTTTAATTTTAAATATATATATTAATCAAATGTATACTAACCATCACTTAGATGTTAGAGATGCAGTTATAAATAAAAGAGACAACAATTCCTGCTTACAATTCTGTGCATGCATGTGTGTGAAAGTAAAATAAAATAGAGGTAATGACTCAGTTATTATTAAATTCTAAGGAAAAAGGATAAAGTGAGGAAGGAAAAAAAGAAATTATTGAGTATGATACAATTTTACATAAAATGTCCAGAGAAGGTTTCACTTACATAGCACGTAACTATTTTCATAGCATTTACATTGTGTTAGGCATTAGAAATTGAGAGATTATTTAATGTATGCCAGGAGTGGTGAATGAATAATGGGTCTTTAAACTGCCCAAAGACAGATGCTGACACCTCCCTTGGGAATCTCTTGGTGCAAAGGCTCCAAGAAAACCTCCTGGTTATACTGTGAAGCCCTGTTCAAAGGGAAATTTTGTGGTTGCCATGGAGTTTGTCAGCTCATGACCTAAGGTTCAAATGTCATCCACCTGCGGGCAGAAAACTGTGGGCACAAGATGATGAATGTATTTGGGCTGTTCAAACTTTTGACCTCAGTTCTGTTTTAAAGTAACTTTCTCACAATGAATCCCTTTGATGTAAAAACCTATATAATAAACGTGGGGAGAGCCTGCTCATTGTTAGTCTTCCTCTATCAGAGATAAGCTGGACCACCGGGTCCCACTTTCTCTATTTCTGTGTTTGTTCATCTTTTTTCCAATCACCTCATCAACCTGCTCTGGGGAAACTGAGTAAACTGTCTCACTGGCAGAGACAAATGTATATAGGAAGATGTACATAAGATTATATGTAATTATACTTATCCTTCTAGGTTTTGGCAGAGAATGCACTTTATGGTAAAAATGTAATTTGATTATAGTTAAATAAACACTGATTTGAGGGAAACTAGGGTGCTAGATTCTTTTGAACAGAGTCTTGATAATATAGCTCAGTTCCATTTGGAAAAATTCATTAAATACAATTTTTTGTCTTTTGCAATTTTAGAATGTACATTTTTGGGGGGAGAGTTGTGGCAGATGTTTACTGATTAGATAAATGAAAACAAAACAAAAATATTTCTCAGCCTATATTCAGTTCAATGCCTGAGCACATTTCTCTACTATTTTATTTTACAATGTGACTGTGGTCAACCAAGAAAGACTTATTAAGTGGTTCTTTCAGAAAGAGTGCTGAAGAGGAATGTGGAAAGGGATGAGGTCTTTTGTTCTCCTGGACTTTGCTCTCATGAGATTTGGGTCCAACTGGAAAAGCCAAGCTGTGTACAAGATAAGCAAAGAGGCTAAGGCCAAATGTGCCCTCTAAACATGGCTATCTATGGCATCTGCACCCAGAATTAGGAGAGTACCCTCTGTCATAGCAGAGGGTTCTGTGTGTAGGACTGCACCCGGCTGGTTGGAAAAGCGAGGCATTGATGAGCTGCAGACAGTGATAGAAGATTAACTGTGTGAGTGTCCTTCAGGGAACTTCACTGGGAATGAGCACATCACTCAGTGATTTCACTGGATGTTTCATATTTTAGAGATTTCTCCAAATAAAGCATCAACTAAGAAAGTGAATTGTTTCCTGGGTATCAGAGCCTGAATTCACCTTCTGTGGTGTTTGTAGACTGTAGACTTTGAGACTGAATGGTGGTGTTTTTACTAGGAGGAGTTAAAAATGAAACCATTGAGAAATATACAAAATTATGGTTGAATTTTGATATGGCAACTCTAAGGAATTATATAGAATAATGTGGTTTTAATTTTTGAGTGGACCTAGAGATTCTCCTTGCAGATTTTGGAAGCTGTGGCACTTTGTGCATGTCATGGAAAGTACTTAACATCTCATGTTATGAGCAGATGGAGTCTCTGTAGCTACTCTCTTGAAGGCAGATCTATGCCTTTTTCAGGTTTGCAGCCTGATATTGAACCCATGACTTGGCCCATTGTATTTACTAATAAAGTCTGAATGATAGTCCATTTTCCTTCCCTCCACTCTGCTGTAAACACTCTGGACATCTTTCTATTTCATGAACATAGAAAACTTATTCCAGCCACATTGACTTTCCTCTCTGGTTGTCTTCACTGTTTGGAATACCTGACCCCAGACTGCCCTGTAGAAAATATTTCTTATTTTGAATGTACATTTCAACAATAAAAATTTTTTTAATGTGAAGTTTAAGAATGTAAAAACAAAAAAAATTAATCAAAGAAAAGAAGAGAGAAGGGAAAGAAAGCATAGTAATTGCTTATTTTAACCAGTAATACCACTGAAGATCTAAACGTTCAATGCATGATTATTTAATTTCGATTAATTATCTTAATGGCTTTCATGAGCTTCTTATATTGGCACTCGAATTAGATAGAATTATTCCTAATATGGCTATTTATTTTCTAATCAAGAGCATAAACCTGCCAAAAACTCTATCCTATATCTTTATAGATGAATTTATTATTCTAATGGAATTTTGATTTCAAATAGTGTCCACCAATATATGAACAGATACTAAAATTACCCAAATTTATTTAGTTTTCTTTCCTCAGCCCCATTGCCACCCACTTGTCTTGTTGTTAGCTCAGTGAATTGGCACTAGTTTTGTTCCTCAGGATGTTTACTCTGGCTAATTTAACTACTGATCTTCTAATGTCTGGTGTTTGGCAATAAACTCCCAGTTGGTGTTTCCAACCAACAGCAGTTTGCATTTAGTTTCTGAATCTCCATTTTGCAATCTCAGTACCTTGTCTTCTGATTGCATGAAGACAATTGCTCTAAGGAATACCTGAACCTGAAATGAACTGAAAATATTTTATAGCTTTTCAACTTGCCAGGCAGTAGAAGAAAAATTCATACCAATCTTAGTGCTTTGAACAGCTGTTGCTCTAAGGTGATATTGCTAAGAAATCCTAAAATAGAACAAGGCAAATATCATCCCTGTGAGGCTTCCACTATATTTTGGAGATCTCCAGCTGGAAACTTAATTGTAATTTAAACAGTGCATACGGAAGCAGCTTTCCCATTTCTAGTCACCATACTTTTATTGAATTGGATAATTTAATCAATAAGCTACAATACTCTCTAGTGTGGAGCTACACAAAGTTCTAGGAGCAGAAAAATTTGATCCTTTTGTCCTATTCTACCTGCCTCTACTGCTTTCTTCCAGAACTTTAGGTAATACCTCTTAATATGCCAATCAAATCTTTACATGTTTACAACCTATTTTTCTGTTCTTTTTATTATCTTTTTTTTTCTTTGTGTGTAACAGGGTCTTACTAAGTTGCATAGGGCCTCACTAACTGCTGGGGCTGGCTTCAAACTTGCTATCCACCTTCCTCAATCTCCCCAGTTGCTGGGATTGTGCCATGCACCACAGTGCCTGGCCTTATTATCTGTTTCTTTTGTCCATATCCTACAGTCAAACACCACCAGAAACATAGCTGAGTTTATTATTGTTTACTGCAAAAAGCACTTCATACAATGGGGAAATTCAGTTATCTCAGGAGGCTGTTTTTAAAAAGTTTTTAAAATTTTGAGTTTGATTGTGTTATTTGGGGAAGAGTTTAAGAAACCAAGACTGTGTCCTGAATTGCCTACTATCAGGAACGATGAGCAATTACACAAAATCCTACTTACGAAGACAGTAACCAAAGTGAGCCTAATGTTATGACTGATAGAAAAACAGCAGTCACTCATAAACCAGGAAAGGGAGATAGCTAATATTTTTGTAGCTCAGACAATATCCATGTTCTGTGTTCTTGTTTTTGCCTTTATCAATGCTGGTTAGTGAGGGCTTATCTGATTTGGGTTCACTTGAAATAAATTATGTTTAAGAGAAGACCTGAAGACCTAACTGTGAGACTGGGCCAGGTCCTATCAGTGGTCTATCCTTGGCTTTCTCTGTCATTTCTATTAAAGAATGTTAACAGCAAGAATGTCACATGCAAGTTTTAAAATGTAAAAAGAAAACAGTAAGAAACTGAGAATTTCTGGCTTATATATTGATTCATTTGTTCTATATCATAGTAAAACTTTCAAAACAATGGAATTAATATTTAATAGTAGATTTATTTTTCAAATTGAATTCTGTTGAAGACAGTATCATTTGAGGTGATGGGCAGTGGAAGGTAAAGGTTTTAATATGCTCTTAAAAACCTGGCAAATTAAAAGTCCATCTTCCTTGCCTTTTTTCTATTTGCACTTAGGGTTTTCTATATATATAATTTCTATGTTACTGGATTTCTAAATTACAGTAAATGAAGACACAGGCTTTAAATATTCTGAGATCAAATACAATTTTCAGTGCCTGACTCTATTAAACTAAGATATCTATATTTTATGCATAATACACCCTACTTCTATAGTAGAAGGCCTCCAATGTTCCTTAATTTATAGCTAGGAATTTAATTGAAAAGTAGGCCAAAGTAGGACACTATAAAGGGATAAAATGGTAGACATACTTTAGAATTTTTATTTCCATTTAAACATGTACAGGCTTCTTATGAGAGAAGCAAAAACTCTTTTCTTTGAGACTTTGATAATTTGCATTTCACTATTTATTAAACATAAAACCCATCCTAAAGCATTATATATATTATCTAGCCTTGTTTGCACTTAGTGAAGTAAGAAATGCAGAAAGTGTGGGATAGAAGATAGAAGTATTTATTAGCCATGATAGTCCAGCTGGTACATCTTCAGAAGGGAAAGATCTCAAAGATCAGTTTTGTAATGATGTATTAAGAGCTTCTGTATGTTCTACAAATGAAAACACATCCACCTAATTAATAAGGCTTTTGTACATTTTCTGCAAGGGCTTATAATTATTTTTAAGTATACTTAAAACTTTATGACATAAATTTGAATGCCTATTCATTAGATTAGAGATTTTCTTTTGCATTTACCTCCTCTCCTAAAGAGATTACTACAGAGTATTTGGGGAAGTTTGGAGGTATAGCTTAATGGTAGAGTGCTTACCTAGCTTGCAGGAGGCTCTGTCTTCAATATCCAGCACTGCTAAAGCAGGGGGAAAAAAAAGAAAAAGAAAAAAAGGAAAGAAAAGAAAAAAAAGTAATTTGGGAAGCTACAAATAATAAATTCTTAAAAGCAGATCCATTTAGTTGGCTCAAATGCATTATAAGCAGATTTTTAAAAGTATACTTTTAGAAATAAAACTTTCAAACAACAATGCTTACCCATTTCATACAATAAATTTATGTAAGTATGATAATATATATATACACACACATATAATTTTCCCAAACATCAATGATATGTTGACAGTGATCCTACTTGTTAACTATGCTGTCAGTCAAAACAGATATGATTGCTCTCTAATGGCATTTGGCAGAAGCAACTCAGATGAGAGGTAGACAGACGGGTTCAGTCCTCCAAGCCAATCTGTGTAGCTTTCAATTCCAACCAATCAGTGACACCTGCATGTGGTAATCATTCTCCTTGGTTACAAGTGCTGGCAGAAGCTAGAGACCTATTTTGCAAGCTAGAGCAAAAAGAGCTAAATATAAATGTTAAAATACTCTTCATAAGGGAAAATTCTAAACTTCCTTCAAGGGGAAAAAAAGGAGGAAAGGAAAAAAAAACTGTACTATTCATATGTTTAATTACTTTGGAGAAAGGTCTATTAAGCTTAAACACACCAATGGAGAATAAGCATGGTGGGTGTGTTATCGTCCCTGGTTCATGATAAGAATTCAAATGCACCCACTATCCAGCACGAGGCTTTAAACTGCTGTGCTGGTGCCTATTACACTAGTCTCCTTTTTAGTTACTTGTTAGAGCTGTGTGAACCTTTCATCTTGTGAAACTTGCCAACTTCAGGAATATTTTATGAGTTACTAGCTTTGCAAGTTCTGCAGAATACATCCAAACATCATTTTTGCAGGCAGCATGACTACAAATGTTTCTCCAAAGATTAAAAAAATGTATATAAAAAAGAAACTATGGAAAGAAAACCAGTAGCATTTTCTCATTGTTTTTCAGCAAGCTCTCTTATTTTCTATAACTTGAAATGAAGGCAGTCTTTGAGTTAGGGTTCAGCCGACCATCCTCTAGAGGCTATCACTCCCAGTCAAATCTCTTTCCAGAAGAGCAGAGATGCTACAATCAGCTTCTTTCATTTTTCTCAGGCATCTAACAGCCATTTTTGAGTAAAAATAAGAAATAACTCAATATTCATTATTTTAATTTCTTTTTTCCTCCAAAATTTGTAAATAGGGGCTATAATAATCTTACCATAATATTGGATAAGTTACCACATTAAGCCTGGAGAGAAGTCACCCCTGAACAGGTACTTTTCAATTAAAGAAGCACTTGCCATGAAAGATCACGGCTCACCTGACTATAACATACTGGTAAACAACGTGCCCAGCAGGAGCAACTCAAGTCTCCATATCAGTAAAAGTGAGCCTCAATTTGCTTCTATTAGAACACACTTCATCTTAAGTGTATTATTCTTTAAAAAGAGGTGTGAGAAACACTGCATGGTACTAACAAAAACAACAACAACAACAACAAAATAACAGACATATAAACCAACGGTACAAAATAGAAGATACAGGGCTGAGGTTGTAGCCCAGTGGTAGAGCACTTGCCTAGCATGTGTGAAGCATTGGATTTGATCCTCAACATTACATAAAAATAAATAAATAAAATGAAGGTTTTATGTCCATCCATGACTAAAAATATTAAATAAAAAAAATAGAAGACACAAAATATAGACATCTTAGCCATCTGATCCTTGACAAAGACGCCAAAAATATACATTGGAGAAAAGACAGACGTTTTAACAAATGGTACTTGGGAAACTGGTTATACATATGTAGAAGAATGATACTAGACCCTTGTCTCTTACCCTGTGTGAAATTCAATTCAAAATGAATCAAACACGTAGGAAATAAACGAGGAACTATGCAATTCCTAGAAAAAAAAATGTAGAGTTAACATTCCATCATATAAGCACAGGCAGAGATTTTCTCAATAGGATCCTTAAAGCTCAGGAAATAATGCTGTGTTAATAAATAAAATGGCATCAACTTAAAAAAAATTCTGCACAGCAAAGGAAACAATTAAGAATGGGAGGAAATATTTGTTTGCCACTCTTCTGGCAGGGAATTAATATCCAGAATATATAAAAAATTCAAAAAATTCAAAAACAGAAAGAAAAAGCAACCCAATCAATAAATGGGAAAACAAACCAAACAGACATTTCTCAAAAGAGGAAATACAAATGACCAACAAATAAATGAAAAATATTCAACAGCATTAGCAAATACAGAAATGCAAATCAAAACTACAGTGAAATTTTATCTCATACCAGTCAAAATGACAGTCTTCAAGAATACAAATGATAATAAGTGCTGTAGAGGTTGTGGACAAAATGGAAGATTTTTATGCTATTGGTGGGATTGTAAATTAGTATAACCACTATGGAAATCAGTATGGAGTTTCCTCAAAAGACTAGGCAGGTAATCACCATGTAACCTAGCTATTTCACTTCTTGGTATTTATCCTAAAGATCAATGTCATCAAACTAGTGATACATGCATGATTTACAATTGCCAAACTATGGAAGCAGCCTAGGTGTCATTCAATAGATGAATGGATAACAAAAATAAGTGTGACATATCTACACAATGAAGTTTTATTCTTCCATAAAAAGTGAAATTATGTCATATGCAGAAAAATGGATGGAACAAAGGACCATTAATTACATTAGGTGAAATAAGCCAAATTCAGAAGGTAAAGTGTTGTATGTGTTCCTTCATATGTGGAAACTAGACAGATAAAAAGAAAAGAAAGTTGGGGTCATCTCATGAAAATCAAGGAAGATCAGTAGAATAGAGGAAAGAGACCAGGCGATGGAAAGCTGAGAGGGAGTGGGAAGTTCTAGGAATGATCTTGGCTAAATTATATTGTTATATTGTGTGCATGTACTAATTTGTAACAACAAATCCCATCATTGTTTATAACTATAATGCACCAATAAGAAATGTGAAAAAAAAGAGGTGTTAGTAATTGCATCAAGAAAGTAGAAAAATAAATGAACTATTGATGTTCATTTTTCAGATGTAACAAATGATTAAAGTGAGAACACGACTGCAAAATATCACACATATCACTATATGAGACCAAGACTTTAACTGGAAATACAAATTAAAAGTCCGCCTAATCCATACAGCCTATTTTAAAGTAAACATTAATAGTATTGTTTGTTTACAAAAAACTGGGGAAACCTCAGTAGGACAAAATGACAAAATGAGAATAAGCCATGATTGTCCTGAGAAACTCAAGATGTGTGAATGGTCTACTTAGGAGGAATTCTAATACTGGATGTGAGTGAGGTATGTATCCTAACCTGTGACCTTTGGTTAATCTGTAACAGAAACATGAATATTAATTCATGAGCAGCCATTTTTTTATGGATTCTCATACACCAGGCATTATGATACATTTTAAAAATAATAAAAATCAGGAAAAAATTTATTACCCCAAAGAAGTGCATTAATTCATTGATGGCAAGACAGGTTCACTAATGGTTTCAACCTGAACATGACAAGCTATAGACAGGGTGTAACAGGCTTTCAGAAGACTGAGTACTTACTTACACTTGGGGAAGGAGGAAAGGAGGTAACCAGGAAAGCTTTAAAAAGAAATAGAATTGAAGCTACATAAAAAGGGATTTTTGTCAAAGAGTTAATTCTTTTTAAAGAAGCAGCATTTATTCTAGAGCAAATAATAATAATAATAATAATAATAAAGACAAGAAAGCATGAGGCCTAGCTAGTAGAACACCTGAACCTGGGGAATGTACAAACAACAGAAATTTATTTCTTCTGGAGGCTGAGAAGTCCAATATGAAGGTATTGACTAGGACCTTCTCGCTGTACCATTCCAAGATGAAAGGTGAGAGAATGAATGAACAGGAAGTAAGTATGGAACTTGCCCTTTTATAACAATTCCATTGCTACGGTAATGAAGCCACATCCACGTACTTTTATTAATCCATTCAGGAGGGCCACCATGTCCTAAAAACCTTTTAATGTTCCCATGTTGTAATACTACTGCAATGGCAATTGAGTATCAACATGAGGTTTGGAAGGAGATAGTTAAATTCATACCATTCCACCTCTAGCTCCCCAAAACTTATGACCCTCTCACATACAAAATACATTTATTCCATGCAAATAGCAACTAAATGTTTACAGTCAAGATTATCATCTAAACCAGACAGGAGTAAAACTCAAGGCAAATCATTCTAATCAAATTTCTCTTCACCTATAAAGCCTGTGAAATTAAACATCGTTTCCAAATTATAATGGTGAAACAGGCATGGAGTTGATATTCCGGCAGGATAAAAGAAAGAAGTAACAATGGGGCTGGGATTGTAGCTCAGTGGTAGAGCGCTTGCCTCACATGCCTGAGGCCCTGGGTTCGATCCTCAGCACCACATACAAAGCAATAAAATAAAGATATTGTGTCTATCTACAACTAAAAATAATGTTTTAAAAAAAAAAAGAAAGAAGTAACAACTCCCAGTAAGTACAAAACCCAACAGGAAAAATACATTTTAAGGCTTCAGAATGATCTTCATTGACCCCTTTCCCACTTCTGGACATATTGGGGGAAGAATTAGGCCCCCAAAGCCTTGGGTAGCTCTGCTTTCGTGACTTAGCTGGGCCCTTACCATGAAACCATTCTCACCATTGGAAATCCCAGGCTTGTAGTTTTTCTGGCCTGGAGTTGCATGTTGATGGTTCTACCATTCTAAGGTATAGGCGATAGTCTTGCTCCCATAGCTCCACTAGACAGTATCCTAATGTGGACTCCTCTGGTGAGTCTGCCCTATAATCAGTCTTGCCAGAGCCCCAACACTGTCCACAATATCCTTTGAAATCTAAGTGGAAGGGGCCAGGCCTCCACACCTTTGTTTTCTGTGAGCCTGCAGAATTGGCACTCTGTGGATGCTGCCAAGGTTTCTGGATTGTTAACATCTGGAGTGGCATACTGAGTCAGGAACCAGACTGAGCCAAGGATGGGACAATTGAGTAGCTCTGCACTGGTATGTGGGGAGTAGAGACTTGAGGCAGTGTCAGACAACAAACGTAAAGGTCTCATAGGCACCTGTCTGGAAACTATGCCCTCAAGGTCCTAGCTTGCTTCGTAGATCTCTGAACTGTATTTGCAACCATTCCCAACTGTCCTGATAAGAGAACATGGCTTTGTTTTATTTATACTAATTGCTTTAGCAAACTGTTGCTTTGCCACAAACTTAGTATTCACTTCCAATTTTCTTTTAATTCTTTACATGTTTAGACTTTACATGTTTAGAGTTTTACAAATTCCTTCTTTTGTTTCCATTTTAATTATAAATTCTGTCTTTAAATCATCTCTCCTTTTATGTTTTACTATATGCAGTTAAAAGAATCCATGCAGGAAGCTGAGTTCCTTTTTAGATATTTCTACCATCAAATATCTGAATTCATAGCTGTTAAATTCTGCCTTCCTTAAAATTATAGGGCACTCACAAAGTTCATCCATGCTCTCTGTCCCTTCATAACAAGGATGCCTTCACTTCCTGTTACCAATAAAGGATTCCTGTTTTTGGTGTGCGTCCCCATCAGAATTACATTTAGTATCCATATTTCTACAAACACCACTTAAATAATCCCTAAGAAGTTTCAGACCTTCCCAAAAGCTCTCCTGTTCTTCTGAGCTTTCACCAAAATCACCTCTAATGCTCCATTTATGGCAATTTAGGCTTTTTCTATCCTCTTTCCAAATTTTTCCAACCTCTACTTTTTACTCAATTCTAAAGCTGCTTCCACACTTTGAGATATTTGTTATAGCAACAATACCATTTGATTCAATTTCCTCTCCTAGTCCATTTTGTGCTGCTGTAATAGAATATTTGAGACTCGGTAATTTATAATGAACAGAAATTTATTGGTTCACAGTACTAGAGGCTGGTACATTCAAGATAGGTAGGCCTCTGCTGAGGGCCTTTGTGCTCTATCATCCCATGGCTGAAGGTGAGAATGAAATGTGCCAAGAAAAAATAACACACCTATCCCTTTGATAAGGAACTCACTCACAAGACAACGGAATCAATCCACTTGTGAGCAAGGAACTCTATGGCCTAATCACTTACTAAGAGTCACATTTCTTAATATTGTACAATGGCGACTAAATTTCACCAAGAGGAAGCTAGGGATGATTCTCAATGGTAAAGTGTGTACTTAGCATATATGAAGCTCTGGTTTACATCACCAGCACCTCCAAAACCCCCCCCAAAAATTTAACACAGGTTTTAGAGATGTCAAAGTCTAAAAGGTATTAGTACACTTAGTACTCAGCAAACAATTATTATCCCAGAAAGTATAATATTTGTTCATAGGTGATGAGTTATCTTGAGGGCATTTAATTACCTAATGTAATTATACTGTTCATATATATATGTATATATCACTTTAGAGTTTGTAAAATAATTTTACATATGCAACTTTATATATAACTATATTACTCCCTAAAAGTGACATAAATATGATTAATTTTAACTTTGGCATGAATATATTAAAACCTTCTGTCTTATGTTAATCACAGTATAATAAATAATGATGAGGAAATTAGCAAATAATTTCATCAACTCTTTTTATTTTTGCACATATTCCTTGATAGTCTTCCAGCAAATGTATTGTGACTGTAGCATTTCTAATATCACAAGAAACTTACAAACTTTGTTTTTTTATAAGTGAAATTAATTCAAACTTCCTTCTTTTCAACAGAAAAACTTTTATTTAAATTATGGAAGCTAAGAGTTATGGTTTGTTAAAATATGAAAAATAAAGCAGTAAAAATTTTTCTAAGGAATTACAGCATATTTTATTTCCTTTTAACACTCTAGAGTTTTAACTTTTAGTGTTTATCTTTAAAATATCAACAAAAGCTCTCCATGAAAGTTTTGAGTTGCAACAAAACATAAACAATCTTCATTGATTCCTACCTACATGTCCAGAGATCTGAGAGCATCTACATCTAATTAAATCAGCTTTAATTTCAAAATAAAATTAGAAACACTTACCTTCAAAATAATTGAGATATGTGCCTATAAACGCTGTAGTTGTCAAGTTATTGCCATTAGCTAAACAAGCACATACATATATCATCAAATCTTGTGCTTGTCAAGTTATGCATTGTTAGACAAACCTTCTTCTTCTACCATATAATTTAGCAATATCACTCCTTGGTATATATGAAAATGAATCAAAGTCAGCATATAATAGAAATACTTGCATACCCATGTTTATCACAGCACTATTCCAAAGAGCCAAGTTATGTGATGCCTATAAATGGATGAATAGATAAAGAAAATGTGGTATGTAATGGAACATTACTCAGCCATAAAAAAGAACAAAATCATGTCATTTCCAGGAAATATGAATGGAGACTTAGAGATTATTGTGTTAAGCAAAATAACACAAACTCAGAAAGACAAATATCATAGGTTTTCTCTATATAGAGAAAACTAATAGAATGGGAAATATTATAGAAGGTGAAGAGAATCAGGAAATGGGGGTAGAAGAAGGAGATAGGAAGGTTGGATATAATCAAAGTGTGTTATATATAAGTATGAAATTGTCACAATGAGTCTCACTGTTTTGTACAATTAACGTGCACTAATAGGTGTAATTTTTAAAAATTGCATATATTGAAAAATAAACAAAAATTATCCTAGGATACTACAGAAAGAATTGTTCCTGTGCAAAGATGAATTTTTGTGTGTGTGCATGTGTGTGTGTGTTCATTTTCTGTTTCTCTGCTAGATCTTATAGCAAAAGGAAAAGTTAACTGAAAGATTATTTTTCTTCAACTGAAGAATGAAGTCAGTGATTCTTTGTGTTCCATATATATCAGGTTTAGCATGCCTTAACTTTCTTAACTTAATTTTTAAATAAGACGCAAACAATCATTTTTATACCTCACATATTAAAAGAGCTCATTTACTTTCTTTGTTCCCCCAATTTTTATTGTGTTTCCCATACAGTCTTATCAGTTTTGAACACTTGGTTCATTTCCATCTCTCTCATTTTCTATTCCAATTATTTTCAACAAAACAGACATACATTTTTTTCTGTCTGCTGAGTTTGACCTTTGGCATTGCTAACTATCATCTCTGAACATTTCCCTGATGAAACACAGGGAAAAACATAATACATTGGATATTTTGGTGGGTTGAGTGTTTCAAAACAGCCTCTGCTTTTGGTAGAACAGAGAAGATAATAATGAGAGGGCAAATGTTGATAACTGGTAGCATGCAAAAGGCAATCCCTGAGGATTCAATGTTAAGCTTCCAACCTCCCGTTTTGTCTTTAGTTCAATTTTTTCATAATATTTTCATGCTAAGGTGCTTTTGTTTTGACAATAGTTTCCCTCATGTCCTCCTTTTCATTTTCTAAAGATTCACCTCAGGCTTCAAATGCCACCCTACCATTTGTCAACACATTCAGTTAAAAGAGTAATTCTATTTACAATATTTTTCTGAGTATCTGGGGAATCTTTCTGGAGTAGGAAGCACAATGCACTCTAGATAAAATCTTGTCAGAATGCCACAGACGCTCTTCTAATTAGTATGCAAAAGCTATTACTTTCCAGAACATGTTCTATTTACAGAAAGACTGTTACAAAAACTCCCAGTAGGTATTTGTTTAAAACACATTTTTCTGACTTAACATATGTATCTTCTTTGGAATATTTTATGAAAAATAAAACATCTGTGATTAAAATCTGTATTTTTACATGATGTTTCTAACACTTCAATTGAATTACATATATTCAGAATTTTTTGAGAATATTTTATAGCATAAACACTAAGTATGATAATGCTATCTATATTATTGGGCAGAATTTTTACTGCTAATTATTATATTACAAAATATTTTGATAAAGAATATTTTCCTTAATTTGCAATGACATTTTAACATAGACTTTTTAAAAGATTTCTATTTGCACAGTTAGTTCTTCTCCTTATTGATGTTTCCTTCATGTTGAATAAGCTAATTTGTTGAACACTTCCAGCCTTTCTCTGCCCCTTTTCTTAAATCTGTGACATGTTCAGATTTATAAATGTATGTAAGACAAGGACAGGCACAGCCAGTCCAGCTCTCTCTCTGCTTCTTAAATTCGGTCTGTTCTTCAAATTGCCCATCTTGTCGTGTTGTCCCAGGAATATACCTGTACCTTGATGGAGGGACATCTGCCCTTGCCCAGCACTGCTGTTGGTGCTGCTCATTCAGTAGGCCTGCGTGGCCTTCTCATCAAGATCTACTCTCATCTTTGCCCTTCATCAGGTATTAACGGGCTGTGTTATCTTCCTTTGGATTGTCAGTCACTGCTCATCTGGTCAAATGTGAAGATTGCAATAATGTAGAATGTATGTGACGGAATTTGCTAAAAAAGATCATATTTATACACCTGTATTTTAATAGACTTCTGAATTGAGAAGAAAAATGTAGTAAACAAACAGATGAATTATGTAATACCATCATCAAATAATATAGATACTTTGTAGGCTCTACTAACACCTACTATTTATTTTTTCTTAGATCATTAGATGGTTTTCAAATTTCAATGTACTTGATAGAAACTGAAGAATGCTGAAACTTTTGACAGATACTCTGGATTTGTCTGTCTCCTGCCATTTTATCAGTTCTTGTTCATGTATTGTGACTCTTTAATTTGGTTTTTAAACATTTATGATTGTTGGTTAATCATAAAAAATTAGCCCATTTATCATGTAGTATTCCTCTTCTTTATCCAAGATAAAATGTTTTGACTTTGTGCTGAATGATATATGCATTCCAGTTTTCCTTTGTTTAACATAAAAATGGCATATCATATAGTCATCACTGTATATTTAACTCATGGAGATATTTATATTTGAAATGGATAACGTTTTAACTAGTATGTCATTGAGTTTTTTCTGTTTTACCCAAACTAAAAATCTAGGCAATTTAATTGAAATGTTTATATAATTTATATTTAATGTAATTATCATTAAAATTGAGCTTAAATTTACCACTTATTTGCTTTTTATTAATTCTGTCCTCTCTCCTTCTTTATATAGTTTTGCTTCTTCTTTTTAGACTTTTAATTGACTCTAATAATGAATAATATAGAATGCACATTTATATGAATTTTATTTAACCACATTCTATTTTCAACTAATACTGAGCCACATGTGATGTACACACTTGATGTTCTTACATTATGCTTTTGTTTCTCACTACCAACTTTTGTCTTATTATGATAAGTTTTTCTTTCACATATATTTTAAACTTTATAGTACACTGTTACTATTTTTAAGAATTATATATTGAAGATAATTTTTTAAAAATTCTACAATATTATTTAATCTTACCCACATAGTTACTATGAGATTAGCCTGACCTTTATTTCCTTCTGTAGACTCTCGTGTCCATCTGAATGAACGGTTTTCATTCTGTTAAGGACTTTCTTGGACATTTAAAAAAAAATTTTTTTTTGGTTGTTGATGGATGTTTTAAATTTTATTCATTTATTATTTATATGTGGTGCTGAGGCTTGAACCCAGTGCCTCACACATGCTAGGCAAGCATTCTACCACTGAGCTACAGCCCCAGCCCCTCTTGGACATTTTTTATAATGATGTTTAATTGTTTTATCCTCTCTAGGTCTGATAGTCTTTATTTCTCCATTATTTTTGAAAGCTATAGTTTTGCTAACTCTAAAATCCAATGTTGAAAGAGCTTTTGTTTGTAATTTTTTGTTTTCTTTTGTTTTTTCCTTTTAGAAGATTAACACTGTAACTGCTGTCTTTTGACTTGTACTTTTTCATGAGATATCTGTCATAATTCCTTCGTTTCTCTGTGTCATGTTTCATTTTGCTCTCACTGCTTTTAAGATTTTCTTGAAAGAGGTAGTTTGTAAAAGTCAATTATGTATTTTGTTTTAATATTCTTCTCACATCCCAGGTTTGTAGTTCCTGGAGTTTCTTGAATCTGAAGCTACGGTTTGCATTGAATTAGGTTTTTTGTTTGCTTGCTTTTTGCAATGCTGGGGATTGAATTCTTGGTCATGCTAGACAAATGCTGTATCACTGGGCCACATCCCCAGACCTGCTTTTCATTGAATTAGGCAATTTTGGGATGATTATATTTTCAAGTACTCTTTCTTCACCCTAACTTCTTCAAGTATTCCAACTATAATTACATATACCTATAGTAGGCCATTTGAAATTTTTATGGCTTACTATTACTATTTTATGTTACTATCTTTTGTCTGGCTTTTATTGTGAATAGCTTTAGTTGTAATGTTTTCAAATGCACTAAACTTTTCTTTATTTTTAACCTCAGGTTAGTCTCATCCAATGAATTTTTCATCTTATAAATTGGACTTTTTCCCTATAGAAGTACAATGCTTTTACATCTTTGATGCCCATTAACACACATTCTTACCTTCATAAAGATTAGGAATATCATTACAATAGATTTCAATGTCTTTGACCACTAACTTTAGGTTGTGTGTTTTTTCTAAACCATTTCAGATTGATTGATTTCCCTTTTTATGGGTTAAATTTTTATTTTTGTTTGCATGTGATTACTTATTGAATATTAGATATTATTAAATTTTACCTTGTATATTGTTAAACATCTGTATATTCCTATAAATATCCTAAAACGTTTTTTGTTTTGTTTTGTTTTTGTTTTGTACCAGGGATTGAACCCAGGGGTGCATAACCACTAAGCCACATCCCCAACCCTTTTTTATACTTTATTTTGAGGCAAAGTCTCTCTGAGTTACTCTTAGCCTTTCTAAATTGCTTAGGCTGTCTTTGAACTTGCAATTCTCCTGCCTCAGCCTCAGCCTCCTGAGTCACTGGAACTACAGGTGTGCGCCATCCTACCTGGCTTCCTTAAACATTTTGATTACAGGTAAATTATTTGAAAGCAGTTTAATCTTTTCAATACTGTTGTCCAAGCTTTGTTAAACAGAATCACAACAGATTTTATTATATTCAGACTGTTTTCCCCTACTACTGAGACAATACCTTGAACTCTTAGATTTCCTACTTCAGTTAGTAGGAACAAGAACATTTTGCTGCCCTGTGTGAGCTCTGAGGATGGTTCTCTAGGGTCTTTGGGGGTTACTTTTTTCCTTGTTACTTTCTTTATATGCCTGCACTGATAGGTCCTCACATAAAGACTGAAGAAGGTAATGTACGGAGATTTTTGGAACGTACTCTCCAGGAAGATCTCTCTTTTTCAGTCGCCTGCCAACACTGAGTTCCACCTCCCTCACTGTTTCCCAGATTTTACCTGGGTTCTCCTTATGTTCACATCCTGTGAACTCTCCTGAAGAAGTAAAGTGATGAAGTACCTGAAATTATTTTGTTCATAAAAACTTCTAGTATTAAAGACAAATTTAGTTTTGTTTAAAATATGATGTCAGAATGGCTATAGATATTTGTGCAAAAATATCCTCATGTGTAATCCTACTAATCAGAACACAGTTGTTGTTTGTTTTGCTATTGTTTTGTTTTGTTTTTCCCCATGTGGCATCACTGGAGTCTTTTAAATCATGTATCTCATGGAGACCTTACATCAACATTCATCTGATTTTCTCTAAAAAATTAGCCCTTTTTCTTGGGAAATTGCCATAATCCACCATTACTTAAGCTAAGCTAATTTATATAAATATAGTTAGACTTTCTTGCATGGTATTTCCTTGTATTTCAAATGTGAATGTGATTATGATTTGATAAAAGTGAATTTATGTTGTGAGTGCATGTTGAATTTTTTCTGTACACTAATTTTTGAGAGCATGACAATGTAAGACTATAAGATATGTCTATATTAGATACATCAACTCTTAATTTTTGTTTCTAAAGTATGTGTGGGCTGGGGATGCACTTCATGGCAGAGTGTGTCTGTAACATCTTTGAGGCTCTCAGTGCAATTAATAACAAAATTTATGCTACTTTTAAAATCAGTTTTTTAAGTTCATTTTAATTCTGTTTGCAACTAAATCTAATTATGAATAATGATGATAATATCTGCCAAAGAACTCAACTTATCCTCATTGATAAGATCATAAATTTTTTTTCACTGAATGTCAACTTAGTTGGCCATCACTAGAAACTACTTGAGGTCATCTTTATGAAGCACTTTCTTTTTGGTGATCTACCCTACAAATTCTAGTTGACTTAGTTACAGCTCTGTCTGTCTTCTTAATTGAGCAAGACAACTACGTTCTGCTTTGTTCCTATGCCCCCGTATATAATGTACCTGTAAGAAGAAAGGATGAAGTTATTTATTTGCCTCCTGACAAACTGTCCAATGCCTTTTGACCATTATATACAAAATAGGATTTTAAAATATTTTTTTCATTTGCTCATTATTTCATGTTAGATGAATTGTGTATTATAATTTTTTTCCATCAGGATAGAAACAGCAATTTCTATAATACATTTTTCAAGATAAAATATTAAAGATACAATGACTCCTTTATTTGACAATTAACTACATCAAAAAACTCAAAGTAAATAAAGTGATTCAACAACCCAGATTCAGTTTGATGTTTATTTTAGTATTATTGGTAAAGACAAAAATATCCCCCTATTCTAAAACCTTAGGACCAGGAAGTCAAAAGTGGCTGATTACCAAAATGTAACAAAAATCTTTCCAAATGCTTCATATTTTATTTAAAGTGTGCCTATATATTGCACCAGCCTCTTTACAGTAAGTTTTATTGAAGACTGGAGCTTTTATATTTTTAGACAAACAAATCAGCATTTCAATGAGACGTTTTCCTTTCAAGTCAAAAACTGATTTCCACATTACAGAGAATATGAAGAAAAAACAAAAGGGTCCAAGGAAAGAAATGTATAAAATATGTCTTTTGTGATTTAATCATATATGGATAATAGCGACTTACATATACCAACAGAGAAGAGTCACAAGTGAAAGGTGTATATTTTCCCTTCATGAGAATGGACCTTACTTTATAGTCCTAAATTTTTTATTTTTGTTTTTTTCTTTTGTGTACTTCCACTTTATTTCCAATATTATCCCCAATAATAGTTCTTCACTGAAATAATAACAATAATCTACAATATTTTATTCTTTTTAAAAAGCTGGCACATGGAGTTACCCACTCACAACTAAATGCACATACTTTAGGCAAAAAATCCATTAAAGAAATTTGGAACTAGCATTTCTATTGAAATTCACAGCTTGATACAAAGCAAAGCTTAAAAAAAATGTTACCACCATTATAGGATTGAACTTAATGGGTGTCTAGGGTATTGCCCTGCTAATGGAAGCCACAAAATTTGATTCACTTTGTATTTTTGCCCAGAACAAATTGCTATAATGTGACATTAAAACACATTTTATTTTCTGTTTTAAGAATTTAGAGAATTTTGTTTTCAGAGTAACAAAAAATTGTAGACTATGAGGAAAGTTCTATATTCCTAACAAAACATAAATGTCAAGATGACATCCCAAACAGCTTTCTGAATTCCAAAACAAATAATCTAAATCATTTGAAAAGATATCAGCAATAGATCATATTATGTTTATCACCAAGTTCTAAGAAAATTACCCAAGTCTAAATAAATATGTCTGAATATTAAGAAAGCCACTGAAGATTAATTCAGAAATTCAAGTTTCCAATTTTTTTTGTTATTTTTATTTTTATGTATTCCTGATCCTCAAACCTCAGTTAGTTTACCTGTTACTCAGTCTCTTAAATATTTGCATAGACTCATAATTTATAATTGAATCCACATATAGCCTGTACTTCTGTAGATGAGCAAGAGTTTTAAAATTACTTTTTAATGGGACATCATGTGATCTGCTACTACAATTGCTCCTGAGAGTGTTGGTGGTGATTCACCTTGTTTTGTTTTTTTGTTTTTTATTTTTGTTTTTGTTATTTTCCCTCCCAGGTGGGACTATTTCAGCAATGTTTGATTTCAAGTTATCACTATGATATCACTGAATAGGTGTTGGGGGAAAATGCCTACATTTGGCTTTTGAAATTGAGGGTGAGCTGTGAGATGGTTGCATCACAAAAATATAGTTTGGGGAGAGTATTCTGAGGTAATAATCATTTTCATGTTTCAAAGATGTGGAAACCATGGAGTTAAGTAATATGTAAGTGAGAATTCAAAAGCCAGTTCTCTCTTCCTACAGAACCTCAATGTGCATACATACATGTTTACACATATAAACTCATATTCTTTGTTAGAATTTGAAACAGTTAACAGCAAAAAATGCAAATAACCCAATCAATAAAGGGGCAAAAGAACTAAACAAGCACTTCTCAAAAGAAGAAATAAATAAAGTTGAAAGTATGTTCAACATTTCTAGCAATTAGGGAAATGCAAATTAAAACTACATTGAAATTTAATCCCACTCCAGTCAGAATGGCAATTATCAAAAATACAAGTAACAGTAAATATTAGTGAGGATGTAGGAAAAAGGGTACACTCATACATTGTTGTTTGGATTGCAAATTAGTGCAAGTATTCTGGAAAGCAGGATGGAGATTCCTCAAAAAAGTAGGAATGGAACCACCATTTGACTCAATTATCTCACTCCTTGGTATATATCCAAAAGTCTAAACTCAGCATACTACAGTGATGCAGTCACATCAATGTTTATAGCATCACAATTCACAACAGCCATGCTATGGAACTAACCTAAGTTCCCTTCAACAGATGAATGGATAAAGACAATGTGGTATGTATACACAATTTAGTATTACTAAGCCATAAAAAAGAATGACATTATGATATTTGCCAGTGAAAGGATGAAACCAGAGACTATCATGCTAACCTCTAATATTAAAGGTCAAATGTTTTCTCTGATATGTGGAAGCTAACCCAAAATAAGGAGAGAAGGACAAATAAAACAGAAGAAAATCAGTGGAGTAGATGAAAGCAATTGAAGGGGTGGGAGTAGGGATGGGATAGGAAAGAGCAGTGGATGAATGTGACCTAATTTTCCTATTATGTATATGAGTGTTCCACAGTGAATCTCTCCATCCTGTATGTCCACAAGACACTCATTAAATAAAAAAATTTAAAAACTGTAATTAAATAGCAGAAAGATCAGTAGCATAGAGGGAGGAGAACAGGAAGATGGAGGGGAGGGAAAGGAGGAGTACTGGGAACTTCATTAAAATAAATATATTCCATGCTTTCATAATTATTTCAAAATGAATCATAATGTTATATATAACAAAAAAGAAACAATAAGAAGAAAAAATAGACTTTTGTATGGATGGAGGCTGACTCTAAGAATAACATTGGAAATGTTATTGTATATTTATAGTTGTTTTTCTTTCCATTAATTATATGAAGTCATCAAAAGCAAGTATACAAATATTAAACTTCATTGATTTTTACTGACACATCAGTTTTTGAAATTCTATGTTTTAAGCAGGAGATTTTAAGCAAGTTTAAAGCAAGTTATTGATTTTTCAAGATGTCTGATGCAATAGTATGCCACTCTCTTTTTGTTTCTCTCAAATATTCAAATTTTGTCAACATTTATAAAAACTCCTATTTTAGTGATGCAGATATGAAATTTATTTTTATTTTGAGCCACTGAAGTAAGTGGAATGTGCTTCTGTATGTCATTCATCTCTATATGGCTAATTTATATATAAGGATACGTTTTTTTGCGTTTTATTTGGTAAGTCATCCAACAAGTCACAATAATTATTTTATAATTTGCATAAAATACAAGGTAATTTTTAAGTGTGTTGTTTCTGTATAACAATTCACTGTATTAATATAGATTCTGTAAATGAAAACTTCAATATAGACTAAAAATAGAAACTCTGAAATTTGTAGAGTAATAGGGAAGAAGGGTGGCTTGTTAGAAATCATAATTTCCATTTTGTTTTGATAATCTACTAGATTTTTTTTTCAAAATATGACTAACTTCATCTCAAAGAAAGTCTTTCAGATTTCATATTGCTACTTTTATTTTGGCTTTAAAGTTCTTATAGAAGTAAAGCAGTCAAATAATATATTTCAAATCTTCTTTGTTCTCTATAATCAAGTTATTTAATGCAGTTGCTGTGGTAACTGATTCATTGGAGAGATACAGAGCTTACAATATTCCTGATAAATTTCATCCTTGGAAATATTATGCTGTTTGTATAAATATGTAAGGCCTTCTAAATGGTGACCTTCAAATATGAGAGAGATTAGTTTTTATTTCCAAATTTTGGGTCTATAATTCTTAACTAAACGGGAAAATTTTACTAGGGAATACACATTTCATGCATGCTAAGCCTACTTAAAAATGTGCTTCCTTATTCAAATTTGTTGCTAACACTACAGTACCCTTTCACAAGTCTGTGTTTATTTCTTATCCCTTAAAAAGTGGTTCCAGTGTATCAGTTTCTTATCACCGTTCCCAAGGGTGCTCTATGGCACTGACCTGAGGTATTTAATAACTATATAAAGCAAAATGATGGTAAAATAAATTTCAAAATGCACAGCTCTTTAGAAGCAAAATGTTTTTAAAATCACATTGATACATGAAATCTTTACACATAAAATCTTCAAAAAATGTATTACAGGCTCTGTAAAATATACTAGGAAACTTTGCCATAGAAATG
Source organism: Geosciurus inauris (assembly GCA_004024805.1). NCBI lineage: Eukaryota > Metazoa > Chordata > Mammalia > Rodentia > Sciuridae > Geosciurus > Geosciurus inauris. The sequence continues at coordinate 43,197 of PVHX01001769.1, forward strand.
TGTGAATGCAGAAATGTGTGCAAATTCTGATCCTCAGAAATCAGCCAAACCACACTTTGAATCCCTTCTTTCCTGAGTGGAAATGAGTCAAAGTCAACCTAGATAATATTTGAAAGCAAATATGTAATGTATTCTAATTATTCCTGCTTTTATTTATGCTTACTCCCACCCTAAGTAAGCAAAGCATAGTTAATACCCTTAACACATTTTTCTTTACCCAGCTTGTTGTTCATGGTTAAATCTAGACTAAATTTCTGGGCCCAACATCCACCTCTCTCTGCCTTGTTCATCAAGCTTTGTGTAGTTGTTTTTCTCTTTCTCTGGAAAATACAAGCTGAGTATCTGCATCAGTCTGATGTCTCTAATCCATAGATTACTGTGCATATTCAGTTTGAATGAATCAGGAAATAATACTACAGGTAATGAGAACTAGGTTTTTCCATAATTGAAAAAAATTTACAAATAAGTGAAGTAGAAGACTAGAACGAAGTCTGCTGTGTTGGATTGGAATTGTGGAACTAATACTTGGAAAAACAGTAAATAAAAATTCCCTTCTCTACCTCTATGAGCTCAACATTTTTTAGATTACATAAATGAATGAGACCATGTGGCATTTTTCTTTCTGTGTTTGACTTGTTTTACTTTATCAGTTACAAGAGACAGGAGATTGGAGGGGAGAGAGGGATGTGGAGAAGTTGGTCAAATGATACCAACTTCAGCTAGATAGGTAGAATTTTTTTCAAAATAGCTACTGTGCAGCAAGGTGACTATAGTTAATGTTGATATATTGTATTCTATAAAATATAAGGAGCACACCACAAAATGAAGACTATGTCAGGTAATAAATCCAATTACTTAGGTTTAACCATTCCACATGTATGTATATGTAATAATTATCTTGCGCAAGATAAAATATGCAATGTTATATGTCCCATTTTAAAGAAATTAAAAATTAATTACTCCCATCAAGAGCAATTACTAAGCAAGTGCAACACTCCAAAATGAACAATATGCATTGAACATCCTATGCAGTGATTTTCAGAGGTGATAGAGAACCCCTGAATAAAGTGTCTTTTAACCAACTTTTTCTCTTAGATTCATTTTACTTTTTTTTTCTGAATTTTCTTATTTCTCTTGGTTCCTCTCTCTCATTCTTGTTTTCTTTTTCCATACACACACACACATACACAAATTCATACACAATATACATAAACACAAGCACACACATTTATGTACATCTTTGAAATGTGTGAAATACAAAATAAAACAGTGAAATAGAATAGTTCATAAGCTTCAATCTGAGAATACTTAGTAGATATAAAAGTACACCAGAAATCTGAGTATCGAAAGGGCTTGTGCATTTGTGAACTCTGACCTAGAACCATCTACTCTGATACATGTTCTCTCAAAACTGTAGGAAAATAAAGATCAAAGAGATAATGTTTAAAGACATCAGTCAAAAAGACAAAGTTTACGTACCACAACAAAAACAAAAACATAATTGGTTTCAGAATTCTTGATTCTTGACAGAAGAGCAGCATAATTCAATAAGATTCTCAAAAAGGAAAGTGAAAATTTGAGTTTGACATCTAACCGAAGTATATTTCAAGGATTGAATGTATAGGTAATCTTTAATCATGCAAGGAGGTGCTGTACCTTGACTCTTCCTAAAACATCTGCTAGAAAATGGGCTCCACTCAAATAAGAGATGACAACGGAAATTTGAGTAGAATATAGGTAAATTTAATTATAGATCAATAAAACTACATAGATATCATATGTTTTACATGCATTTGTATTTGCTGATACAAATGTATTTTAAATATCATATACATATTTATATATAAATATATTTACATAATTATTCATATATTTAAGTATGAGTCAAAGACTAAAATTTTGGCACAGAGTTTATAATTCATATATAATTCATACTAATATTAACAAGATATAAATAGCAAAGGTTTATATTTGAAAAGAGAACAGAGAGGGCAGAGAAATGAATTTTTACATAGGCATTGGGAATCTAAGGAAATTTTTAGAGTTGCAAAACCCAATCTTAATCTTTTGTTTTGACTCACAAAAACTCATCTCAAAACTATATTCATGAAACATGTCGAAAGGGACATGATTCTGGGGGACCAAATTTAAAGTATGAAAAATATATACTGGAAAAGAAAAAAAGATGGAAGACTTTGCTATTCTAATATGAGAGAAGTCAGAATTGAAGCCCAAAACTATTAAATATGGAAGTAAAGAACAACATTAAATTCTTTAGACCATATTTACAGGAAATGTAAAACAGTTATGACTAACCATAAAAAGAGCAACAGATAAAACAACTCCATAAACCAAAAATTACCTCAGAGGCAAGAAGTACAAAGAAATACAGAGATCTTAACACACCGATATTAGCCCAGAACATAGGAAGAGCACAAATAAATGATAAAAAATTTAAAAAATTCTAAGCAATACACTAAAAACACCATCTTACAGATGTACACGAGCATTTAAAAATTAATATGAAACAATTTAATTTGAGTTCATGTATACATCAGATTCATAAAATTTAATAGAACACAAAAAATTACATAAATTAGAAATAATGCAACTTTTTGATCACAATGCAATAAAAACAAAAATAAAAAGAAGAATTAATAGCCAAAACAAACAAACAAAAATTCAACTACAAAAGAAACACTAGACCTAATAAAGATATTGTATATATTATTAATCAAAGAGGAAAAATAGTCCTGTGTCCAAATTTTTTTTTTACTGGTGATTTCTACCAAACTTGAAAGATAAAATAGCACCAATTTACACAAAATATTTCAGAATACAAAAGAAGAGAGATCGTTGTTGTAATGATTTAAATATGTAGTGTCGCCCTAAAGCTCATGTTTGAGACAATACAGGAAATTTTATTGGTGAAATGATTAAGTTATTGGAGCCTTAACCCAATCAATGAATTAATCCTCTGAGAGGGATTAACCAAGTGGTAACGAAGGCAACTAGAATGAGGCTGGAGAAGGTGGGTTATTGAGAGTGTGTGTTTGGACTTTATATTTTGTCAAGGTGAGGAGAACACTCTCTCTGCTTCTTGGCGTGACATCGTAAGCCTCTTTCCTCTGCCACCTTCTTCCACCATAATGTTCTGCCTCACTTGGAACCCAGAGCCATGGAGTCAGCTATCTATGGACTGAGACCTCTAAAACCCTGAGCTACCACATAAACTTTCCCTTCTCTAATTGTTCCTGTTAGGTATTTTGGTCCCAGCAGCAGAAAGCTGACTAAAATATTTGCCTAACTTATATTATGAGTATAGTAACCACACCATGCACACACACCCCAAAATCTAGCAAATCAATTTTAAAAAAACAAAAAAGAAAAAAATTCTAGAAGAATGTCCTTTATGAATAAAGATAACAATATCCTTATTGTAATAGTAGCAAAATAAATCCAAATAATATATAACGGGTCTGTGTCCAGACCAAGAGGGATTTGCCTTGAATGGCAAGATTGAACTGACATTCAAAAGTCAATTAATATAACTCATTTTAACAGGAGAGAGGAGGAACCATATTATTTTAGTATTGCATTCAAAAACATTTAAGAGCATGTAACACCTCAGTGATCAAAACTGTCAGTAAATAGAAATAGTAGGAAAATATGCTCAAAGGACATCTGCTAAAATCCTAGCATCAATAGCATGCTTCAGGTGAAGGCTGGGATTATTTTCCTCTGAGTTTAGGTACAAAACCAATGACATTTGCTATTCCATACTGTACTGAAGAAAGAGTGCCCCTGCCTTTCATGATAATTTCAGTTTTATTGATTAAGTGGAAGGCTGTGTTACAGTTTGAAAGGGTAAGGACTGAGGATAGTTTGTTGGGAGTTTGAAGAGAAAGAAGGGAAGTACAAAAATTCATCTATGCATGTGGATAAATGAATCAGTAAAGGAAGTACAATATTGTGTCCAGTAAAAGAGTCCTGGTATATCTTGGGAGGCTGAGACAGGAGAATTGTGAGTTCAAAGCCAGCCTCAGCAACTGCGAGGCACTTAGCAACTCAGTGAGACCCTGTCTTGGCTCAGTGGTCGAGTACCCCTGAGTTCAATCCCCTGGTACCAAAAAAAAAAAAAAGAGTCCTGCTACATCATTGTTCAACATGATGGCTGAACAGTTTCCTCCAGATGCATAGTAATGAAAAATGGTTATACTTCAAAGATGTGATCTTATTAAGTACAGTAGTCATATTGTTTCAGAAACATTATTTTTGGATATGTTTACCTCGTTTTAGAGTAAACTCCTTTAAAAATCTCTCAAGTAAAAATTAATGAGAACAGGTTTAAAAACTAATTGCCTTTTTAAAGATTAGGAACCCAAATTTTAGCAAAACACACAGAATTAACCAGACAGGGACCATCAAATGGAATTGATTTTCTGTTAATTACATGGATAGAATGTTTTCACATATTTCTCTTTAAATGGTTTATCATAAATATATTTAAAAATTAGCTTCAAGAATATTTTATACAAATATTAAATTAGCATATTAAGTTTATATTTAGTATTTTAGTATTTTAAATATCATGAATGAATACTCTTCTGAAGATAAACTAAGGAATCTTTACTGCTTGAACACAAATGGAGATGTTTTCATTATTATGTAAACATTGTTAGCATATTGCTTTAAAACAGGCTAATATATGCAGAATAACTGTATTAAGGGATCTTTTTAATTCAAGCCCATTTCCAAGAAGTAGTGGCAATGTTATTTAGGGTTTAATAATTACAGATAAATTTATATAAAATTTAATTTTTGCATATGAAATAATGGTTTATGGAAAAGTTAGGCAATTACAGTATGAACTGTTTCAATAAAACATACAGAATGAGCATCTATGACACAGAATATGAAATAACAGTAACAGTATTAGAAAACAATATGCTCAAATAAAAAATGCATCTGATATAATATGTTTTGCTTCCTATAAACTGCTGTCTTCAATTTCTTGGCAATGCAAATTAATTCAGGAAATGTGCTTCATAGTGGGTGGTGTGACCTAGATTATAAAGTGGAGGAATAGAGAGTGAGATTGTACTTAAATGAATTCATGAAAATAGTTCAATAAAATGTGTAAGTTTTTCAAATAAGTACTGTTTAGAAAATTCAGTTGTAATTTGTTAGTATCTTAACACTCTTTCATATAAATATTCTAGACTAATGTCTTTCTCTTTTGATTTCTTACTGAAATGGCAGAATCCAAAACTAAAACTAAATGTGTTTGAACTTTAGAGTACAAAGCAAAGTCCTGTATTTTTTATATAATTAATTTTTGCACTGAGCGACCTCCTTAATACTTACATCTCAATATGAAAACAATTCCATATTTCAATGAGGCCACTTTGAAAACAATTTGAATTATAAAGCATCTGAGATAAATGATAAAGTTCTTTCAAAAGTGGAGGCCCAGGATTGTTAAATGTCCACTATTTGCTAAACAAAGAAAAGCATAAATAGGTATAAATAAGATAAAATGGGGTAGATTGGAAAGGACACAGAAATAAGAAAGCCAGGATATAAGAAAGCAAAGCAAAATTCCTCCTGCTTTAATTAGCTGGTAAAAGCAGTTTCTACAATTTCTTGTTATATATTTCCTTTAGTGTCTGAGTAATATTTTCCCCAGTGCCCCTGAGACAAAAGAACACATAGCAGCTACACTGTATTAAGAAGTTAGGGTCAAACAACATCATAAGGATTTATAGTCTACCAACTTATTATCCCTTTGAGAAGAATATACAGAAAATAAAACAAAATTATTTCATTCTTAAATAACCACAATTACTTACTAATAGAATGTGTGCAATCCCGGGGCACTGAAGAACTTCTCAAACCTTGGAACCAACTTAGATGCTACCATCTTTACTTCCTGTTCTACATTGATACTTATGTGGTGCTTGCTTATTATCACAGCATTTCTGAAAACAGCTTTGCAAGGAGTCCTGGTAATATATATGCTTTCCGGGCCTTAAATTTAATATATTAATCTGAGAGTAACTACTTTACCTTGAGTTCCCAAACAGCCTTTGTGTCATAATGCCAAATGCTTAGACATTAAGACAAAGTCAAAATACATTAGAATTCTATCTGAGGATGACAGCATGTTAGGAAATTGTATATGTATGTGTACACATACATACATACATACATGTATACATAGCGGTTGGACTTGAACAAATGTTAAGTAATCTGCATTTGTCCTCTTGGTTTATTGAGAACATGGAATAGTCATTACAAAGTAAAATTACATGCATTTTCCCGTTAAACATTACTGCATCGTCCAAATCCACACCTACAACATCTTATAAAACTTTTGCCTTTTCTCTTTACATAGGTACCTCTGAGACTCAGGTAAAAGGAGAGTCAGTGTAGGTAATGAATGATCAGGTCTGAATGGGAAGATGGGGGATGATTTGAAAGGAAAGGAAGTAAAATGCTAATATCTCCAAAGCTCTCTCCCCCTTCGATGACCTGTTGTCAAGGTTACCTGCCTCCAGGGAACTGTTCCTCCCAACAAAGTGTAGTTAATGAATGCCACATGGGCTACTCCCTTCCTGCTTGTACACCTGGAAGTCTCCTTCCCCACCTTTTGGCCCATCTTTTGGTCAAGTAGGCAAGATAAGAGGAGGAGAGGGCATAAGAACAAAGGAAATCTAACATCTACAAAAGGGGCAGGAAATCCCCACTCCCTCGGTCACCACCTCTGGGTCGAGGCTCCTCTCAGGAAGAGTCTACTATCTCTGTTCTCTCTCTTAAATAAAACTTGCTTTCTATGCTTGCCTTGGCATTTCTCAGGTGTTTGATCTTCAACACAGGGCAAGGACCCTGATCTTTATTGATTCTCAACACCTGTATCACCTCAGTGCCATACTGGTCTTAATTTTTCCTTTTCTACTGCTCAGTTCACTCACTGTTCCTTTCTAAAAGCTCTCTCCAGACAAGAGACTGTCTGCTCACATAAGCTCAGAAAAATGTAGATAATAAAGTGCTTTGCTTTTGCTAAGGCTGGCTTTGAACCCTCAATCCTCCTGCCTCAGTCTCCCGAGCCAGTGGGATTACAGGCCTGTGCCACCATGCCCGACAGGAAGCTTTCTTGACTATATAAAAGAAACACAAAACTCAGATTTTTTTTTTGTCATGAATCAAGTAGAAATTTCCAAAGATGGTTTCCCATAATTTGATACTTGACAAATAAATGAGAATGTAGCAGATGGAAAGAGATAAAAAAAGTGTAGTATGACTAGGGTGTGAAGTGAAAATGTTAAGAAGTGAGATCTGACATGCAATCTATGTCACATCACGTGGGACTTGTATTATGGTGGCACACTTGATGACACTGGTGTTATGAAAAGATGGGAGCTCTGGCTGCAGTTTGGATTCTGGTGTTCTACCTTACCCTTCCTGCTTATAAGGCAAAGATGATTCCTTATAGGAGCTCAAGCAACGGAAGAGAGCGTAACTGACCAGCAGTAAATAGATGAACTCTCACAGCTATAAATGAGGGTTAACAGCAATGGGGGAGGGCCTTGTGGAGCTAGATAACTTGGTCACTCTTAAAAAGCTCTCTAGAATTAGGATTCTAGTATGCTCTGGTACACTTATTAGATTCCAGAGAGAGAGAGAGAGAAAGAAAAAGAGAGACCAAGACCCAAGACACACTGAAGATACAATGATAAGCTTAACTTGTTCTTTAGCAACAATAACAATAAAATAATGGCTCAATTGCTTTTAAATTAATGATAATTCCTATTAGCAAAACCATAACTATCTAAGGGGTAGACTCTATGGATACTTCCATTTATACCAGCCAAATGGTGGGACTATTTCTCTTAGAAGAAGCTGTAAGGCAGGGAGAACATGAGGAGGAAATTTAATGGTATCTAACAAAATAGGAATGGAAATCAGCTAGAGCTGTAGCCAAGGGGAAGAATAGCATTAAATGGATTATAGGAATGTTTATGGTCAATTAAGCAAGCCTATTTATTGGCTAGATATGAAGTCTGATAAAGGTATTAAGCAACAGGGGCCATGCAAATTGAATAGATGATGGTAACTTTCAGAGATATTTTGCATACAATACTGGTGGCATGTAAACAAAGGCTGGTGTTAAGCTTCTGAGTCAAAAATGACCTTTTATGGTATATAATAATGATGACAATTGTGTTAATTATATAAGCCATTAACATTGATAGGGATCCATTAATGTTTTAAGATATGAACTTATAACTTGGAGAAAAAGAAGTTATGCTCATAATTGTTTATTGTTGTTGCTTAACATCCTTCACATGTTTTTCTAAAAAATATATGCAGAATATGGAGACAATGGTTATAATGGGCAGTTTATGGAATGTTCTCAATGGTAGGGACAAGTACTCAGGACAGCAGAATCTAAACCTTTATAATCAAAATAAAAGAGAAGAACAGGTTTCAATTTTGAGAGTTTAATAAGTCACTTTTATATTTACATAACATGAAGAAAACAAAAACAAACTGATTTTGAAAAAGACAGTTTTACCACACCCCATTTGGTGCCAACTATAAGAGAATCTGTCCTGGGACCTGCATTTTATTGAAGGCTGGGGAGCCTTTACTGATTTAGATGGATAGCCTCCCTTTTGTCACTGCATAAAGGAGCCAATTGTTTTATTTTGGGTATTTGTCATTGTAAGAATTTATAAAATCTTGAAAATACTCCTTCTTTGTTGTACAATGCAATACTAACAAATCTTAAATCAAATCAAAATATTGTCAACTACCCTATAGGCTCACAGTCTAGTAACAGAGACATCCTATTCATAAAGCAGAAATGATAATGTTAAATTCAATGTATGCTTGTCAGAATATGTTAGCCTAGTACAATGCCTTGCAATATAGAATAAGCACTGATAAATATTAGCTATTATTTCCTTTAAGTAGACCAGTTTGAAATAAAATTAGATAATAATGACTAATTGAAGTATTCTTTCTCTTAATAAGATTATATATATATAATATATATAATATAGCAAGTAAGTTATTATATATATATATTATATATATAATATATATATATAATATAGCAAGTAAAAAGTAAAGTTCATATTTTGTTAGATGTGCATATGTGAAGCAAAGGAAAATAAATGAGAACGAGTTAGGAAGTTACCCAAGTTCAGGGAGTACAGTTTTAAGAAGAATGGGCAGGGAAGACCTTTTCGAGAAGTTCAAGTTTGATTAGTCAGGTATGACAGACTTTCAGTGAGAATAAGAGCTATGTTTATAGTTGGAATCGGAGGGAATTAGCAGCTTTGTACATAGACTGCAGACAAAGAAGATGATATTTTTCCTCCAGCAACTAGAAGAGCAAATTTGTCATTAATGAAGAAGAAAATAGAGAGAAAAACTGAGGGAAAAAGTCAGGTGTTCTACTGTGAACATGAAAAATTTGAGACACTGTAGTGGATATATCAGGTTAGATAAGTTAGATATATAAATTTTGGGTTCAGAGGAAGTTCTATATATGACATAAAACAGAAAATCAAGAATTGTTATCATACATTATACACATACAAAATCATAATACTATCATAAATATCACATTATGTATGAGATTGCATATATATGTATACACATAGACACATGTACACACATACATGTTTTATAAATAATGAAACATAAACTTATAGAGGACTACAAGTATAAGCACTTAAGTCCACACTGCAAATAAGGCAGGGGAAGGAGTGACTCAGCTGTTAATTATCTTTATTCATATTTTTCCTCTGCCATCATCCTACTCTATACATCTGTTTTCTCTCTTGAGACTGGTTCTTCTCTAACTGGATTTACACTTTTGCACTTTTTTCCATATAATTCAATCCCCACACAATAACCAAATGAGAATTTATGAGGACCTGGATTAAAATCCTTTGGTAACTTTACCTTGCCTCAATTTTATATCCTTAGAAAAACCTGTATCATCTATACTGTACTGAAAAACACTAGCCATTGTCAAATACATTAGCACAAAAGAATTGCCAGGGTGCTTTTAAAAACTCTTGATATCAAGGTCTCACCTCAGACCATTGGAATAGTATTTCTGGATATACAGCCTACCCAGACAATTGTTGTGTTAAAAGACAGGTAAGAACCCACCGCCTGTGGCCTCCTTTGAGACCACACTTCATTTTCTAACTTCCTTGAGCCTTTTTGTCTCTGTTAAGTATTAGTCCATCCCCTTTATGACATTTTCTTTTAGAATAGTTTTACATTTGGAATTACTGTGCCCTGGGACAATTGTGTAATAGATTTCACAACAAAATATATGCCCAGTGATGGCTGGTACCATATCTCTTTGTTCTGTATTTTATTCCTATGACATAACATAGGACCTAATACATAGAAAGTACATAATACCAATTGTGAACAGAAAGAATAATGGGGTAGGTAAGGGTGGATCTGGGAGGAGAGACAAAAGGAAAGCCAGCATTTCTGCATTACTTCCTTATGAATATATTATGAGTATCCAATTGCACATGTGTAGATAGAAGGTGACCTCTTGTAGCAGCTTGGACACTACTCCCTTTTTGCTATACAGCTTATATTGTTGGAAGAATTAGTAGCAAGAATGATAGTACAGGAAAAGGTAGTATAAAACTGAATCTTAAGAATTCTAAAACCTATCATATATGCAACCATTGCTTAGCATTCTCTGTAATATTCTCCTTATAAAAATCAAAGCAAAAAGATGAAATTCCTCCTCCTCCATTCACACAAAACCTCAATAAATAGTTTTATGGATTTTTATCTTTATTTTCTCCCTCTTTTCATTTGTATCAAAGTCTATAATGTTAAGCAAAATAAATTTGTCTCAGATCTTCAAATAGTTGAGTAGATGGTTGAGAGCTTAACTTCAAGGTGAGATAAGACTCCACCATCCTTTACAGATGTGTGACACCAGTTTTCATTGAAATAATATCTCCTTGAAATTCTATCCTTGACTTTCAAGAGGCTTGACAGTAAAAAATCACCTCCTATTCTATTCCATTCCACCAATTTGCAAACTGTGGTGACAGCCTCTTTCCTCAATTGCACCCCACCCCATATTCTGAAAAAAAGTACCACTTAGCATTTCTGAGAAAAAAAATGAATCAGAGCTGCTCAAAAGAATGTTTCATTATAATGGATAATTTGAAACAAGGAAATACATTTTCTAAATGAATTTCCTGTTGGAATTCAAGCAGATCTATTTGTCCATTTTTAACTTACAAAATGGTGAGAAGAATGGGTTCATGATTTGCTTGTGGCAAAAACACCAATATGTACTTTCAGAATTTTTGTAGTCTTTTTTGAACTTAGTTTACTAGTGATTAATAAATGTAAATGAAAAGAAAAATATATTGTTGAATAGTAGACATACTATTATTATGTGTATGTCTAAAAATGAGCTGATATCTTCTTCAGCTCAAATATTATGTTTATGATATTAGCGTTAAGATTTTAGAAAAGAATATATATTTTTTAAGTGGCAGGACATTAACCCTCTCATTTGGAAGTCTGCTCCTTCCCTCAGTAAATTTGGGTGATAAAAGCACAAACACAACAATTGATAAATTAAGCATGTCTATTTGGAACAGGTCATTTGAATAACAGAAATGCTAGGAATATATAAAATCTACTAATAAAAGACCAATCTAAAAGTTGGCAAAATACGTTTTAGTATCTGGGCAATTCTTTTTTTAAAAATAATTTCCCAAGAACATTGGATTCAGAGAAGGAACAGTATTGAGATAACTAAAATAAATTCCCTACCACTTTGAAAGAAATATTGAAAATTTTATAGCAAATACATATATATATATACTGCATGCTTGTGTATTATATAAAACATAGTAACATAATGATGCAATTATATATATTATTAATAATTATTACATAGTGATGATTAGAATAAAATAATTATAATCATATAGCATAATAATCTATAATTATATATAATCATAGGTTATATTATCATAATATATCATTATATAATTATATTATCAAAAAATGAGAATTGAAGCCAAAATAATATCCATTGCTTTTGTTAAATTATGTTCAAAATGACCATATTTTTCTTCCTTTATGCTAAAAATCAATGAGAAAACATCTGACAGGCTTTTATATTAAGCAATACCATGGCCATACAAAATAACTGAGCTGTTTGCAATAGGAAATAACTGCTCTTGGAAAATAAGCCTGGAAAGTTCCTAGAGAGCTAAATTACAGACTAGCAGCTTAACTGTCATGACTCACTTTAAACCCTCACTTTGCTTTCCCACCAATCTAAACGACTATACCATAACTCTGCCTGAGTCTAACAATGTCCTGGCTTTGAACGCCCCTCTTAAAATCACCTACTCAGGCCCTCAAACTTGATTTTCATTTGTAATTCCTCCTAGAAATTACTTGATCATTCTTAACAGTTTGATTTTCCATTTATATTTTATAATTTGAATTAAGAAAACAGAATTTGGATTGCACTTGAACACACAGATAATATTGGAACATTTATAATGTAAGTCCTAATCCATAAATAATATAATATATAACTATATTTATTTGAGTCTTGAATGTTTTCCTTTACATTGGGTTTGTACTTTCTTTTAAAAGTATTTTAAATGTAACATTTATATGATAACATAAATGTACATTAACATGTTTTTGCTTGTCACTATATATAAACTGGTTTTTAGATATTAGTTTTATCATAAAGCATCTGAATCAGTTATTATATTAACATTGAATATTTGATTTCATTTTGAAAGAATTATAAGTGACTTAGAATTAGATTCCTGTCATATTTGCTACCAGTTTGAAAATGTATACCACTTCCCTGAGACATTTTTATTTTAATATTCACTGTGATTATTTGTACATTTACATGTATTTCCTTGTCTAATTTTGTTCTGTTTATTCTGTTTTCTCCAGGCTTATTGATCAATTTTATTTTCACATAATTTCACTTTGCTAGAAAAAAAATTATGTTTCATTCCAGATAATATTCATACTTTTAACTATGTTTCAAAATCAAGCATCTTTATAATTGGTTTTAATCATCACAATTACCTTGATATACTCTAAATTCCAGGATTTTTCTTCCTCTCAGTGATTACACTATTCTTACCATGATATGTACTACAGTTTTACTTCATTTAATCTACTACATCAATATTATCTTAACTGCCTTAAAGAATCTTTGTTTTAGATTTAAGTATTTTTATATTATTTGCTTATCATTACTTCACATATTCTTCTTTGATGATTTCCTCAAGTATGAAGTGTAAAATTTTTTTAGCAAGATACATTTCTCATAAACAGTCTCAGCATTCTATTTTTGGAAACTATTTTGACTCTAGTGCTTGAAATATATATTTTATTGCCCAATGTGATACTTCTTATCACATTTTGATTGTAATATTTCACAGTCTTTGAGCTTTGGAATACAATGCTTCTTTTATATAATTCATTTTATTCTTTTCTGGTGCTTTTAAGACTTTTTCTCTTTGTAGTGGATATTTTGAATTTTCACAATGATGTATCCAGGCATATAATTTAAAAAATTTATCTTGGTCAAGATTAATTTGGATTTGTGAATTTTATAATTCCAATCTCATATTAATTCTAGAAATGTTTAACTATCATATATTATAATTTAGTCTGTTTCACCATATGTATTACCTGACATTTCCTTCTGAAAACCCAGTTTACAGCTATGCCTTTATTCTTTATGATCATTACTTTTAAACCTGTCTTTTGTTTTCTTTCTTTTTACTTTCTGTACTATATTTACAGGAAGTCATTCAAACTGGAGTTACATTTTATTATTATTCTTTTAGCGGTGTCTAACTTGTATGTTTTAAGCTCTCCACATTGACTATAAAAACAATTTTTCATTATTTATTTTCTATTCCTTATTTTTCCTTCATTTTGGTAATTTAAAAATAAATTCTCCTTACTTACCTTAATTTCTAAACCAGTTACAAATGCATTCATATATTCATTTGAAAATTTTATAATCTATAGTCCTTATTGTCCAGTTATATTTTTCTTTGTTTATATTGAGACTTTTTCTTGAATCTTTGTTTCTCATTTATTATTAAATGTTTATTGAGATCTCATTTGCCAAGGAACATATCCACAAAACTTCTTTTAAGCCTGGGGTTTAGCAGAACCACTATTATGCTCAACTCCAAAAACTTGATTCATATTTTTGCTCTATGAATGTAAATAGAGCTCAGCATCTTTGAAAAATGCAGTGATGTTAATATAAGATGTTTTTGTACAGTAAGGATTTTCTTTCATTTCTCACACAAAAATAAGGGTGCTATGAATCAGAGACAGCTCAAAATCAAATTCTTTCCTTAAGGTTTTCCAGCCACACAGCAAATATAAATTCCAATCCCAAATCAGTTTGTTTATAAATTCCTAATTTTTTTGGAGGGGGGGCTATTTAATCCAGAAGTTCACCTATATCTCTTTTTCTTCCGGCCTTCAGGTCATCTTGTTCTTGAGTATATTTGAAATTCAGGTGTCATAACTTGTAATACATAACAATCTTATTTTCCAAAGTTCTATAGCTTTTTTACTCTTTTGTTTTGGTAACAGTAGAAGAGTTTGAAAAGAGGTTAATAGTGTTTGCTTGAATCTTTAAGCTTATAGGTTTTAAATGAAGCTATTATTCAAGTGCAAGATACGAATCATCTTAGTTACCTAGGTGTTTTGGTGTCCAGTCTTATCAACTCACATGTTCTTTTCATTTTCAAGAAACATTATTTCAATTTACCACATGTACTTGCTCTTTGGACACTATGATGCTATTTTGCCCTGTTGTATTTTGTTTTGATTTACCTTGAGTTTCTTCTGAAGGGTGAACCTCAATGCTGTTCCTTTATTGCCACAAAACTTTATTAGCAAAAATCGGTTTTATATAGAAGATTTATAAGTTTGGAATAATATCATGGTTTTATGATAATGTATAATACCACTAGAATACAAAATCCCAAAACATAGCTGTACAATTATTTTCTATACAGAAATTTAGTTTTCCTGCCTATCTCCACTTTCCTTAAAATGTCATGCTTACCAAAAGGCTACTCTTAGAGATACGTGCCTTTAGGTACAACATGTACAATTGTTTTTTCTTTTTTCTTCCTCCTTTTTCCTTCTAAATTTCAGGGCAGACTCTCTTCCACAGTCTCTATGTGTACAGTATAGTATATAATATTAATTCTCTTCTAATCCTATATATAAGTACAGGCAGCATATAGTTTGTGTGTATGTGTATATATTCATGTGTATGTTTGTTACATTTTTTTATCTTCCAATTAGGTAGAACATTTGGTATTTCTTCCAAACATGATTTTTCAACTATAGCTAACATAGAACATTATAGAATCTCAGACAAACCTGATACTTTCAGCATATATTTAATAACTTAATCATCTACATTAGTGTCTACTCATCATAGCCTTTGCTAACATGCCATGTTTCTAGTTCTTTTTTTTTTTTTTGGTACCGGGGATTTAACTCTGGGGTACTCGACCACTGAGCCACATCCCCAGCCCTATTTTGTGTTTTATGTAGAGACAGGGTCTCACTGAGTTGCTTAGCACCTCGCCATTGCTGAGGCTGGCTTTTAACTCGCAATTCTCCTGTCTCAGCCTTCCTATGTGCTGGGATTACAGGCTGGAGCGATCGCGCCCAGCTCCATGTTTCTAGTTCTTAAAAACATGATCCTTAGCTGATTTTTATCTTAAGAAAGCCTTATATTCAGTCCAGTGAAAATAGTTTGACAAATTATTGACATTTATAATTTCTATGCATATTATAAAAATCATCCATTTCATTTGTAAATAAAAATAAACAAGAATATTTTATCAAATTTTTAAATTTAATATAAATAATTTTTTGCTAGTATTTTTCATTGAAAATACATAGTATATATTCACAATTTTCCAAATATCTTTATGTTATCAATATTCAATAAAAATTTCATGATTATGAGAATTCATTTCATTCTGCATTATTTATTGCCCACAAATCAGAGCACTATACCAAGAGTTTAGGTCATGTGTGAAGTTAAATCGGAAATGGATCTTATTTTCAAAATGGTTATAATTTATTATGGAAGATAAACTAGACATGAACCTAAGTGATTGCATTCAAACATAGAGATATGAATAGTAGAGATAAAATGTTTGCAGGATGAGGACACACGCACAATTTTAAAGCATAAAAAATAGGCTATCTTAAGATTCCAAAATATTTATAGATGAGAAAAGTTATAACAGTATTTCCCTGTTGAGACAAATATTGCTTCTTGTGCACTCTGTACTTGTATGTACATAGAAAACATTTTACTATTTCCTCAGGCAGTATTTGAGTTATAATTTGTTTTACAATTCTTCTGATATGTTTGGAAATAACTAGGAAAATAATTGGTAAAAATATATTCTTTTCTATAACAGCAGCATAAAATATGCATTTTAATCATCAACAAATTTAAGAAACTACTCCAGAGAAGAATTTGATACACAAATCTCTCATACAACTAGCAGTTATAGGGCCTTATCTCCCTATTGCAGGGCCATCATAGGTAAATGAGAAAAACGTGCTTTTTATATTTTAAATTAGCCACAAGAGGGAACTCACAGAGACCTATTAATGTAAGTAAAACATATTAACAATGATAAAAAATGTTAGTCTGCAGAGTTCAAACCAAGTTCATTGTCCTATTATATTTTAGTCCTATGATGCCTGAAGGGAAGTTTTGAGAAAATCAATTACTTTTTGACAATCCCTGAGTTCTTTTCATAACTATTTAAGGTTTTTGTGTGTCCTACCAAAATATTTGATTGTATGATTAATTATTCTTTTTTGAAGTAAGGATTAGGGTTCTGATCATTGACAAGGTTTGAAACCGATTCTGAACTTCTTACCCTACTGTGTCTCTCTGTGATCTTAGAAATCATCTAACCTCTCTGTACATGGTTCTGTCTTTTTCCACTAATCTCAGGGGAATTAAAAATATATTAGTAGTAACAATACTTTTCAAAAAATGCTTAAAGATTTGTGAATGATATGTGATAAATTCAGAGGTACCTCATAAAATAATTGTCTTAATATTGGCATTTTAAATCTTACATCAAATTTGGCTTTAGGAAGTTATGAAAGGAGATCATGTTCCCTCTAGATTTGGCTAAAATAATTGCCAAGATTGAATTTGAAGGTTTGTACTTCTTGACACTTCTTTCCTCTGGGACAAGGGACATATCAGATGCTAATTGAAAAGGGAGGTGGAGAGACAAACCTTAAGTACTCATGGTGACATGCAAGATGTACTGATCAGAAACTAAAGATAACTCAAGTGCAATAGGGTTTTTGTTTACTAATTCCATTCAATTTTATCTCTGTGTCTCAAAGCAAACAACTAAATATGTTATTATATGGTTTTGTTTTTTTTTTTTTTTTTGGCACCAGGGACTGAACTCAGGGGCACTCGACCACTGAGCCACATCCCCAGCCCTATTTTGTGTTTTATGTAGAGACAGGGTCTCACTGAGTTGCTTAGTTTCTCGCCGAGGCTGAGGCTGGCTTTGAACTTGCAATCCTCCTGTCTCAGCCTCCCTAAGTGCTGGGATTACAGGCGTGAGGCACCACGCCTGGCTTATTATATGGTTATTAACATCAGAAAATTTAATTTTGTAGTTTAGTGTGCTGCTGCTCTGGGTTTCTTTTTCCATTGGATGAAGATGTCTTTGTGGTTAAATTTAGGAGCACTCCCCATACCTTCAACCCCTCCCTTCTCTCTTTTTCCATTCTATGGTGATGAAACGCATGCCCAGCAAAGCGTGCCTCATTGGTTGTAACCTCAAGGCAGTGATTGGTCTGAGGACCCTATATAAGCCTCTGTACTTCCTGGATTAAGCCCTGGCAGAGCAGTCTTACCTGTCCCCGAAGTCTGGGTGGAGTGACTCCGTGGACCCTCACCCCTAACCTCGTCCTGTGAGACCCCACTTCGTCTTCCCTGAAGACCCCTTTTCGTCTCTCAAGACCCCAACTTGTTGAAGAGACCCACAAGGCATGACCTCAAACAACAGTTAAAAAGAAAGGTATTCATTTATGTGTATAACATAGTTGGTCATAGACATTAATATCAGAAAATAGCAATTAGTAATAATACACGTAAGTCAAATTTTAAGCAAGCCCAGAAACTGAATCAAAAGCAAGTGAACAAGCCGGGCGCGGTGTTGCAAGCCTGTACTCCCAGCACTTGGGGAGGCCGAGACAAGAGAATCGCAAGTTCAAAGCCAGCTTTAGCAATGGTGAGGCTCTAAGCAACTCAGTGAGACCCTGTCTCTATATAAAACACAAAATCGGGTTGGGGATGTGGCTCAGTGGTCAAGTGCCCCTGAGTTCAATCTCCAGTACCAAAAAAAAAAAAAAAAAAAAGGAAGTGAACAATGTACCATAGTAGTCATTCAATATAAGAAAGCATAAAAGTAACGAATAATTTCAATGTCTTGTGGATATTGAATGTCGTTAGATCTAAGAAATTTACATCATACTTAAGTGGAAGTGTCATTATACTTAAGAAAAGAGAATATTTATGAATGGTTTAAACATCTTTACCCCAAATCCATAACCTGGATAAGAACATATAGCTGTGGCTTGTTTGTAATGATTATACTTCAGCATCCTTGTGGACATGATAGCAGGCCCAAATAGACACCATGGCAAGCATTTTTTTATAGGAGCCCATGCAATTGAACTTTGAACATCCTTTGTCTAAAGAGTGAAATACAATAAAACTTTAAGTTAGTAAAGCATTTTCATTACCGTTGCCTTATACAACATTTAAAGATTCTCCGCATTCCAGAAAACAAAATGTATATTAAAGAAATCAAAGTTCTATGTAGCTTACAATGTCAAAAACAAACCTGGAACCCGGGTATGTGGTTGAACACTAATGTTATCTTTGCATTGTTTGTTCATGCAATCATTACAAGTTCTAGGAGATAACTTGTCCCTGGGCCTCTCAAAATAATTGAGATCTTATTGAATTACAAACTCAGCTGATTATAAGTATTCTATAGAAAGATTTTCTAAATTTTAATTTATTTGTCCCACCCTAATTTAAATGAGAATATGTGTATTATAATTTACACAGTATGTGTATTATATGTGTGTTATAATTTGCTATGTATGACACCATTTTGCAGAAATGTATTATTCTATTATTCTTGAGTGTATTATTCTTTGTAGTCAATATACATGAATTTATGATGTTTTTCCAAATCCTAATGTGGTAGGTAGAAAAATAGACTTCCAAGATATCTGTTTTAATTCCTGGAACCTGTGAAAATATTTAGTGTTTTAGTTAACTCTTTCACTGCTGTGACCAAAAGACCTGATAAGAAAAATTTTAGAGGAGGAAGTTTATTTGGGGGCTTATAATTTCAGAGGTCTTAGTCCAATGACAGTCAGCCCCATTACTCTGGACCTAAGGCAAGGCAAAACATTATGGTGGAAGAGTATGGCGGAGGACAAAGCTGGGAATGTGGCACTAGGAAGCAAAGAAAGAGAGAGAGCTCCCCTCATAAACAAAATATAAACCCCAAGGGCATGCCTCCATCTACCCAACTCTCCAGCTGCACCCTATGGTTACCACTCAGTTAATAACTATTAGAGGATTAACACATTGATTAGGTTAATTGCAGCTCTCATAATCCAGTCATTTCACCTCTAAACCTTCTGGCATTGTCTCACACAAGAGTTTTTTTGGGGGACACCTTATATCTAAACCATAACATTAAATTATATAGTATCTTCATTTATTATTTTGCTGCAGCAGTAAAATACTTGAGAGTGGACAATTTATAAATAATAGGAATTTGTTTCTTATGGTTTGTGAGGCTAGGAAGTCCATGACTGAGGATCACCTTTCTGGTGAGGGATTTCTTCTTGCATCTTAACATGGTGAGATGGAAGGCATGACTTGGTGAGAGAGCACACATGGGGCATGGGAGGGGAAGGCAGCCAAACTCATCCTTTCATCAGGAACCCACTCCCATGATTACTAGTCCACTTACATGATAATGACATTAGTCCATTCATGATGGCAGAGTCTGTATAATGTAGCCAATTATTAAAGGTCCAACTTCTCAAAACTGTTGCATTGAAGGTTAAGTTTTCAACATATGAACTTCGGGGACATATTCAAATCATAGCATATGTCAAGGGGGATTTGAGTTTGTGAATGAAATTAAAGTTGCCAATCAAATAACCATAAAATAGGGATATTATTCTGGATAGCCTAAGTGGACTCAAAGTAATCATGTGTTTTCTTAAAAGTAGAAGTGAGCGATAAAAGAAAAGAGAGATTTAGTCATGGAAGGATGATTAGAAAAAGGCAGTATTGCTGGTTTTAAAGATGGAGGAATGAGGCCATGATCCAGTTAATGAAGGTGGTTTCTGAACACGAGGCAAGGCAAGAAAATTAAAACTTCTCACATGCCAGATGCTAGAGGCTTCAAAATGAATATGGCCTTATTGATACCTTAAAGTTAGCCCAGTAAGAACCATGTTAGGGGGCTGGGATTGTGGCTCAGTGGTGGAGCGCTTGCCTCGCATGTGTGAGGCACTGGGTTCAATCCTCAGCACCACATATAAATAAATGAATGAATAAAGGTCCATCAACAACTAAAAAAAAAAAAAAAAAAAAAAAAAAAAGAACCATGTTAGCCTTCTGACCTGTATAAGATAGTAAATTTATTATCTTATTTTTTATTTTCTTACTATAAGACATTTATGCTGCATTAAGTCACTAAATGTAAATAATTTGCCTTAGAACAACTGCTATTGGAGCACAGTGTTGCTATAATAAATACTTAAACATGTGGGAGGGAGTGGCTTCAAAATTGGGCAAAGGGAAGAAACTGGGAAAAATTTGAGGAGCATGACAGAAAAGTTAGATTACCTTGGGCAGATAGTTAGTAGTAGTAATATGGTTTTTAACAATTCTCTATGTAAAATTTAGAAGAAAGAGAGAAGCTTTGTAGAGAAGCTAAGACTTTGCCTTAGCTAAAACCAAGAGCCATGAAAAGGCTATAGAGATATGGACATTAAAGGAACTGCTGAGGGAAGGTCAGAAGGAAATGGGGAGAGGAGATCTTTCCTGTATATTAACAGAAAGCTTAGCTGAATTATGTCCCACAGTTCTCACTCAGAACTCATACATGAGGAAAATCGACATTTAGCTGAAAGTATTTCAAGCAAAGTTGAAGGCCCAGCCTGGTTGCTTCTTTCTTGCTGATCACAACAAAATGAGAGAGGAAGGGGATAGATTAATAGAACTACTAAATATAAAGGAAGCAGAATTTGAGAAATTCTCAACCATCCTAGATAGCAAAGAAATAAAATTAAGAGATTTATTCTGGGCAATAAAATACTGAGGATATGATGTTACAACTTGTAGATCAATCAGGAGTTGTGGTGCTCATGTAGAAGAGTAAGCCAAATAAAAAAGTGTAAGCAAACTTATTAATTTACTATGACAGTAAAAACAAGAGTAATAAAGAGGCAACAGCTTTCTGATGTTCCATTTTTCTCCATGGCATAACACTGGGAGACTCTTAAATGTATAAAGAACAAGCAAGGAGAATTATTTTGCTATCAAAGAGCCACTAACAAAAGGTTCCTGACTACTTATGAGGCTATAGACCAGGAAGTGGGAAGGAAAGAAAGAACCAGAGTGGAAAGGTACTCAGTCAAAATGGAGAAAAGTGCCTCAGCCAAAGTATACAGTAATGAGAATTTGCAAATGTGTCTGGGAATGTCCTCAGTCAAGACCTGTTATAAGGAGGCTTCCAAATAGAGGAACCAGGGTTTGCAATGAAATTGTGCATATGAACATGGCTGGCTTGGGAAAACTGGGGCTTGAGGGGAGTACTTGACTACAGTTTTCTCCAGAAAATTGAGGTGCATTGGTTGTTTACCCATTGTTTCACACGGGTAAACAACTCATCCTCCTGAGGCCTGCCAAAACCTTGTAATCACCTGTGATGGAACCAAAAAGATTCCACAAAGAATATTGTCCTGTGCTCAGACTCCACATGGACTTTGGCTAATACCTCAGGAAGATCAAATGGTGAAGATGTTTAGTCACAAAAAAAGGCAATTTGAAGAGATTATGTATGTGAGTCTAAGATCCTCTTAGTCATCTCAGCAGAAGACCATATGGGGTTACCTGAGAAAAATCTGCAAAGGTATCCCTAAAATGGAGTGAATCCCTAACACACGAGTTCCAACAAATTCTTAAGATATGATACCAGCAAATATATAGCCGTTTTGGACCTGAATGAACAGAGTATGAAATTAAAAATTTGTCAGAAGTTTAAAAGTCTGAAGGCTGGAAAGTGATTAAAGCATTCAACTACAAATATGGGCTACATTTCATAAAGAGGAATGCCTAAGAGTAAAGCTTTGAACCCAGAGTACAGAGCAGGACCACCTCATTCTCAGGCCTTAAGATAAAAGGGAGTTTGACCACCTAGATTTTGAAAAAGTTCGAGCATAGTGATTCCCCCCCTTTTTTTCTGTCCATTCCTACCCCTCTACTTTTTGGAGGGTGGGAGGGATCCTAGTAATTGAAACCTGCATGCTAGGTTTGCACATGCTAGGCAAGTGCTCTTCAACTGGGCTACATCACTAGCCCCATTTTCTCCCTTTTAGAATGAAGATATCTGTCCATCTTATTCTATATATTTCTTGCAATTGTATTTTAGGACCCATTAGCTTCCTTTCTGTTACTAGGTCTACAGCTAGAGAAGAATTTTACTATGGGATGAATTATACCTAAAGTCTCTTACACACCAAATGTGGGCAATTTAGACTATGACTTTGGAGATTCTTTAGCTAATGATATGAAGGGTAGAATTTTAGTCTTGAGGTTCATGTTCTAATGGGTTGAGGACTTTTTGACACCTTGGTGATCACTGAATGAATTATTCATGTGAGATGGACATGAATCTTTGGAATCTAGAGTGCATAGTGTGATAAACATGGGAATGTTCTCCCTTCCCCAAAGTATTAATGTCTTAATCCCCAGAACCTGTGACTATGCTAAATTAAGGTCTTAAGGAGTAAAGACTGAAGATAAAATTAAGGTTCCTAATAAACTGACCTTAAAATAAGAAGATTTTCCTGAATTATCTCAGAAGGCCCACTCTAGGCAGAGGATATATAAAATGGAAGGCAGAACAAAATCAGAAGGAAATGTGACTATAGAGGAATGATCAGAGAAATGCAATATCGCTATATTTGAACATAGAGAAAGGAGGCCATGGACCTTGACTGAAGACAGTCTCTAAAAGTTAGAAAGAAGTACGTAAGTATTAGAACCCTCAGGAAAGAATACAACTCTATCAATATTAATGTTCACCTGTGAGATCTGTGCACAACTTCTAACAAATTTCTCAAAACCACTAACTTGGTGGTTATTTGTTAGTGGAAGAGTATAAATAGAAATTAACACATCTGGGATGTTGAAAGGGTAATTTATTATTCTTAATCAGACAGTTTATGAAGCCTAGTCAAAAATTTCATATCATTACTTTAGAACAATTAATTTGTGACTTGTTTCTTCCAGAGTAATTTATCTATTTCAAAAATAAGGGGCTGGGGTTGTAGGTCAGTGGTAGAGTGCTTGCCTAGCATGCATGAGACACTGGGTTCAAGTCTCAGCACCACATACAAATAAATAAAACAAAAACCTAAAAAGAAAAAAAAATTTAAAATAACCCCAAGGTCTACATACTTCTAATATTAAAATTATCTGATGTGTATTTTTCAAACAAAAATCCAAATCAAAACAAAATCACAATTTACACCTTTAGACTACTTAATCATTTTAGGGATTCCTTGTGTATAACACTTTACTCTATCCTGTGCCATTTATATTGCACAGAAAGAAAAAAGTTATGTACACTCTTCAAATTGCAGGGTTAAATAAGCCTCTGGAGGCCAGGTCACCTAACAATACCTTTAATGCTTTTGTGCCTTCCTCAGCATCCTTTTCAGTATGTTTCTGGTCTGTCTTTTGTAACTCTGTCTACGTTCTGAAGCATCTTACTGCATCCCTGGCTTTTTCGAATCAATGTAATTTTTATTATTGTTGTTACCCATAATTGCTATAATCTCAAAGGTATGATAACTGGTCATCTTAAATGCCCAAAGCCTTAACTGATGAAGCAATGTTTTATTTTTCTTTATAGAAGAATAGATGAATTTTAGAACACTTTTGTGCTTGGCCTTCTACTTAAGCCTTTTGTAAAGGATTCTGCCACACTGAGAGTTGGCACTTACTGCTTCTGTCCATCTGTCATAATGGAATTTTGCTGGTTTTAAAATATGATAAGACAACTATGCTTGAACATAAGTGCCAGCAAAACATAGACATCATTTTTAACTCTGTGCAGTATTTCTAACACTAGCCTTTGGGCAAGATGCCATGAAGTCTGCAGCAGATTTGATTTTCAATGGGGGAGAAGAACTGTTTTAAACTCCATGTTCTGCTGAATTACATGTTTGTTCCTGTCAAATTTTATTTTTATCCTATGCCATGCTCAGCAGTGGGGAAAAAACGAATCACTATTGGCATTGTTTAAGATCCATATTCCATATAAACTTGTATAAATAAAATTAGATGTTACATGTGAAAGTGTGAAGCACTAAGTCTAAGGCATTATTGTTTTATGATTAACAAATATTACTCAGTTCACAAAATTACAAAATAAGTGATCTCTGCATTTTTCTTTTTATTGTGAATTTCAGTTTTGAATTATTTGGCAGAGAGATAACATTCTAGAGAATAGAGTGTTCTCTAACATGCAAAACTTAACCTAAGTTTCTAGTACTTTTGCATTTCAAAAGTAATGCAATTGCAATATATATAATAAGTCTAATAGGCTTGGATCAATGAGTAGTTGCTAGCAGTTTAATTAGATCATGCTAAATATTTACTTTTTATATTTTGTCAAACTCTCAATTTTTAATGAGTAGTTGTACTGCTAATAAAATTAGGTAAAATAGATTAAACAAAAGATTTATTAAGCATAAAGAACAAAGCATGTAGTTATTATATTAATATGATAGCCACATTTGACATAATAAATGTATTTTTCCTAATGTCTCTATTTTTTCAAGTAGATTAACATAAACTAAAGTTGAAAATACAGGTAATTTTCAACTGAGTAGGGTTCTCAGTAACAATCTTTTTTTTTTCCTTTATGGTGCTGAATTGAACCCAGGGTTTTACACATGCCAGTTATGTACTCTACCACTGAGCCACATCCCTAGCCCAACAATAAATCTTAATACTTTATTCCTAAACCAAACCTAAAAGAGCCTAAATAGGACAGATGAAAAAAATGCTTATAATCTACAGTGATTGATGTTACTCAGTACTTAAGTATTTAAAAATAAATCACAACTGGTAAGACATTTTAACTTCTGAATTAAATTTCCTATATCTCTGACCTCTCTAAAAAACCAGGAAAGTCAGGGGAACTTTTTAATTAGCTGTTAACATCAAGTATTCATTTTTCTTTTGACAATACATTTCGATGGTTCATATTTAACACCAAATATTCATTTTTCTATTGGCAATACATTTCAATGGTTCATAATCCAAAGGATACACAAAGATGTGCAAAGAACACTCATTTCTTCTCTCTAGAGGTAACCAGCAGTATCAGTTCCTCATGTAGCTCTTCCAAGTTCATTTTGCACTTAGTATGTATTATTAATGTACATTTCATATGGCCTTCCACGTATCACACAAGTAAGACCATAAAATGAACACTATTTTTTCTTGTTTTGGCCATTCAACAGCATATCTGTTTATAAGGAACTTTGATATTCTTTTTAGTGATAGTAGGATATTCAGTTATTATAAATACCATGGGAATTTTTTGTTTGCAATTTAATTAAAAAGATTTTTAAAAATTTTTTACCAATATTATGTGGTATTTTTTTAAATTAAAATATTTTAACTAATATATTAATCTTTAAAATTGTACATATCAATAAGGTACCATGTTATGTTTTATTACATGCATTGTATTTTTAATATATTATCTCATATAATTTTCAAATATTTCTATGAGATAATTATTATTCTTATACTTCATTTGGGGTTGGGGATTCTCTAGTTCCATGTAGTAGGGCAAAAATTCTAACCCATTTCTGTTTTCATTTCAATCCCATGTCATTATCTATTTCAACAAAACAAAGTGCTCTGTCTTTTCAAATTTCCACCAGTTTCAATAGATATTTCATATTTTACACAATTTTATAGTAAAAGGAGAGGTAGTACTTTGGGAAAATCTGACTGAGCTATATAGTGAAAATTTAAAGTCAGTAGTTTTCTCTGTTGTATACTGAACTTTACATAGCCAAGCCTGAGAGGATATGGAGAAACAAGTGCAATACTTTCAAACACTGATGCCATAAGTGTCTAAACTGCCTTAGTTGAATAAGTTTAAAAACAAGAAAAATGTCATATAACCCTTCTGTATCCTGAAACATAATTTTTGATGTTGAACTTCTATTGTCCTCTATTATCAAACGCTATTTTCTTCCACTATCATTACAAACAACAAATGTACTAAAATATATACTTAGCACACTTATAGTGATTTTGTTCCCTCTAATTCTTGATTTTATAAAACAATCTGAGTGAATTGTGAGCAAGCGACAAATGCCTGATCTGAAAATATTCTACATCAAAGATATTAATAAATTATTTAATAGCAACCTGAAATTTAAATCATTGTATCATCAAATCACAAAAGAATTATTGTAAACAGAGGAATTTTGAAAGTCTACTCATTACTACTTTTTAAAATTTATTTATTCTATTTAGGTTTACATAATAGCAGAGTGCATTTTGATTCATTGTACACAGAGGGAGCACAACTTTTCAGTTCTCTCGTTGTATGTGATGTAGAATCACAACATACATGCAGCCATACATAAAGCTAGGGCTATGATGCCCATCTCATTCCACCATATTTACTGTCCCCCTGTTGCATCCCCCCTCCCACTTCTGTAACCAAAATTCCTACATTCTTCCCTTGTCTTCCCCCACGTTATGATTCAGGATCCACTTATCAGAGAGAACATTTGACATTTGGTTTTCTGATATTGGCTTACTTCACTTAGCATGATATTCTCCAACTCCATCAATTTACCTGCAAATGCCATAATTTTATTCTCTTTTATTGCTGTGTAATATTCCATTGTGTATATATACCACAGTTTCTTTATCCATTCATTTATCAAAAGGCATCTAGGTTGGTTCCACAGTTTAGCTATTGTGAATTGAGCTGCTATAAATATTGAAGTGGCTGCAGCATGGTAGTATGCTGTTTTTATGTCTTCTGGGTATAGACCAAGGAGTGAGATAGCTGGGTCAAATGGTGGTTCCATTCCAAGTTTTCTAAGGAATCTCCATAATGTTTTCCAGATTGGTTGTACCAATTTGCAGTCCCACCAGCAATGTATGAGTGTGCCTTTTCCCCACAACCTCGCCAACACTTATTGTTGTTTGTATTCTTGATAATTGCCATTCTGACTGGTGTGAGATGCAATTTTAGGGTAGTTTTGATTTGCATTTCTCTAATTGCTAGAGATGTTAAACATTTTTTTCATATGTCTGTTGGTCAGTTGTATATCTTCTTCTGTGAACTTTCTGTTCAGCTCCTTGCCCCATTTATTGATTGTGTTGTTTGTTTTTTTGGTGTTAAGTTTTTTGGGTTCTTTATATATTCTGGAGATTAGTGCTCTATCAGATGTGTGTGTGGCAAAGATTTGTTCCCAGAATGTCAGCTTTCTGTTCACTTCATTGATTGTTTCTTTTGCTGAGAAGCTTTTTAGCTTGCATCCATCCCATTTATAGATTCTTGATTTTATTTCTTGTGCTATAGGACTCTTGTTAAGGAAGTAAGGTCCTAATCCAACATGATGAAGATTTGGGCCTATTTTTTCTTCTATTAGGTGTTGAGTCTCTGGTCTGATTCACAGGTCCTTGATCCATTTTGAGTTGAATTTTGTGCAGGGTGAGAGATAGGGGTTTGGTTTCATTTTGCTGCATATGGATTTCCAGTTTTCTTGGCACCATTTGTTGAAAAGGCTATCTTTTCTTCAGTGTATGTGTTTGGCTCCTTTGTCTTGTATAAAGTAATAGTATGTAAGTGGGTTCGTCTCTGTGTCTTCTATTTTATACCATTGGTCTACATGTCTATTTTGGTGCCAGTACCATGCTGTTTTTGTTACTGTAGTTTTGTAGCATAATTTAAGGTCTGGTATTGTGATGCCTCTTGCTTCACTTTTCTTGCTAAGGATTGCTTTGGCTATTCTGGGTCACTTATTCTTCCAAATGAAATTCATGATTGCCTTTTCTATTTCTATAAGGAATGATGTTGGGATTTTAATTGTAATTGCATTGAATCTATATAGTGCTTTGGGTAATATGGCCATTTTGACAATATTGATTCTGCCTATCCAAGAGCATGGGAGATTTTTCCATCTTCTAAGGTCTTCTTCAATTTCTTTATTCAGTGTCTTGTAGTTTGCATTGTAGAGGTCTTTCACCTCTTTTGCTAAATCAATTCCCAAGTATTTTAATTTTCTTTGAGTCTATTGTGAGTGGGATAGTTTTCCTAGTTTCTTTTTCAGAGGATTTATCATTGTTGTACAGAAATGCAATTGATTTATGGGTGTTGATTTTATACCCTGCTACTTTGCTGAAATCATTTATTCTAGAAGTTCTCTGGTAGAATATTTTGGATCCTCTAAGGATAGAATCATGTCATCTGCAAATAATGATAGTTTGAGTTCTTCTTTTCCTATTCGTATCCCTTTAATTTCTTTCATCTGTCTAATTACTCTGGCTAGTGTTTCAAGGACTGTGTTGAATAGAAGTGGTGAAAGAGGACGTCCCTGTCTTCTTCCCATTTTTAGAGGGAATGCTTCCCATTTTTGTCCATTTAGGATGATGTTGGCCTTGGGTTTAGCATATATAGCTTTTACAAAGTTGAGGTATGTTCTCACTATCCCTAGTTTTTCTAGTGTTTTGAACATAAAAGGGTATTTTATTTTGTCAAATGCTTTCTCTGCATTGATTGATAAAGTCATATGACTCTTATCTTTAAGTCTATTGATGTGATGTGTTATATTTACTGACTTGTGTATGTTGAACCAACCTTGCTTCCCTGGAATGAACCCCACTTGATCATGGTGCACTATTTTTTTGATATGTTTTTGTATGTGATTTGCCAGAATTTTATTGAGAATTTTTGCATCTATGTTCATCAGGGATATTGGTCTGAAATTTCCTTTCTTGGATGTGTCTCTGTCTGGTTTTGGAATCCAGTTGATACTCACCTCATAGAATGAGGTTGGAAGGGTTCCCTCCTTTTCTATTTCATAAAATAGTTTAAGGAGTACTGGCATTAATTATTCTTTGAAGGTCTTGTAGAACTCGGCTGAGAACCTGTCTAGACCTGGGCTTTTTTTGATTGGCAGACTCTTGATGGCATCATCTATTTCCCTGCATGAAATTGATCTGTTTAGGTTGTGTATGACCTCTTGGTTTAGTTTGGGTAGATCATATGCCTCTAGAAATTTGTCAGTGTCTTCAGGGTTTTCTATTTTACTGTAGTATAAATTTTCAAAATAGTTTCTAATTATCCTCTGTATTTCAGTAGTGTCTGTCATGATATTTCCTTTTTAATCACGAATTTTAGTAATTTGAGTTTTTCTCTCCTTTTTGTTAGGTTGGCTAAGAGTTTGTCAATTTTGTCTATTTTTTCAAAGAACCAGATTTTTGTTTTGTCAATTTTTTGAATTGTTTCTTTTGTTTCAATTTTATTGATTTCAGCCCTGATTTTTAATTACTTCCTGACTTTTACTTCTTTGGTGTTGGTTTGTTCTTCTTTTTCTAAGGCTTTGAGATGTAGAGTCAAGTCATTTATTTGTTGATTTTTACTTCTTTTAGTAAATGAGCTTAATACAATGAACTATCCTCTTAGCACTGCCTTCATGGTGTCCCAGAGATTTTGATATGTTGTATTGGAGTTTACATTTACTGCTAAGAATTTTTTTATCTCTTCCCTGATGACTTCTGTTATCCATGTATCATTCAATAGCATATTATTTAGTTTTCAGGTTTTGGAGTAGCTTCTATATTTTAATCTGTCATTGATTTCTAATTTTATTCCATTGTGGTCAGATAGGATGCAGGGTATTATCTCTATGTTTTTTATTTGCTAAGACTGGCTTTGTGACATGACATATGATCTATTTTGGAAAAGGATATGTGCTGCTGAGAAAAAATTGTATTCACTTGTTGATGGATGGTACAATTTATATATGTCTCTTAAGTCTAAGTTATTGATAGCTTTATTGAATTCTATGTTTTCTTTATTTAGTTTTTGTTTGGAAGATCTATCCAGTGGTGAGAGAGCTGTGTTGAAGTCACCAAGTATTCTTGTGTTGTGGTCTATTTGATTCTTGTCTTTGAGCAGGATTTGCTTGATATACGTAGAAGCCCCATTGTCTGGGGCATAGATATTTATGATTGTTATGTCTTGTTGATGTATGATTCCCTTAGGAAGTATGAAATAACCTTCTTTATTGCTTTTCACCAGTTTTGGTTTGAAGTCCACTTTATCTGATATTAAGATGGAAACACCTGCTTGTTTACGGCGTCCATGTGAGTGATATGTTTTTTCCCACCCTTTCACTTTCAGTTTGTAGATTTTTTTTCTGTGAGATGAGTCTCTTGAAGGCAGCATATTGGTGAGTCTTTTTTTTTAAATCCAGTCTGTCAGTTTATGTCTTTTAATTGGTGCATTTAGTCCATTTACATTCAGGGTTATTATTATTGAAATATGACTTGTAGTCCTGGTCATTTTGGTTTATTTTTGGTTTTTAACTTGACTTGATTTCTCCTTTGATTGTCCCCCTTTTGTAGTGTAGTTCCTCTTTTTGTGTATTTTCATTGTTTGTTGTCATTTCCTCCTCCTAGAATATTTTTCAGAGAATGTTGTATAGTGCAGGCTTTCTTGCTGTAAATTCTTTTACCTTTTGTTTACCATGGAAGGTTTTTATTTCATCATCAAATCTGAAGCTCAGTTTTTCTGAATATAGGATTCTTGGTTGGCATCCATTTTCTTTCAGAGCTTGGTGTATGTTGTTCCATGATCTCCTAGCTTTTAGGGTCTGGGTTGAAAAATTTGCTGAGATACGAATTGGTCTCCCCTTATATGTTATCTGATTCTTTTCTCTTGAGGCATTTAAAATTCTACCCTTATTCTGTATGGTGGGCATTTTCATTATAATGTGCCCTGGTGTAAATCTGTTGAAATTTTGTATGTTGGGTGTCCTGTAAGCCTCTTGTATTCAATTTTCCATTTCAGTTTTCATACTTGGGAAATTTTCTGATATTATTTCATTGAAGAGATTGTGCAGTCCTTTGGTTTGAAATTCTGCACCTTCTTCTATCCCAATAAATCTTTTGTTTGGTCTTTTGATGCTGTCCCATAATTCTTGTATGTTCTGTTCATGATTTCTTACCATCTTCAATGTATGGTCAAGTTTATTTTCAATATTGTATATTTTGTCTTAATTATTTGAGGTTCTCTCTTCCAGGTGATCTAGTCTGCTGGTAATACTTTCTATTGAGTTTTTTATTTGGTTTATTGTTTCCTTCATTTCAAGAGTTTCTGATTTTTTTTTCATGATCTCTAGCTCTTTCTTAAAGTAATCTTTTGCTACTTGTAATTGGTCTTTTATCTCTTTGTTAGAGTGATCAATGGTTGCCTTTATTTGTTCTCCCATGTCTTTGTTGGATTGATCAGTTTTTGCCTGTATTTGTTTGCTTATGTCATTCTTTAATTCACAGGTCATTTTAATTATGTGCATTCTGAATTCTTTCTCTGACATTTCATCAACTGTGCTGTCAATGGATTTTATTACTGTAGTATCAAGGTTTATTTGGGGCACTTTCTTCCCTTTTTTTTTCATGTTGATTATGTATTTTCCTTTCTTGCAATGCTGATCTGAGGTATTGCGGCTTCTATCCTATAATCTTGTATTGACACTACAGATTACCTGTATCTCACCTTGGAGTTACTTCCAGTCCCCAGCAGGTGTCCCCAGATGGACACTTCTGCCACTGAAGTTGGTGGTGGTGGTAGTGGATGTACTTCAAGAGGGCAGTGGGCGTGGCCTTGGCTAGGCTCCTGTTGCAGTCTCTGAGGGTGGTTTTGAGCCCTCTCTTGTGCTCCCCACTGGGGAGCAGGAACTCTGGAGCAGAACTGGGGCATGGCCTAGGCCTCACTTGGGCAAGGTCTCATGCAGGGGTCTCTGAGCATAACTCTTACCATGGGTGTGGGATCCCCTGTGACTGGAGGCAGGCAGACTCTGGTCTTGGGCCCTCTGTTGTGCTCCTGCCGGGTCTGCAGGAACTCCAGACAAGTCCTCTCATTTCTTATGATTAAGATTAACTGATGGTCTTCTGTTTGGTTTTCTCTTGAGCTTTTCTTCAGGAATGGCATCAAAATGCAGAATTGTCCCCTTACTGATGGTGCCTACATTGAGCAACTTTGCAACCCTATTCCTAGTGCACAATATAGTTATATTTACCTAACCTAAGGTTGAGCCAATCAGCATTTCACTAAGGAGAATCTAAAATCTCAAACTGGAAGAAAGAAGTCATCCTACAGACATAGCAACATGAAATGAGAGAGAATTCTATGTACATATGTTAAGCTTTCACTGTTTCAATCTCTCATTCATACTTGACCATTGAACTACATCCCCAGCCCTATTTTATATTTTATGTAGAAACAGGGTCTCACTGAGTTGCTTAGTGCCTCACTGTTGCTGAGGCTGGCTTTGATCATTCCTAAATCTTAATTATTTAATTCTTCTTTATTATATCTTTTCCATCATTATATCCATCCCACCTTTTTGTTGTTACTATTTCATCAAAGTAGTGCCTTTTCAGTGTGCTGATCTATGTCATTAAAAAATATGACTTTGGCGCTGAGGTTGTGGCTCAACGGTTGAGCACTTGCCTCGCATGTTTGAGGCACTGGGTTCAATCCTCAGCACCACATAAACCAAATAAAGATATTATGTTTATCTACAACTAAAAAAAATATTTTAAAAAAATATGACTTTGGACTTCAGTGTGCTCAATCTTATCTCAGGCACTAGGGATTCTTCAAAAAATTATAACATGATTGAACACTTGTTGAACTTGCACTCATGAAAAAGAAAACAAATATATAAAATAATTTCATGTGATAAGTTCATAGAAAAAATTAAACTAATAATATACAAAAAGAGGAAATTGGACAAAAAGGCTATTTCAGACAGAAGGATCAAAAAAGGCTTATTGATGGAGGTGGCACTTCCTCAAACCAAAATGATAAAAGAAATGAGAGCTTAAGCCTTAGGAAGTTCTGGAGAAAGTATTCTAGGGCAGGCATGGTGGTGTACCTGTAATCCCCAGTGACTTGGGAATCTGAGGCAGGAGGATTGCAAGTTCAAGGTCAGACTCAGCAATTTAGGGAGAACCTGCTTCAAAATTAAAAAAGGGGGGAGGCAGGAATGTAGCTCAGTGGTAAATTCCCCAGTGCCTCCATCCCACAAAAAAAAACCAAAAAAACAAAACTAGAATAGTGTTATAATATGGTGAAATAGCAGCATACTCAGCAATCATCATTGAAGAGTAATACTTTTGCATGTAAAATAATAGTAGTGAGGGAAAAGGAATGTGGTATAAAAAGAAAATAGAAAGACAAGCAATTATATCAGAGGTAATAATAGTAAATTTGTGTGAAATACATTCTTTTATTAGTTTATCTTCTTGATTTAAAAATAAAGACTGAAATTCATGTTTGCTGGTGTGGCTATTTGTGATAAACTTAATCACATAGCATATTGTTCTTCATTTAAAAAACTGGCTTTTCTTCTCTTTGCTCATTATGTTTTTTACTTAAATATTAAAGTTGAGATGAATTCCTAGATTAATATTATGGATTTAAGAACATGTTTGATAAGGCTGAAGAAAAAAGTATACCATTTATAATCACACTTAAGTTTTTTGAAACAGTGCTTGATCTTCCTGGTGATAACAGTATAATGGTGTTATCTAATGCATTTTATTGGACACTAATAGCATACTTCAAGCTATATAGTTTGAATGTAATAAATATGTAAGCTGTACCATTTGTTTTCTTTTCAATCTTCTTTTTATTGACCAGTACTGATTTTTTTTTATTTTTTACATTTTAGACCTTTTACTTGAATAGTCTTTAATCAAACCACTTTCTATATTATAATTTCATGTATAATTCCCAAAAGGCAGAGTGGTTAAATTCTGTTTCCCTACCCCAAATTAAAATTTACTGAATCTGAATTTAAACTCATGATATTTATACTATACTACTTTATCTACAACAACCGTGAAGAGTAAATACTGAATATTGCCTAGATGTGTTTACAGATGTTGCTTTTTTTCTCTTCTATTTTTTATTTCCTTAGACATAATGTTCATTTTGAATCTCCAGTGTTTCAAAAACACTCTCATTCTTTACTAAATTCTCTCATACTCTCTCCCTATTGGTACCACCAATACTAGTACTAAAAAAATCGGCCAAACTCCAGAACAGAGATTTATCCTTCCATAACACAAAACAGATACATTGTTGGGTAATCCGTGCTGGCAGTAATAGTTGGAGGCCATTGGTGTTGCTGTTGAGAAGGAATACTTTTTTTTTTTTAATTTAGCACAATACTTTCTTGGGCCTAGGTACAATGAAAATTTGAATGCATGAATAACATTAAAGAAAAAAGTAAAGAACTATAGTAAAGAACTAAAAAAGTTTATTACTAAAAAATTTGAAAACAATATTCCTGATATTATGGGGAGAGAAAAAATGCACTATTTAATGTTTGATTAAACCATACAAGCAAAAAATAGTGTACCAAATTCTAATAAATTATAATGCCAAATTAAAACACTTAGACACTTTTACCTTGAAAAGGAGAATTATTTATAAACCTTACTGCAATCTAATAACATCTTCAATGCTTATTTATATGATGACATGTTAAAAGAATGCCTCTATGATGTTTAGGCTTTACTATTATTTGGACGATGGCATTTACAAATTTGGGTTGTTTGCAAATGGATGTATATTTTATTCCTCCCTTGATATACCAAAACACAATAGAAGAATGTGCATGGGAAAATGAATTAATACCTGATTAAAGTTCATTGTAATGCTTTCTCTCCATGACTTTTCTGTAAATGTGGAATACTAAAATAATCAGAATTATGACATATTTGCTTACATAAAAAATCAGTTACCTTCAGAGATGGTCTTTGAGGTACTGTATCACAACTCAGGGTTTTTGTTGCTGTTGCTGTTGTTGTTGTTAACAAATGATGGTGTGAGTTTTGTGTTCCTGCTTGACAAGTGGCCAGTATGCAGTGCACACATTTCTGTGTAACTGCAGGACTCATCAAGAATAATTGATTCTGCATTTCTTTGTGCCTTGTATATTACAAGAAAGTAGTAGAAATCTTTACCTAATCAAATGAGAAAAATTACTGAAAGATGACAACAGCATGATTTCTATAAATTTCTCTAAACAAATTACCCACTAATACCCAATTCTTTATTTTTACAACCATAATTTTAACCAAAGAAAGCAGTGTTAGGTGCACATGTCTACATGTTGTTCCCCCCTCTCTCTCTATGTCTCTGTCTCTCTCTCTCTCTCTCTCACTGATTTAAGTTGGATAATGGTAATGAACAATAATTTTATTCATCTATTCAGTTGTTTGCATGTGATTCTTCACAGTTTTCCTTCACTCCTTCAGTTAATTGTTAGCTCCCTTTGTTGTGAAATATAATGCTAAATATTTGCAAGTGTTTTGCCCTTATGAAATTTTTATTTTCTCACTTTAGAGGCTAGAGCCAACTATAATTGATGGAAAGCTTTGTAAAAAAAGATATTTTCCTTAAAACAATAAATAATATGCTATATCAATTGAGAATAGATATCAGATCTTATAATTCTATGAAATCTATCATGATAAAGATTAAGTATATGAATTTCCCTGGGTGTTATGCAATTTCATGCTTTTCTGAATGTTCGAAAATTTTTCCTTTAAATTTTTGAAATAAATGAAATGATTTTCAGAGTTGAAAATTTTAGAATTGGAATTGCTTGAGAAAGTGAAAATAATTTTGTTTCTCATCTTCCCTAAATTGTTCCAGACTTTTCTTGAAAAAGATAATTTGATTTAAAAAAAAAAAAAGAGAGAGGGAAGGAAGAAAATTATATTTTATAATTTTCAGTTTTGAAATGGATTAACTAACAATCATCTCTTCACACATTCCTGTGGACACTTTTCAATACAAAACATGAATATAAAATAAATTGATGCATTGTTTCTTGCTTGCCTTCCATACATCAGCCTAAACCAACTTGCAGTTTCTCTTCAATTATCAACCTCAGCGTCTACATTTTATCTCCAAAGCCAAAACCAATAAATAGTGTACTGATGTTATATGTTTTTCTGATATAAGTATTCCACCCTCCCATTCCCATAACTAAGGATCAGGCCATGTTCAAACCTACTAATAGTTTTAAAAAAGGGATTAGAAACTCTCAGATCTTCCCATAGCTATGAGAACCTGAACAATTCATGCAGTCTATTTTTGTCTCATGTTTCTAATCCTTACAGCCCTAAGTCTTTGTATGCATGACACATAGACAATGTTATTGAAACATCTCTAAACTAGAGATATTCTTTGAAAGTGTATGTCATATTGTTGTGACTTGTCATTGAAATTCTCCATTAAATGATTAAGCAGATTGTCTATGGACTAACCCTGAAATGTAAGAATGATAGAATATTCTATTCATACAAATATAAAATTAAGCATTACCAATAAAAATAAATATTTTGGATTAAATTTACTGTTTCTTAACATTTTTAAAGTCCTTAGTTACTTTAGTTTGGATTACTATGTAGTTTAAGAATCCCCATAACTAGCACACATTTGTCTACATGAGCACATCTAGCTACACAATGGGTAGAAACAGCCTAAATCTTATTAACTCTAGTGATTGCTCTCATAACCATTCCAACAGAAAAGGAATGTTGCTGCCAAATATCATCCAATATATTAAGTCTCTTAGGTTGCATAAAAAGATGAAGTAACTATGGAATATAACATATTCCAAAAATCTGGTGGTTCATGAAGTGAAAAATTATAGGCTTGGGTTTTTATAATATTTGAAAGGTCAAGAGGGTAAGCAGATGGCTAGCTGTAGAATTTATTGCACATTAAGCGATTGTTTTGATGTGCCAGGCAGAGTCCTGGAAGCTTATGAGATTGTAAAATACAATGACCCTGCATTAGACTGAGAGTTCAGCTCATGATACACATGCAATTTTAGAGATCACATCTATCACTGGTTTATTACCTGTCAGAAACTCACATGATTCAACAAATTAATATCCTGAACTGTAGTTTTTACTATTGCTCTTTTTTTAACCTCTTTTTTTTTAAGTTTGGCATTTTATTCCACTTTTACAATATTACTAAGTTCAGGATAATCAAGTGATGGCTCAGCAATGTTGAATGATTTTCCAGTAACTTTTCAGTACTCATACTAATAAAATTTTATAAGGGATATAAAGAATTTAGATGCTCAATCCTACATTTTCTCTTCAATGTACGTAATTTCATTGTCACCAGTTAGAGCTTTTGGATGCAGAGAACAGCAGTATTTTTTCATAACTATGTAAAATGCTTAAGACAAATGTTCCCCCTTAAAACAAAAGTTAATCCTAAAAAGGTGATTTAGGATATAATTGTTGCAGACTCTTTCTGAAATTAAATAAAACCGAAGAAATTTGTCAAAGACAAATAAGTATCTTATAGACCTAAGTAAATATGTTCTGGAGACATTTTTACTGTGATGCTAATAAAAATTTACCAGTGTGTCATGAAATGGCATGCCATAGTGCTTCATTTCATGTAATTTTAGTAGATGATACCTAATAATATTTACTCAAGGCCAGACATGGAGTGGGAATTACTATAACCATAATTGCTTATAAAAGTTGTCTCTCCCTTCTGAGTTTCAGAAATTATACAGTACTTGTGATTTTCAAGAATATTATAATATTATGTGAGCAAGCATAATTCTGTTAATTATACTCTAAAATTCAACTGAATCAGACTTCAAAAGTAAGAATGAGCTTAAATCCGTTTATCATTCTGCTCATTTTGTTTATGAATGTACATGATATTTCAAGAAAAATAAATAAGTGTTAGCATTTTTATTCTAGATATTTCAGAGGAAATAATTCAAATGTCAAAAGATCACACCTAAAATGACTTTCCTGAGATGTACCTTCATTCAGTGTTCTCACTGTAGAGTTTATTTAGTATAAAGTACTATGTTGATAGGTGTTTTTATAGTAACAGGCTGTTTCCAAGATTTCCTACTTACAGACAGATATAAATACATGCCAAACTACTTGTGAGCCCATGAACCCCTATCGTGGAATCCTTTCTTAAATTTAATATTAAAAAGGATCTGTTGTATGGGTAAAGAGGTTAGTAGAAAGAAAGTAAAAAGTACTGTGTGGTCTCAAGAGCACTGTAGTTTCTTTCTGAAAATGAATCCACGCAAGGCACTTAGCTCTCCAAGACTGAACTGAGTGTTCTTTCTGTATAAAAGGGCTAGGACTGTACGTCAGCTCTGAAGTGATGCAGCAGTAGTAGCTGTAGTAGGAAGTGCTTCTGCTTTAAGACAAATCTGAGTAGCAGCCCTAAGCCAGTTTCTTCATCTGTATAATTCATAACATAGTATCCTCACTAAAGCATTATTATGAGAATTAAATAAGACAAATTTATTAATTATCTAGCTCAGTTTATGACATATAGTGTTATTTTAAAAATGTCTATTCCAACAATTTTTCTTTCTTTCCTTTGGGTCTTCACTTGTGTTCTAAATTTGCAAGATCTATCTCAAAATGTTTTATAGATTGATCTACAAAAGTTCTTGCAGTTAGAAAATTACTATAGTTCAAAAATAGGATTAAAGAGCACATATAGTTTCAAATTATTTCAGTGCAGAGAAATATACAAGAAAGATGTATCTGTAGAAACTTTGAAAAAAATATATATGCTCTTAAATTGTAGAAAATAGTGCCTAAAGATTCAGATCCCTGAATACAAGGAACTATGCTTGGAATAAAAAAAAATAATATTCTGAGATTCAGTGGAAATTTTAATTTTCTACGATAATCCATGGAAATTTATGTTTCTTGCATCAGTATTATTTTTATAAGCTGGGCCACTGATAAAGCCATGGAAGATAGCCAAATGCAAAGCATATTTAAGTATTAAATGTCTTCAAGGGATGTTGTATGCAAGACTGGATAGGTCCTTATATATTTCAGGCTATCATCAAATGCAAATCCTTGAAAATGTGCAAAAAGGAAAAAAAAAGTTTGTGTATACCTTACATAGAGTTGTGAATTCTAGTTCAATAAAATCTTGTAAGAGTGGCAGAGTCTGTAAGAATCAGGTGATGTGTACATCCTGCATCTGAGGAGTTAAACTGTGTGAATCTCTTTTCTATGTTAGGGAATCATTGACAAAGAGCTCCATAAATAGCACAGTACATGAATCACTAATGTCATCTACACAAACCTGGTAAGCATCTCTGTCAACATCTCTGGTCTATGTTGATTCCAAGCATATTGAGAAAGGAACTCCTAGAATTACTGTGGAAGGTGTAATGGATTTCCTGATCAGTAATGAAAAATCCTGTGGATGTCTGCAGGTTCAAGTTTCACACAAAGCCAAAGTATCCAGGCTCCATTAATCTCAGGTAGACGGAATGGCAATCTTTCTTCATGACTAATATATTCATCTCAGGAAAATTTGAAAAAAATACCATATTATTATTATTTTGTGTAAGAAACATTTAATAGTATTTTATATGCGGGCTGCAAAATTAGGTGATTATAGTGATAACTTTATAACTTTAGCTTAGAAAGTAAAATTGACTTGTAATTTTGATGACAAATTGAAAGTCTACGGATTTTATATAGTGCACAGCATTTAAGATAATTTAAATTTTCCCCATTATATATTTAACTTATCAAGCATTGAGGACTACTTTGTATTCAGAAGTTTTGTTCATTAATTTAGACAATTAAAGTACATATGAAATAAACCAAATATATTAAAATTTTAAAATGTAATTACAATACTTAAAGATGTTTAATTAATTAAGTTTGTAAATGGGACCAAGCATTACTAATAGCTAACAAAAAGTGACTGTTAGTTCTTGCTAAACATATGAACACAATAGAAAAATATGTATGCTGAACTGAAAGGCTTAAAACATTTCTGCTATAGCTTTAATGATTTAAATATTAATATTAAAAATTGAACTGAGTGGTTCTTTAAAACATACAATTATGTAAATGATTAAACAATTACCTCACAAATGCTATTTTAAAATATAACTCTCAGAATATCAATGCCAATATATGAAACTGCATTGAATAAAATCTTTTCTAACTGAATACTTTCTCTGTAATGGACCATAAAAATATTTGGAAAGCCAGCCTCAGCAACGGTGAGGCACTAGGCAACTCAGTGAGACCCTGTCTCTACATAAAACACAAAATAGGGCTGGGGATGTGGCTCAAGTGCCCCTGAGTTCAATCTCCAGTACCAAAAAAAAATATATATATATATTTGGAATATTTTGTGAATAAAGTAATCAAAAGTTCCCCAAATACATCAGTGAGAAACATACTTCATCATATTTGTCATGAATATTTTGCCAAAGAATATTTTTTAAATATATATTTGTGCCCCCAGAGTTTTAATTATAGTAACAAACTCAACAAAAGCATACTTAATTTTGTCAAAGGTCTTCTTTCTATTTATTTAGTTCAGTGGAATTTCATCAGAGAAGTTTATTATCTGTTTAAACAAAGAAAAAACAAACAAAAATATTCACCAACAATAAAAGCAGCAAGAATAAAATCTGTGCTATGTAAAAGATAATAAGCATGCTGTTTCTCTACATTTTCAGCAAGAACCTAAGCTCTGCTTCCTACATGTAACCAACTTTCCTAAATAAAGAGTGGTAAAGGGATTAACACCTTAGAAATGTGAAACTGAGCATCAGCGATTAGAGAATATTAATATTAGATAAATGCACTTTTAAGTGTAAGAATTGTCTACTAAATGTTAAAGGCTAACAAAGAGATAGCATATATTATAGAGAATTAAATGTCATTTAAAGTTGGACATGAATGAAATTTCATGAGCTTTCCTTGTCATTAAAGGGGGAAACCTCCACTTTTATTAATATAACATACTTCTGAGATAACACCAACCACTAGAAAGAAATTAAAAAATATCCAAATATCTAGCATATCTTAATATAGGGAACATTATATCCCCCCAACTATTTCTCTGCAATTGAGTAACAATTGTAAAATTTTATGCTAAGAAAGAAAACCAATCAATTATGACTTCAGTTCATTATGGTAAAATGTCTTCATCTTATGTCAGTAAAACTCCATGGTTTCCTTCATTCTCAGATAACTTTTAAAAAATTATCAAAAGCCATTTACAATATTTATTGAGCAATTTGTAACATCTGGCAGGTGCTTTTAATGCATCAAAGGTCAAAATTGAGAGGCTTCTCTTCTACAGAATTTATATTCCAATATAAAATATAATATTATTTCTCTCACTTTTCTATTCTCTTAAAGTAAAAAAAACCCTAATTTTTGTAATGTTAATCTTAACACAATATAATTAAATAATTGATAACAAGAGTCTAAATGTAAGGGAGAAGGATTTTTATTTTTTTATTTTTTGGTACTAGAAATTGAACTCAGGGGCACTCAATGATCAAGCCACATCCCCAGCCCTATTTTGTGTTTTTATGTAGAGACAGGGTCTCACTGAGTTGCTTAGGGCCTCGCTGTTGCTGAGTCTGGCTTTCACTTGAACCTGCAGACATCCATTCATTGGCTTTCACTCTGTCTCAGTGAAAGCCACTTCTCTTTCACTCCGTCTCAGCCTCCTTAAATGCTGGGATTACAAGGATTAATTTTGACACTAAGCAAAGGATATGAGAAAGTCCCTTCCCCTTTTCTTCCCCAATTCTTTCAGTTTGTTTCACTTCTGCTTAAGGATGTATTTATTATGGACAAATAGCATAATCAGACCTTTTAAGCATTTAATGAAAAGTTAAAAATCCTGTTATCTCTAAACTTTTACCATTAATGGAGGAAAGAGTACATCTTCAAATCCGATTTCTGTGACCAACACTCTGTGATTGCTGTAGATTATGTCCTTCCATTTTTTTTTTTTTTTTTTTTTTTTGGGCACTGGGGATTGAACTCAGGGGAACTGGACCACTGAGCCACATCCCCAGCCCTATTTTGTGTTTTATGCAGAGACAGGGTCTCACTGAGTTGCTTAGTGCCTCGCCATTGCTGAGGCTGGCTTTGAACTCGCGATTCTCCTGTCTCAGCCTCCCTAAGTGCTGGGATTACAGGCTTGCGCCACCGTGCCCCGCTTCCTTCCATTTTTGAGTGACTAAAGTCCTAGGCTAAAACTAACTGAAGCTCTGAAATCATTCCCTTTCTTGTCTCTCTTGACAGTGTTAGGGTATTGACAGATTCTAGTAAGTTGATAAATAAAGGAAAATAATAAATCATATAAGATGACTTGTCTTTATTTTATGTATTAGGTATAATTGAATAGTTTTAAACTCATCAATAACTAAATTTTACCAAGTCTAATGAGATAATGGATCTATGCAATGATCACTGATAGATGTTAAAACTGTATGTATAAATTAATAAAAGAGCACTGAAATTGAAATCTAATGAGTCTACTGATCAAATCTATTATTGCCAAGGAATGGTATAAGCATGCCTCATGCTTAATGCTATATAGACTTGCATGACACCACTAAATTCATATCTTTGACTGATTAATCACTAAAAACAGGAACACTGAGAACATGGTGTAAGAAACTATTAGAGAAAAAATATGCTAAAAATAAATTATGCACTAGATAGGCTTCCCTCTGTAATGGAAAAGATTGAGCTGATTAAAGCCAAAGGGTTTTTTCTTTTTTTAACCTTTTCATTTGTCTCATTGACATGAGAGAAAATTGGCACAGTGTTCTTTTCATTGCTTATCACCAATTAGAATATATTATTTGACTCTATGGTCACAAAATATAAAATCTAAAGAGCTAATGTAAGTCATTAGCCTGGTGTATGTATATCTTTTATTTATTTATTTATTTATTTATTTATTTATGAGGGTCTCTTATTTTGACTTTATCAAATTAATAGGTTTATGTTTCTGCCAATGGTCTGAGACATAAGATCTAATTTCACAGTAGGTATTCAATTAATATTTATTTATTAAATATGATTGAAAATAGAATGATAATTAAAAATAATAAAGAATATTATGTGTGTTGAATACTGTGAAGTAATATGTACATTTATACAAAGATTATTTAAGTAT
The DNA here is from genome assembly GCA_004024805.1 of Geosciurus inauris. Lineage (NCBI taxonomy): Eukaryota > Metazoa > Chordata > Mammalia > Rodentia > Sciuridae > Geosciurus > Geosciurus inauris. The sequence goes on from PVHX01001769.1 coordinate 86,969, forward strand.
CTTCCAAGAGGAAAATATAGACTAATTAAATGTAAATATAAATTTCATACCTGTAATGCTACTAAAAATTGTGCTTGGGAATATGTATGAGAAGGAAAATATGGGAAAAATGTGTTGCTTGGTTTCCTTTGTTTCACTTGGTCCTTTTTAAAAATATGCTTCAGGAATAATTTTGTTCAAATCATATCTTATATTATTAAAATTCACATGATTTATCTTATCAATTATTATTATTTTAAAATATTACAGTCAGGACTATTTCAGATATCATGGACATGAATTGGATATTTTAGAACATGGCCTCTTTATATTTGTGAAAAATAATCACCTCTTTTTATTCCCTTTCAGGAAGTGTTTACTATTAAGCTTTTCCCAACTATTGCTCCATACTAATTTCTCAGGCATTCATAAGCAGAGAATTACCAGGGTTTATTCCCTTGAAAGTAAGAGCTAAACACTGAGTCATTGGGGATTGCAAGAACTTTTGTTTCCCTCTAAATGTTAAATAGGTTTCAAAGACAGAATTGATGAACTAATAGGCAGTATGCAAAGCAGGCTTTTGAATATGAATGTTTAAAAAAAATAAGAAAAGAAATATCATGAAGTACAAAGACTTGTAAGTGAAAGCAGCTGCTTGTAGGACTGCCTCAAGCAAGCATGTAATGTATCATCCAAACTGATCATTTTGAAGGTGCCCTGTTAATAAGTATAGCAGGATAGTATGTGTGACTGGTATCCATGACAAGCAAAGTAGGCTGTGTGGTCACCTTAGTACTGCCCACTCAGGAGTTCTCAGTGAACATGTATATAAAGGAACAGCTTATGTGTGTTACAGCTATTCCTCACAAGGAAGAAAGAAGCAATAAGGGAATCAGGCTCAGTCCCTACCCAAATGCTTTTTTAAAAAATCTTTTATAATCATTGGAAAACTAAATGGTTTGGAAATTGTTGGGTGACTTACATGGTTAACATTTATTTCTTTAAAAATGGTTATTATTGGGGCTGGGATTGTAGCTCAGCGGTAGAGCGCTTGCCTCGCATGCGTGAGGCCCTGGGTTCGATCCTCAGCACCACATACAAAGCAATAAAATAAAGACATTGTGTCCATCTACAACTAAAAAAAAAAAAGACTGGGGACGTGGCTCAGTGGTAAACTATCCCTGGGTATTTTTAAAAAAATAAAATTTTTTTCATTTAAAAAAAATGGTAATTATTTTTTGTGTATTTCAAAAAGCCATAAATAAACGTCTGAGAAATAAAACAATCAGGAATAATTTCCTTCTGAGTAAGAAGTATACTAAAAATGACTTATTTATAAAAAAAAAAAACAGAATAAAATTCCTTAAAATACTATTTATAAAGTATTTCATATTTTGAATTCTATTAAGACAATTTAAAAATAAAATATGAGATAAACCTTAAACAACATTTCAGCATGTAATATAATATAATAATTTATTGTCCAATTTTTATCTTTGAACTCTGCTAAAAATATTATTGTTTTAAAGATTAAAGCTTATTTTAATATTTACATACATTCCATTCACTATGGAAATCATTATGGAAGTTCCTCAAAAAACTAAAAATTGAGTTGCCATATTATCCAGTTATACCATTCCTTAGTATCTATCCATAAGAATTAAAATCAGTACAGATTTGTTATATGTTACCCACTGTTTTATTATATTTTTGCTCTTTTTTTTTTTTTTTTTGGTACTGGGGATTGAACTCAGGGGCACTTGACCACTGAGCTACATCCCCAGCCCTATTTTGTGTTTTATGTAGAGACAGGGTCTCACTGAGTTGCTTAGCACCTCACTGTTGCAGAGGCTGGCTTTGAACTCGCGATTCTCCTGTCTCAGCCTCCCAAAGTGCTGGGATTACAGGCATGCGCCACCGCATCCGGCTATATTGTTGCTCTTTAAAAAGCAAAATATGGCCCTAAAAATGGTTCTGCATCATGTATTTATCATTGGTTTTTCACTGTACATTAATCGTATAGAAGAGTTTCTTCATGGCATATTTGTACATGTACATTACATAATGTGATCAATTTGGTGCCTCAATATTTACTCTTACCCTCACCTCCTACCTCCTCTAATCCCCTGGTCCACTCCAGTGGTCTCACTTCTACTTTGTTGGCATTCATTATTTTCCCTCTCGTTTCTGTATGAAAGAAAACATACTTGCTTTTCTGAATCTGGCTTAATTCATTTATCATGATTATAATTAGCATGGCATTAAATTAAAGAATTTCTACTAAGAAAAGAAAACAAGAGTGTGGGAGAAATCTTTGCCAGATAATCTTCTCTTCTGTCGTAATTAATATACAGAATATATAAAGAACTCACAAATCTCAACATCAATAGAAGCAGTGGTGCATGCATGTTATCCCAGCTACTTCAGAGCCTGAGACAGGAGGACTGCAAGGTCAACTTCAATCTCAGCTCACCCTGTCTCAAAGTAAAAAAATAAAAAGGGCCAGGGATTTAGCTCAGTGGTAAAGCAGCAGAGGTACCACACAAACAAACAGACAAACACCCTCAAAAATTGGTCAAAAATTTTACAAAATGGTAAAAAATGGTCAAAAATTATACAAAAAAAGTTCAACATCTCTAGTCTTGACTGAAATGCAAATCAAATCTATATTGAGATTCAATCTTATTCCATCATAATGGCAATCATCAATAATACAAATAATAAATGCTAATACAAATATAGGAAAAAGGAATTCTTATACACTGTATTAATGTAAATTAGTACAAACAGGTTGGAAATAAGTATGGCGTTTCCTCAAAGAACTAAACATTGAATAACCATATGATTCAGTTATACCATTCCTACATATCTATCCTAAAGAATTTAATGTCAGCATATTATAGAGATATACGTGTTACCACATTGTAGTAAAATTCACAATAGCCAAATTATGGAACCAGCCCAGATATTCATCAGGAGATTAATGGAAAATGTGTTATATATACACAATGTAGTATTTTTGCATGAAAATGGATGAAACTGGAGAGAACCATGGTAAATAAAATATATTTATTCTTAAATTCAAGAAAATTCAGAATCAGTTGATATTTTGACCTAAAGCCCAAACTCCACTCAAACAAAATAATTGATGATAATTTAATTAAAGGGCTATTTCCAAAGAAGTGGTGGAGCACCAATCATAGCAGAAAAACTTATCATCCTTATATGTAAGAGGACAAAGAGAAGGTGTAATTACAGCACCGAGGGGTAATAATTTTACCAAAAGGAAGTGTTTTTCCTAAAGGTACTGTGAGAGATGCAGTCACTCCTCATTTCTATGTGTCTGAAAGTCAGAGTGCCTTAAATCCAACATTGCTCTACTTTTAGCTCTGAGTTCCTGCAAGTGACTCACATAAGCCAATATTAATTAGAAGCTGGACAGAGTAACCCACTTGACAGAATTTGTAAAGAATGGCCTCATGAATAAGAGCAGGGTGGAGAAGTGTGCATAGTACATCTGGAGAGGGAAAGGAGAATCTCCAGATCCACTTAGCCATTGTTGTGTGCATATACAACATTTGGTCTCCAACAAAGGAAGCTCCAGAAAATCCTGACAGCTATCTTTCATTTCGTTTCATCAATTCAGTCACCGTTCAACTTGCAACTCCCACGATCCACCCTTATTGCATTTCATATGTGAAGGCAAGTGTTGGTGGAAGAAGAATAGTTAACAAAGGACAGTAGAATACCTCTTTCTAAATCTGATTAAGGGGATAATCATAGTTTATTTTTCCAGGACTAATTCATATTTTCTCTTACTTTCGTCCAGAAAGTTCATTAGACCAGATATAGTCCTGACAGAATGACCCAAACTTCATTTTTATATGATATAACTCCTTTGATTGATTTTCTTTTTGGTGATCTAACTTCTTTTTACTGATCAGCACTATCCAACAAATGAATAGTAACTGGTGCCCTAGTGGGTGATTCTGGATTGTTGAGACAACTCCTCCTAGCTATTGTGTAGCAACAACTGAGATCAGCTACCTTGCTCAGTAGAGCGACCCTCTTCACTTTCTGTTGATTTAGAAGCATGGAATACATAATAGATGAGGCAGTATGTGACATTACCTCCTTTCTTCCTTCCTTCCATCCTTCCTTCCATCCTTCCTTCCCCTCCCTTCCTCCCTCCTTCTTTCCTTTACCTTCAATTCCTTTCCCTCCCTCTCTTCTTACTTTCCTCTTATCCTTCCTCCTTTCCTCCTTTCCTCCCTCCCTCCATCCCTCCCTTCCTTCCTTCCTTTATTTCTTTCTTCCTTCCATTCTTTCTTCCTTTCCTCTTTTCTTTCCTCCCCTGCTCCCTCCCCTCCCTTCCCTTCCCTTTCCTTTTCCCTTTCCCTTTCTTCCTTTCTTCTTAGTGCTGGGTATTAAACCCAGGAATGCTCTACCATTAAACTACATCCCCAGCTCATCCTCCTTTTTGTTTGTTTGTTTGTTTGAGACAGTGTCTGTCTAGCTAAGTAGGCTAGACTGGGCTGCAATTTGCAATCTTCCTTTTTCAGCCTCCTAAGAAGTAGCTGGGATTACAAGTATGTGCTGACACACCCAGCTCCTCATTTTCTAAATTTTTTTTTTTTTTTTTGTACTAGAGATTGAACTCAGGGGCACTCGACCACTGAGCCTCATCCCCAGACCTATTTTATGTTTTATGTAGAGAGAGGGTCTCACTGAGTTGCTTTGCACCTCACTGTTGCTGAGGCTGGCTTTGAACTCGCAATTCTCCTGTCTCAGCCTCCCAAAGTGCTGGGATTACAAGGGTGAGCTACCGCGCCCGGCTCCTCATTTTGTAAATTTAATTGAGCCATTATTTTGTTTATTAGATCCAACATTTCTCCTTTAGTCAATAAGACCACAAAAATTGACAGAAGCAAGGATAAAAATCTTATGAATCAAATTGCACTCTGTTATCATGTAAGCCTAAATAGAACAAATAAATAAATATGAAAAAAAATCTTAAATATTGCTTTTGGTATAACCATATCACCTTTCCTTATACTCACAGGTACTGGGATTAAGGGGAAGATGTCACCCAGATACTGGACACTTCTTTAAAGCTTATATTGCAACCTGTACATAAATAAGAATAATTCAATTTCAAGTGTTTTCTTCCCCACCTGGTACCAAGCCTTATCAAGCTAGCCTATTCTTTTAGCATGCCAACTATTTCTGGTGGACTATACATAACTATTACTTTGATATGTGTGTCTTAATTGGAGAAAATAGTTTTTAGATTACAATGAGTAAGGTACTTTCTAAGTCCTCTAATGATGCTGGCAAAAATAATGTGAAAGAGGAAAATTTATGTCTTAGAAAATTATATATTTCTTGAAGGAAATTTTTTTATCTTTCATAATCTGTGATCAATATAATGTACTTGCCACTGAGTGTTTTACAGATTTCATCCAGAACAAGTTTGCTTCTGCTTTGTGCTCAGATTTTATATCTTGTGTTGACACCATTGAAAATAACACAATTAGGTTTAGAGAGAGAAAGTCATTTTTTTTTTCTTATTCACTACCGGATATTGAGATGACTAATTCTCTTCAGAACATGCTGTGGTAGAATGTAGAAGAATTGCCATATCCTTGAGGAGAAATTTAAGCATGTACATGTTCTGCTGATGCTGCATGTGTATGTAAAAGCAAGCTGCTTGTCTTTTTGTTGGTTTCAATAGAAAGTATGTGCAGGACCAATAATGAAGACCAAGTGCTAGGTGCTATAACATTCTGCTCTGGTAATTATATCATATTCTAGATTAAAGCAGAAATGGGTATCCCACCTGAAAACATTCATGCCTAATTCATTATGGCTTTCACACTGGCCAAACATATCAAGTCATGTACACATTTTATGATCTCATTTCTGCACTTCTGTGAGGAATATGGTATTAGTTTTACTGTCTTGCAGGGTGAGGAGATAGAGCATGAAGGATTTTCACTTTGTCCTTTCTACCAAAACACTGTCCACTTCATATATCAAGAAATCCATGTGATCATCTTGTTTCTTTTTTTTTTTCTTTTTTTTCTTTGGCACCGGTGATTGAACTCAGGGGCACTCGACCACTGAGCCACATCCCCAGCCCTATTTTGTGTTTTATGTAGAGACAGGGTCTCGCTGAGTTGCTTAGTGCCTTGCCATTAATGAGGTTGGCTTTGAACTCACGATTCTCCTGTCTCAGCCTCCCAAAGTGCTGGGATTACAGGCTTGAGCCACCGCGCTTGGCTCATCTTGGTTCTTAATATTTATTACTACTATAAATTCTGGAGCTGGCAAAATTATCAGAAAATAATAATATAGTCCTACAGAAACCTGAGATACCTATGCAATCAACTTCAGACTTCCAGATTCAAAATATGATGAATAAAAAATAGTTTCACTTTGCATATTCAATATTTAATATTTTCTGAAAAATTTGGATGTTTTCTTCCATCAGTGCACAGATACTCTAGTCAACAACAAAGCCCTTAACACAGAACAATACTATATATAATATTCTCATGTTGTTATTTTGAAATATTAAAAATTTATCCTTTTTCCTTGTATTTGGTGGTATAGACTGATGGGATAATATTGTATGCATACAAGGAGAGGAGATACACATATAAATGCTTTCCAACACCGTTTTAGCTTCCACATTTTCAAGTTGCCCTTAACCTACACAGAATTCTGAAGGACCATTATGCATGGGAGGTCAATGAGACTCAAAACCTGTACAAGTTTATATTGATGTGTCTACAACTGAAAATGTGGAACCACTGGGAACCAAGTTTCCTGTTAAACAGACCTTGCTTTGAATTGAAAAATAAAAGCAATGCTGTATAAGAGACACAAAGAATCAAGAAATTTTACATTTTTTTCACTTTCCTGTTACTACTTTTTATTAGCCAAATATTCCTTTACACAAAAGGAGATAAGGCAACTATATTTACTTTTTCTTTTACCGATTATTTAATAATTCAAAGACAGTATTGGCAGAATGTTTATATATCAAGAAGTGAAATAGAGACATGTAAGTTAGTAATATGCAACATTTCTATTCTTGCGGTCATAACAAAATATTCTACATATTCAACTAAAAGATTTAAATAATTATAGTTTTTGTGACTCTGCAAATGACTTCAATGTCTTACATTTGCATTGTAAAATATGAAGATATAAATTAAAATTAAACTTCATGATTATAATTTACTTTTATTACATTATTTTTATAACTTAGAATGACATTAAATAGCTTTATGTTTTAGTACTTTTTTTCTTTTTTAGTACTGGAAATGGAATGGGCCTTGCTCACACTAGGCACACACTCTACCACTAAGCTAAATCCCCAATCCCATTTTAGTACTTTTAAAAATGCATATTTCCTTCTTTTTAAATAAGGTACTTCACATTTTCGTGTAGCTCTAGGGCCCTTGAAAACTCAAAACCTAACTCTACTGTAATCTTTCCTGTAATCATCTACAGTGGGCAAAGGGCTTTGCAAAAATTCTGCTACTCTCTCTTTGTATCATGTATCTTTTGTGGGCTTTACGGAAAATATAGTTGAAAAGTATCTGATTGGAATATACACAACAATAAATTCCAACATTCCCAATTTCTTGGTCTTTGAATTCCTTCAATAACATATTAAGAGGTTGGACATCATAACCTCAAGGACCAAATATCACCTGTAAGTTAAGGTTTCAATTAACAACACTCAATTAAGATCAAACCAATATGTTCAAACCTAAAGTATAAAAATGGATAATGTAATCCCATATTAATAAATTTATCCAATCCAAGGTTAATATTTTGTTCTTCTTTGGTCTACAGCTTTTAAAATCTACACACAGATTTCTCCACTGATTCCTATTGATAAAAATCAGCAACATTTTCTCTAAGCTAGCTCATACCCAGGTATTCTTATATTAGAAGGGCTGTTTTGAGATCTACCTCTCTCTATGGATTTAGACTCTAGAAGAAGAGAGAGGAGGTCTGGGGAAAGGGTACCAAAAATAGTGTCATCTGCATGTCAGGTGAATAGTAATCACTGAAAGGCTTTTATGTAAAGGAAGATTAACCCCTTCATTGGGAAAGAGACTCTTGCTGCCAGCAAGGAAATCTGCAGAAGAACTTATAGGTTCAAATATATACCATTGATTCTGTTTGCCCAAGTGTACCCTCCTCATCTCTCAGAGTATCACTCCTTCTAAGTATCTTCCTTTATCTTAATATTAAAAGAATGAAAACTAGTTATAACATGGAGTTCTATAGTGTGACACTCAACCATTAGTATAAAGCCCTAGGCTTAATTATAAAACAGTTCATTTTCAGTTATAGAAGAAAAGAAATTATTAAAGCTACAATAGAGCCATTGTGATTTTATAATGTTATGATGAGATTTCTTTAAATTTTGGTTTTTGCAATGCTGGGGATCAAATTCAAGAACTTGCACATGCATGCTGGGCTAGCACTCTACCAATGAGCTACAACCCTAGCCCCTTGAATTGAGCTTTTATGTGTTTCCTAGTACCCTCAAAACTAGCTTCAAAGACACATCCTTGTAATTACCAAATATGATGCCCTCTCATGCCACAGATGACCAATGCATTTTTTCCATTTACAAGCATTCACTATTTAAATATGTGAACAACCGAATATCACAATCCCCTTTTAAAGGTCTGGCTACTCCTAATACCAGTGGAAAGTTGGAGAATGGAAACTACAATGCACTCTATACAAATTATACAAATGCTATGTAAGTTAAAATCTAGTAAAGAAGAAAAATAGAAATATTTTACTATTATTTACTATATTATTTTACTAATATTTATTATTACTATTATTACTGAAACATTACCAGGTACTCCATTAATTTGTACATATCTTGTTTTGTTATATATCCACTAAAAATAAATAAATCAAAAATAAAAGGGTAAATAAACTTATCAGAACAGATGTAAAAATAGAAAATAATTATCAAAATGATAGAATTAAACTGAAAATTTAGTAATTGCATAAATATTTTGGATGTTCCAATTAAGACAAAATTTCATACAAGTAGACAATAGTAAGATGATTTCAAATAAGAAGCCATAAAAGTTTATTTTCCTTTTATTTTACACTTCTATTTTAACTAAAATTTTAAATCAATTAATTCAAATCTATTTGAAAATTAATATATTCTACAAAATATAGATCATTTAATAGGCTTTTTAAATTGTCATGCTTTATTATGAAAATATTTTTAAATATTTAAGTTTCTGTTTGAATCTTTACAAGTGTGTGTGTATGTGTATATATATATGTTATTTACTATAATTACCATTGAGCAGAAAACAAAGAAGTAACTTAAGTTATATAAATACTTTAATGTATGTCATTCAAATTTTTATTCTACTAAAAATATTGAGCAATATAAGGAATCTATGGTATAAAAATACATTTATAGAACTGATAATTACTATTACTTTCTAACAATTTTAAATAGAGTTTTACACAAAGTGATTAAAAAATTTCATAGTATAAAGTAAGTGGATGGAATGAAATAAAGATCTAAGAATGAAATCAATAGCCAAGAAGTGATTTTTAGAGAAAAAAAATCATACTCTAAAAAGTAACTGCTAAATCACTTTGTTTGAAATGATGTTGTTAACATTTTTTTTAATCAGTGCTGCTGACATTTTTTAAATGTTGCAGATTTGGTATTGGAAAGTTTCCTTGAACATAGGAGCAAGAAACAACTTGTAGACAAAAGTTATTTTTAAATAATTTGAATGTGTATATTTATCAGCATGTACTTTTAAAGGAAAAACTGAACTAGATATTTCTAGAATATTGAGTAAATTATTTTTAAATTTTATCAATGACCTTTGACTTTTTTTTCATCAGGAAACAGAACAATTCTTGGATGATTATGCCTTCAACTAATGATCCTCCTGCTTCAGCCTCCTGAGTAGTTGGGATTACAGGCGAGTACCACTGTACCCAGAGTTGTTTTTTCCTTAAATTTCCTATTTATGAAGATTTATTTTCCATTGTCACTTAAAGTTGGCAGAAAGAGTTATGGCTGTAAGTGAGAAGTTACAAATATGTAATAGATTTCATTGAATGAATTTCCCACATTGATTATTTACCTCAGGATTAGATGGCAGAGATTATTTCACTTTGTTGTTCCTGTTCATCACAAAGTTTCCTGTCACTTAGGGAAGACATATTTCTTCCAAGATACATAAAATGGGAACAGAATTATAATAATACCTTACAATAGTAGGAAACAATGAATAGCAACATTAGCTCAGAGCCCAATATGTTGGATTAAATAGTCCCACTCCCACTTCTGTAGGGCCCTTAATACCTTTTGTTTGGACTGTCTTTGATCTAGGTTTTAAAATTGACATTCTGGGGATCACTTTATGTCATCCAATGAATATTCCCTCACATCAACTTGACAATCTCCTATGCATTTGTAATTTGTTATTGGTTTCCTCTCCTGATATCTTTAAGATTCCCACAACAAAAAGGCTGTCCAGTTCATGTCTATCACCTATCCTTTCTCCTAGTTCTCAATACACATGTATCTAGCACAATAACTCTTATAGCCATTGAGCCAATATTTTTTGCTTAAATCATTTCATTAAATAATTATAATAGCTGTATGAATGATGAACTGTTAGCACACCTATTTCTATTAGGGAAGGAACATGACAGATAGAAACTAAGTAATTTAATCAAAGTAACAAGAAACAGGAGGATCTTTATGACAATAAAGTTCAAGAAATGTGGTTAGCATTAGTTCTTTTTCTCATTAAGATATTTCTTCTCCTTCCATGACGGAAACTCATGGTTTTGCAGTGTGCTCATAGGTCCATGGTTCAAAATACTGTTCTATGTTTGAACCAGTACCATAGTACTGGTTCAAAAAATACTGTTCTATGCTTTTATTGATGTTGCTGAGAAGGAACAAGGATAATATCTCTATCAGTAAGAATCCATTAGGAATTTCATTAAGAACCTGTTGACATTCAAATAGTGCAAAGGTTACCAATTTCCTCTCCTGTCAGATCACACTGTATATATTCCAGTAGACTTGATTAAGACTGAATGCCAAGGGATTTATGGTAATGTAGAAAACTCTTCTTTTCTTATGATTCACCTTTTAAATTGGGTAAAAAAAGGAAAGGAGACTCAAGAAACTAATATATAAAATCTGGCTTTTTTCTGTAATTTGAACAATTATTGTTTTTTTTTCTTTTTCCTTTTTATTGGCACATTATAATTATATGTAACAGTGGGATTTGTTATAATAAATTCATATTTGCACACAATAAAACAGTATAATTTTGATCAATTTCATTCCCCAGTACTTCCTTTTTCCCTTGATCCCCTTCTTCTATTCTACTGGTTTCCTTTTTATTTTTTTTTAATTTGTTCTAATTAGTTATACAGGACAGTAGAGTGCATTTTGGTACATTGTACACAAATGGATCACAACTTCTCATTCCTCTGGCTGTACATGGAGTAGAATCACACCAGTAGTGTAAGAGGCTTAATCAACAAATATACTACAATATAATAAATTCCATTCAAGCTACAGTCATGTGTTATTTATGTGCAAACATCATGCTTATACAATCTAAGATGGCTATGCAATATTATGGGCCCACTGTCATATATAAAGTCCATCATTGAGTGAAATGTTATGTAGCACATGTCGGTATTTAATATAGATCCCTAAAATGTTAATTATTTTTTTGGTACTGGAGATTGAACTCAGGGGTACTCAACCACTGAGCCACATCCCCAGACCTATTTTGTGTTTTATGTAGAGACAGGGTCTCACTGAGGTGCTTAGTGCCTTGCTGTTGCTGAGGCTGGCTTTGAACTCGCAATTCTGTCTCAGCCTCCCAAAGTGCTGGGATTACAGGCTTGAGCCACTGCACCCGGCCAAAAGTTAATATTTTTGATTATAATGTTTAATTGAGAACTTAGAATTTATAATTAATATCAAAGAAATTAATCATCATGGAGAACCAATGTTTTTAGTAGAGGAGAAAAATATATAAAAACTTTATTATAATAATTTTAATTGTCAGAAACTCTAAATATCTTATCTCCCAAAGAACTCAAGAAGCAACGATTCTGGTAGCAATGCATATCTCTAGTTCCTAGAATTTAATCTCTTATTCACATCTTATTTGTGCTAGGGCTGCTTGTACTGTTTGTTTCAGTTCTTCCTAATATGAATCTGAAATATCCTGTTGTACCAAAAAACAATGAAATGAATGGAGCTATGTCAAAAGGACAGAGAAACAGTTTAAATCTAAGACCTCTGACAAAGATGAGTTAAATGAAGTAGATATAAAGAAATTCTATTATTAGTGAAAATATTTCACATATTAAAAAATCACTAATCTGCATGAAATTTAGTATTACAAAAAGTTAAAAAGAAAATGTTTTTACCACAATTTATAGTAACTATTTACTTTTCTTATTCATTCTAATCAGTTATACATACATGAGAGCAGAATGTTCATTGATTCATTGTACACAAATGGAGCCCAGGTTTTCACATCTCTGGTTACACACAAAGTAGGGTCACACTATTTGTGCAATCATACATGTACCTAGGGTAGTGATGTCCATCTTATTCCATCATCTTTCCTCTCCCCATGCCCCCATCCCTCCCTCCCCTTTGGCTAATCCAAAGTTCTTTTACTCTTCCCATGCTCCCCCACTCTATGGATTAGCGTCCACTTATCAGAGAAAACATTCAGCCTTTGGTTTTTTGGGGATTGGCTTATTTTGCTTAGCATGATATCCTCTAACTCCATCCTTTTACCTGCAAATGCCATAATTCTATTCTCTTTTATTGGTGAGTAATATTCCACTGTGTATATATATCACGATTTCTTTATCCATTCATCTATTGAAGGGCGTTTGGGTTGGTTCCACAGTTTGGCTACTGTGGATTGTGCTGCAATAAACATTGATGTGGCTGTGTCACTGTAGTATGCTGTTTTTAAGTCCTTTGGGTAGAGACCAAGAAGTGGGATAGCTAAGTCAAATGGTGGTTCCATTCCAAGTTTTCTAAAAAATCTTCATACTGCTTTCCAGACTGGTTGTACCAATTTGCAGTCCCACCAGCAATGTATGAGTGTGCCTTTTCCCCAAATCCTCACACCATTTACTTTAAGATTAAAGTAAAAGGGAAAGAATAGTTAAAGGGAAAGAATTAAGCATAGTCTTAGTTGGTGAGAGAAAAATTTGATTAATGGAATGGCAGTTAAATAGAATTAGAAAATCAACATTTTGTAATGTTCAGTGCAACCATTGATTCAGGCAATGATCAGAATTGATGATAAAACCATCATCTGAAAGACTGGTGTGATACCATGTACTCATATATAGATTACCTGTTCATGATGAATGTCCTTACACTACTTCAGTGATCAGTCTGCCATTCATCCAGCATTACAAACATCATGTAATATGAAGTTCACAGCACCTCCTCTAATGTGTTTTTGCAAAAATACTTAACACATATTTGTTCCATCTGTTAAATCTAACTTCCCAGTTACAGTAATTCAGACAACATGAGAACAATTAATGTGAAAAGACCCATATCTAGAAGGAGGACTATTCTGGAATTTCTTCAACAAGTCAATACCATGGAGGACACAAAGAATGTATGTTTGGTCATTGTGTTTGTTGGTATTAGTGTTGTCTTTTAGATTAAAGTGACTTAAGAGATATAACAAGCAAATGTGATGCAATGTTCTTGATGGATATTGATTTCATAAAAGTTGTGCAAATGGTATTTATTGAATACTTGGATAAATGTGATTTTGACCAGAGTGTAGAGAATTATGTTAGTTATGATAATCACAGTAATAATATAAGGAAAAGAACCTCATTCTGTACAGCCACCAGTTGAAACATTTATATCTGTATGGTTTTATAATTGTAATATTGTATAATACTTCAGTAAAAGAATGAATAGATGGATCAAATGTAGCAAAATATTAAGTTGTGAAATATTGATGTTGTATGTGGGTGCTCATTAAACTCTTCTTCTCTTCATGATTTAAATATGCATTACAAAATGGAAAATAAAATCATTAACCAAGGAAACTTTGCACTGTAGTCAACTTGCTAGTTATTTACATCTCAATTTAAAAGTGAAATTGAATTATGGTATGAATATAAATATGTATTTGAGAGCATCTGAGATAAAGCTTATTCTAAGTTATACTAATAAAACCAAATCTGTGAAAATGGATCCCTAAATTGAAAAATCAGAAACCTTGCTGATTCTACTACGATATCTCAGCCATAGCTTAACTATTAGCAAAAAGAAAATGCTCTCATACACATGCTAATTATCTATTTCTCAATGGAAAGAGAAATGCATATATCTTTTCTGCCTTTCTGAGTTAAAATATAACGTTCTATGAAGTTACTCCATTTTGAAAGTCCTTTGAAGAAGTAAGCTTATAATACAGAGAAGACTATTGTGAAATAGAGAACATGGACTTTAAACAGAAGTGATAGAAGCCCTGTTCTATTATTAATGACCTAAGGATAGTTTTGTTATCTACAAAAAGGAAAGAATTTACATGATGTGGCAGTAAGACTGACACATGAAAACATGACATTTGCTTTGTATATGTACAGTGAAAGAGAAAACAAAACAAAAAAATGACAAAAGAATAAATAGTACAAGATCGATATATGAAAGAAGGGAAGTAAAGAAAAACTCTTCCTGGACACACTACTGCTACATGTCATGTGCATGTATACTTTAAAATTCTGCAAAATATGATTCCTAATAACGATGTTTTGTTTTTGAATGATTAACAAAATCTAAAATTTTAGTAATTTCTCTTGACCTTTTTGGTTTTAAGTGTATTGTGTAGTTTCCTGGATCTGGATACATATTGCTTTCTGGAAAATTTTCATTATGCTCTCATGGGCATACAAATGACTCTCAGTACAACACCAAAATAATTGTTTCACATTCAGTTATTAAGTTATAAAATACATATGCATGTGTGTATATGCTTGTAACATGTAGTGGTGTAGAAAACTCCTTGCATTTGTTTTTATTCTTCTCTATGCTCTAACACCA
The DNA here is from genome assembly GCA_004024805.1 of Geosciurus inauris. Lineage (NCBI taxonomy): Eukaryota > Metazoa > Chordata > Mammalia > Rodentia > Sciuridae > Geosciurus > Geosciurus inauris. The sequence continues at coordinate 102,114 of PVHX01001769.1, forward strand.
TTTTATCCCATCTGCAATCTGGAATACTAAAATTGTTTCTTGGGGAATCTGACAACCTCAAAGGTAAATATGAAATTATAACAAGTGTAAAAAGCAGAAGATTTTCTAAGTTCTTGTAAACTGATTTTTGTTTTTAATGTCAGATTGAAGTCACTAGCAGTTCTGTAGAATTTTCAGATTCAAGTGTTAAGAGTGTTGACATTTTCAGGAGCCTGGTAGCATTTTTTATTCATTCATGCAGATAATTATAGAATTATATAAAAATTCATATATATTCCTTGCTAGGTTAAAAGATAAATATGATAAAGATCAATAGGTCTTGTTTGTACATTACTGTTAATGATGATAAATTTATTTTGTGATGTTGATTTCATGGGATATATTCTGTCAAGAGCCATCTGTAGGCTATGATGGACTACATGGGCATTGCAGCCTAGAGAATAAGAATATCTAGTGTTTGGCAACTTCCTGTGGCACTCTCATAGGTTAAGACCACCCAAACACAGTGTGAGCCCTATTCAAGTTCTGCCCGGTCCCAGACAGCACCAAAGATGGGGTGACCTGCTGTAGCCACACAGCCTCTCAGAGATGGGTGTGACCTGCTAAGATGCCAATCAACCCATTGACTGCAAGATATCACTAAAGCAAGACTGCACCTTTGAAACCTTATCCCTGTCTTTGATGTACCTCCTTAAATAAACCATGGGAATCATTTTCTAATTGTTCAGCCCCTGCTTCTGTGTGGGCTGGATCTATCGGGAGTTCTACTTTGAAACTATTTTTCCAATTCTGTCTTTAGTTCTGCACTATTTCTGACCTATTTTCTCTAGTGGCTTACACTCTCCTGGTCAGGAAGAAGGACCCCCTGGCAAGATGCTTGTAGCCTCCCCACAATATTCATGAGGATTCATTAGTATTTATAAAACTAATTTGTGCTATTAACTTAGAAGTTATGTTGGTTATAAAATTAATAATGACAAATGAATAGCTACTACTTTACTAAACTTTTAAACCATACATCTATTATGCACTCATTAGTGAGATACAGAGAGCAATTGGTATGAAAATAGTAACTTGAGCAGATATGTGGTAAAGCCTAATTCCAAGGTAACCTGAAATAGAGATCTCTGAAATTGCCAGGTCCCAGGAGAAGGTTTGTCAGATAATATAATATGGTCCAAGAACTCCATTCTTTAAAGTTCTACCAATGCTAATAGGTAGCATAACCTTGCACTCCATCAAAAAAGAATTTCCTTTTCTGGCCTCATTTTTCATTTGGAAAAAAAGCAAGCAGGCTTGTAATGCTGAGTAATTATATAATTGTAGTCCCAAGGTAATTTCTGATCTTCAAACAATACATAGATATTCTTGGTTCTTGTTTTAGAAAAATGTTTAGTCACTGAAACGCCAAATATAAATTGAAAGAATCCATAGGGAAATAGAGAAGATGTAAAAAAATACAGGATATAAAACCATGATAAATAAATATAAACTCAAAATAATAGACCAAGTTATACCAACAAATAGATCTGAGGGTCTAGAGGCTAGTTACTTAGAGTATCACAATAATTAAACTATAATTTAGGATCCAATTGTCAGGGGAAAACAAGCATATAAAAATTTAATTTAAATGGAATACATGCAATTCAACAGTGCAATTAAACATAAAGATTATAGCAATAAAATGTGTAGTACTTAGACATGTTGGAGACAACAGGTGTGAAATGAACTGACTTACAGAACAACTAAAGGCATATTTCTAAGCTTATAACTTGTAGTTCATAGTTAAAATTCTAAAGGAGGATTTGGTTCTGCAAGAAGAAATTTTAAGACAATAATTATTAACAGTGTGGGATAAATATACAATTATATTTTAGTTGTCTCTCTTAAATATTTATATGTGAAATATTTTACAAAATTATTTTGATAGATTCTTTGATAGCCACCTTTCAAGTATCTATGATTCTTTGGAAAATAAAAATTGTTTAGAGAAATAAGTAGAGAAGATGATAGATGCCAGAGTACTTAGAAAAAAACAACTGTCAGATTTGAGCCACAGGCAAAGGATACAGACTGCCTGAGAAAAGAAACTTACAAAGGGTGAAGAAAAATGAGAGTAGGTACTGGAGGAGTTTGAGACTAAAATCTTTATAAAATGTCTAGAAAGGAGATGAAACAAATTTAAACTGCCCACAGGTTTTCAGCATTTTAAAGTCATTGGGTACCTTCCATAGGACACATGAAGTGAAGTGTTAAAGATCAGAGCCAAATTCCCAATAGATAAGGATGAATTGAGAGATGGAGAACTGAGATTGTATAAATACATATTTTTTAGAACAATCAGGCTAGAGCTAAGATGTCATGAAATCAAGGGACAGAAAAAACATTAATATATATATTAGTTGAAAGGGAAGAATAAGTACAAAAACAGAGATGTGAATATTTGGCAGAAATATCATACCACATTCTTTTGTATAACATACTAAAGGGGATTATTTAAAGCACAGTAGTCAATAAATATTCAAAACTATGGTTAAGTATAAATGTACATTGAAAATAATGGCCTGGAAGTAGAAAAGAATATCTATTTAGTTGAGTTCAGTAAGGTCCATTCTATATTTAGGCCTCACAGCTTTTTCACACCTCGACCAGAGAAATTTGCATGAATATTATGAAAATAGAGAATGACCAAGTATTATAAAAGCTAAAAATAATAATACATTAGTGGAAAGAAAATAAGGAAAAAATTAAGGATAATAAGGCAAAGTAATATTGAATTATCAAGAACTTCAAACCTTTCATTCATCTCAATTAAAACTTAGTTATATATGAAGAATATAGTATGTAAGTCAGCATTAAATACATGTTTAAAATCATCTGTTGTCTACCCCATTTATATTTACATTCTCTTTTCAAAAAAGTAATGATGAAAGTTTCTGAGGAAGCAAACAATTTCAAAATCTAAATCACAGGGATAGGAACTGACTTGAAAAAGTGTACAGAGTTTGACCAAAAAAGAATTTGGACATGAGTAATTAGGTCAGAGATAATTCGGCCAGTATGAGTAAGTGATAGAAATTGTTATTTCCTGTCATTAGATATTCTGAAGTTGCTCATTTTAAAAGCATCTGTTTTGTAACAATTTTCTATATTTAATTTGTATAATTACAAATATTTTAAAAATTGCTTAATTGTAAGTTTAATATCAACAATAAATTGATATTATGAGGTAATTACAATTAAAAAGTTGAAAACAACTAAATATCTCAAATTTCCATTATCAGAATATTATAGACTAAAAATGTTAAAAATATGACCTACTACCTAGGTGTGGTGGTGCATGCCTGTAATCCCAGCAACTCAGAAGTTTGAGGTAGAAACATCACAAATTTGATGCCAGGTTGGGCAACTTAGTGAGACCCTGTCTCAAAAAGTGAAAAGAGCTGGGTATACAGCTTATTGGTAGAACACCCTGAGTTCATTTTCAACACAGGAAAAAATCAGGACCAATTAAGTCCTCACAATAGTTTACATGATATCAAATTATTTAGATGAAAATTAAGTTACTCCATCAAAATATCCATATATGCAGATAATTGAAATGTCCTTTTAATCCATTTTCAATGGAAAGAAAACAAAAAATTGTATTTCTAAACAAGCAAAACTTCATAATTCTTGTTCAGAGAAAAGAATTACAGAAAAGGCCTAGTATACTCTTCAATTTCAACACTAAAATACGTAAATTAAAAGTGCTTTAGAAACAAAGTGATCAAAAGAAGTCAACTGGAAGAATGGGAGAAAATATTTCCCAGCGTATATGATAAAGTATCAATATACACACGCCCCTTTTTAATTGGAATTAATTAATTTCATCTTAATTGGAAACCTCATACTGGAATTAAAAGAGCCATCAGATTTTTTTCTGCCTAGATTTAGAAGTGTCAATTTAGAAACTGGAAGTCGAATTGGAGTCTTGATAAAAATAAAGCTTCTGAGAAACGTTTTTTTGGTCAGATACCCACAACTGTATTGATTCAACTCATTAATTACTTTCACAAATATTCATTAAACACTAATCATTGTAAGAATCATATTATATGTTGTTGGTACCATGGTAAGAAAATAGCATGATCCTTGCTGTCAAAGCAGAGATGACTGACTAAGGAATATTAACAAACACACAAGCAAATATAAATGGGTGGCTTAACTGCATGGTAGGAGAATTAGACTGAAGTCAAGGGAGCTTTGAAAGCATCGCATACTGGCATTCAGACATGACTATGTACTCTAGATCAGTATTAAAGTGTAAGGAGTTGTTAGCCACATGATTGGTACAAAAGAGTCTGGGTAATGCGATTTCCAGGACAGAAAATGTGACATAGAAGAATCAAAACTGTTCATTCTTTAGCTCATACCTAGGAAGGGTTAGTGTGTGGGCACGTGCCAATGTATGTGATGCTGAAGAAGATAGATACTGAGAATGAAGTTGAAGGACAGATTATTATATGTTGTATTCAGTGAAGAGCCATTTAGAGGCTGGGGATGCAACTCAGTGGTGGAATGTATGCCTCGTATGTGTGAGGCCCCGGGGTTTGATCTCTAGCACTGTTAGAGAGAAGGAGCTAGAGAAAGAGAGAGAGAGAGAGAGAGAGAGAGAGAGAGAGAGAGAAAGCCAATGAGAAATTCCATATAGAAAAATGATATATTAGATACAATTTTTTAAAAATAGCCCCAAGAGCAAACAGGAAAAATAGTATTAGGTGTCAGCAAAACTGTTAGAAACAGATCATTTAGCTCTTATTCTTATTTAGGGAGAGAGGGAAGTAGTCATGAATTAGGCATCAATGGAGTTATTGAATATTTGTAAGAATCCTGGCTTTAGAAATATAGAAAGCAAGCAAAGCACTGACTGTTTTGTTGGCAGTGAGAAGAGAGCAAAACCAACTGCATGGTGTCTTACACACTACAATCAAGAGGTAGTGAGAGCCACCAGGAAAGACTGTGAGCCACCTGTGAGAAAGTCATTGTAGGTAGTCCTGGGGTACTTAACAGAAAAGCATAGAGTATGGTCAGAGAGAAGATGGAGGGCACCAAGGAATTCTCGGAACAATGGACAAATATTGCAGCAAAGAACTGGTCAGCCAATGGACATAGTGAGCAAGATTATCTAATTGTGCTCCTATTTGCATATGGAAAGCAGCATGCAGTAGTAGCAGGCTCCCAACCCGGAGCATCCTGAGCCTCAGGATGCGAGGACATTTAACATTAACCTAAAAAGTGTGTTTTGAATAAAATCTTGGATGACTTCCAGTTACTGAACTCTGATGTTGACTGTGACATAATAAAATCATAAGATTGTTTCTTAAATAAGAATTTAGCAAACAGACTATGAGAATATTTTTTAGCAAGGATCTAAACACTTCCAGAATTTAGAAAACAAATATTTATCTTATTATATTTGTTTTCTAAATTCTGGAAGTGTTTAGATGCAGAAAACTATTAAGAAATCTATTATAGGAAGCATATTAAGCATATAGAAAGCAAATGTCAGCTTTTCTCACATTCCTGGAATATTCACTTTAAATATCAAAGTTGATGTCTTCAAATTTATTTAAATGCACTTAATATAGAGTTACAGAAGGATACTTATTTCTAGTAAGAATAGTTAATTTTTGCACTGTTATAGATAAGAAATACTGAACGAACATACTTTCTGTATATTGTAGATTCAGTAACTAATTTAATGTATTGATGATAGTGGCAGACATATTTTTATGATTGTGAAGAAAATTGCACAGAGAGAATACTCTGATGTTATATTGTCAATGTAAATATCAATATCAATATGACATCTATTTAATTTAGAAAGACCCATATATTGCTATATATGGAAAGTTAGAGGGAGAAAGAAACATATATATGTATATGTATGCATATACATGGCTGCATGTGATGGTACATGCCTGCAGTCCCAGCAGTTTGGGGGTTGGAGTTAGGACTTTAAGTTCAAAGCCAGTCTCAGCAACTTAGCAAGTCCCAAAACAGCTTAGTGAGACTCTGTCTCAAAATTTTAAAAAATAAAAAAGACTGGGAGTGTGGCTAAGTGGTTAAATGCCCCTGGGTAAAAACCTTGGTACCCTCAAATAAATAAATAAATAAACAAACTTATTTATATGTATATATATATTATTATATATGTATGTATGTGTATATGTGTATATCTCCTCATATATATTATATATTTTGTAAGAATATATTATAAATATATACTTGCATATTTGAAAATATTTATATTATATACTTGTTATATATATGAATCTTACATATTTCACATATTTATATAATGTTTGCTATTCCCTAATTTGTGGTTGACAATAATTATTCAAAGATTCCATATTTTTCAGTCTGCTTACTTGATAAAATATGGTTGCAATACCTAAATTATTGGCAGTGCTTTCACAGTCCTTTATGGACAAGTAAAAGGTTGTGAAAAATTGGAGTTGCTTAAGGCACACATCCCCAGTTAAGCTAGAATAAGAGGATGTTCTGCCTTCTTGCTTCACCTCTCACACTGTAAACAAGTAGCCTTTTTACAAACTACTTTATGCCATGTCTCTTCATATTCTTGTGCTTTTTAATTGATGATTTTGCTGTGTAAAAGGGCTCCCAAGTGTAGTGTTGAAATGGGAGGAAGTGCCAAAGCACAATAAGGTTGTGATGTGTACTTTATGTTAAAGAACACACGTTAGAAAAGCTTTGTCAGACATAAATTATACTGCTGTTGGTTTGAGTTCAGTGGTAATTAATCAATTATATGGTGCATTAAGAGAAAAAAGACAGGAAAACTGTATGCGAGGTCTCCCTAGAAACTGTTCAGGTAACATCTATATTGTATAATAAAGCTGAAAAAAAGAAAAGGAACTAAATCTGTGCATTCATGAGATGAAGACCAAGAGAGTGTACTGGATAGCAAGTTATGAATCTGACAGCTAAAGAAATGGAAAGCCATGCTATTCAAGCTCAGGGACATGTTAAAATCTTTTTAGCTAGTGTTTGATTATAAAAGAATACAACATAAAAATATTTTTTAAAAATATAAATAAAGTGTCTTTAAACAGAGATATGCATTAAACAAGGTTATATATTCATCTGTTGATGAAAAGCTTGTATCCAGAGACTCCCAGAAAAAATATCTTGTATGTTTTTGAGAGCAGTGGTTCAGTATTCACTAATTTAGTGTTTCTAGGCCCTATGCAATAGAAGTGTTATGAATAATGAGATTCAGTTTGATCTCCCTTTCCTTTTCTCACTTTTGATTGATAGAGAAACACAGAGATAGAAATAGATATTTCCCCACTCTTTCCAATGATGATGCTTAGGAACAAGAAGTACCAGTAGAAATGAACACACTTAGCACCCAGATTTTGCTTTCTGAAATCATTCCACTGAAAGTAATCAACACTTTGTAAATATGAGTAATTAGAGGGTTGAGACAGGGAAAGTACAAGCTCAGCCTGGTACATTTTGGTGTGCCAGAAAATTAGGAAACGCTTTAGAAATCATGGGGACATGAAAAGTGAATACTGAAGCTGATTAAGGAGGCACTGTCCAAATCTGGGACAATATCATCTTCTAAACAAGTGATGTGATTTTAACTCTGAATGAACTAACTGAATTAAAATAACAATCATTAAATAGTAATTGCAACTCATTGAATAAGATAATCCCATTTTATACCAACATAAATAAATAATAATAAAGAAAAGAAAGGTCTTCCTTATGATTCAGTGCCAACTAATGATTATAGGAGTAAGTATGGACTAAAACTAACAAATGCTAAATTAGTGAGTAAAAGTTTAAAGAAGATTCCCAAGTATTTTATTTTTTTTGAGGTTATTGTGAATGGGATAGTTTTCCTAATTTCTCTTTCAGAGGGTTTATCACTGATGTATAGAAATGCAATCGATTTGTGAGTGTTGATTTTATATCCTGCTACTTTGCTGAATTCATTTATTAGTTCTAAAAGTTTTCTGGTAGAATTTTTTGGATCCTCAGTATAGAATCATGTCGTCCGAAGATAATGATAGTTTGAGTTCTTCTTTTCCAATTTGTATCCCTTTAATTTCTTTCGTCTAATTGCTCTGGCTAGTGTTTCAAGGACTATGTTGAATAGCAGTGGTGAGAGAGGGCATCCCTGTCTAGTTCCCATTTTCAGAGGCAATGATTCCAATTTTTCTCCATTTAGGATGATGTTGGCCTTGGGTTTAGCATAGATAGCTTTTATAAAGTTGAGTTATGTTCCTTCTATCCCAAGTTTTTCTAATGTTTTGAGCATAAAAGGGTGTTGTATTTTGTCAAATGCCTTGTCTACATTGATTGATAAAATCATATGATTCTTATCTTTAAGTCTATTGATGCAATGTATTACATTAATTGATTTCCATCCCGATACAGCACTAATCTCCAGGATATATAAAGAACTCAAAAAACTTAACACCAAAAAAACTAACAACCCAATCAATAAATGGGCCAAAGTGCTGAACACAAACTTCACAGAAGAAGATATACAATCCATTAATAGACATATGAAAAAATGTCCAACATCTTTAGCAATCAGAGAAATGCAAATCAAAACTACCCTAAGATTCCATCTCACGCCAGTCAGAATGGCAATTATAAAGAATACAAACAACAATAAGTGTTGGCGAGGTTGTGGGGAAAAGGCACGCTCATACATTGCTGGTGGGACTGCAAATTGGTACAACCAATCTGGAAAACATTATGGAGAGTCCTTAGAAAACTTGGAATGGAACCACCATTTGAGCCTGCTATCCCTCTCCTAGGTCTATACCCAGAAGAGTTAAAAACAGCATACTACCATGCTGCAGCCACTTCAATGTTTATAGCAGCTCAATTCACAATAGCTAAACTGTGGAACCAACCTAT
>PVHX01001769.1:111159-169990 GCA_004024805.1 Geosciurus inauris
ACTGGATAAAGAAACTGTGGTATATATACACAATGGAATATTACTCAGCAATAAGAGAGAATAAAATTATGGCATTTGCAGGTAAATGGATGGAGTTGGAGAATATCATGCTAAGTGAAGTAAGCCAATCTCAGAAAACCAAATGCTGAATGTACTCGTTGATAAGTGGATGCTGATCCATAATGTGGGGAAGGACATGAAAACAATGGTGGATCTCTGTTCACAGGGGTATAAGGGGTGAGGGGGCATGGGGACAGCAAAGGTGGTCAAATATGATGGTCATAATAACCCTAAGTTTATGTATGACTGCATATATGTTGTGATTCTATACAACTTACAAATAGAGAACTGATATGTTATCCTCTATCTATGTACAATGAATCAATTTGCACTGTTAACATGTAAGCCTAAATAAAACAAATTTTAAAAATTTAAAGAAGAACAAAATATATGCATTGCTTTAAAGTGTCTCCCCCCTAAAAAATATTTAATATATAGGAATTAAAGAAAAAAGTGCAATTTTCTAATTATGAAAACTTGGAAGATATTTAGAGAATCTGAATGAACTTAATCAACCTCATCAATATTGACAAACCTACACCAAGCTACTTCGTGAAAAGATTCACAAAGAGGTTGTATCCTTTCAATGGTATTACTGATAAAAATGCCTAACCTTATTCTAGTAATAAAGAAACAGCAGAATAACCCAAACTAATTTTTAAAATAATTGGCTTATTCTCTTACTAAAAAAAAAATGTCATTCTCAATAACAGAGAGAAAAGGTAAGAGAATATTTCAGATTAAAAGAGACCAAAGAGTCATGGCAATTTAATTTTAAGTGTGATTCTGGTTTGGATTTTGAACTAAGAAAATTAATGAGGAGTTGTGAAGAACATTTTTAAAAGGTTTTTTGTTTTCCTAAGACTGATTATTATCAAGCTTTTCCCTGAAAAGATTGCAGTAAATAGTGTTTTCATCATCTCTCAAAATGGTGCTGATACTGGGGACAGCAGACAATATATGTTGAGTGAAACTATCAGTCCCTGAATATTCACTTAGCCTGGAGCTTCTAAGAGAAAGCAGCTCACTAATTAGTCCATTGCATAAATGTAAGAGTGATTATCATCCCAGTAGATGAATAGACATACAAGCAGTATGAATAAGTAAGGGAACAAATCACTTCAATCAGCCCACAATACTTCCAAAAACTGATCCCATTGACACCACAGGGGGGGAAATGTCACAGAAAAAATTAGAAAGTTCATAGTAGAAATGCTGAATGTGCTAAAAGGAAATGTAAGGAATGAGCTTAGAAAATAGAGACTGAAAGATCATTTTTAATGAAAAAATAAAAATTCTGACAAATAATTAAACAGAAGTCCTAGAAAAAAATATTCAAAAAGTCAAATTAAAAATTCAATTGAAAACATGACCAATAGAGTAGATGCACTTTGAAGACAGATTCTCACACCTCAAAGACAAAGTATATAATTTTTGGGGGGGGGTACCAGGGATTGAACCCAATGGTACTTGACCACTGAGCCACATCTCCAGCCCTATTTTGTGTTTTATTTAGAGATAAGATTTCACTGAGTTGCTTAGCACCTCATCGTTGCTGAGGGTGGCTTTGAACTTGCAATTCTCCTGTCTCAATCTCCCAAAGTGCTTGGAGTACAGGCATGTGCCACTGCACCCAGCTCAAAGTATATATCTTGAAAATAAACCTGACAATAAACAAAAGATGTTGAGAGAATATGACTAGAATATTCAAGAAATCTATGGTAACTTTGAGATCCCAAATGTAAGAATCATTGGCATAGACAAAGATTCTGACATATAAACTAAAAGAATGTACAAACTTCTCAATGAAATATCATGAAAAATTTTCAAATCTTTAGAACAAGGTAAAAATCCAAATGTGACATACATAGCACACCAAACAAGCAAGATCAAAGAAGATCCTCTGCAAAACACATCATAATTAAAATGTCTACTATACAGAATGAACAAAAAATTTAAAAGATAAAAAAGAAAAAAGGCAGGTCACATGTAGAAATAAGCCAGTTTGGATTTCAACTGTTTTCTCAGATCCAGGACGGTATGGAATAATATATACCAAGCCCCAAAAGAAAATGGTGTCAAGCAAGAATACTATATCCAGCAATACTATCTTTCAGAATTGAAGATGAAATAATAACCTTTCGTGATAAGCATAAATGAAAAGAATTCATAATCACAAGGCATGGCTTAAAAAACATACTCAATGGACTACTTCATGCATGCAGAGGAAATGAAAAATAAAAATGAAAACCAGCATAAGGATGAATCCCATTAGAAAAATAGTCAATTAAAGGAGAATCAGAAATGTAAAAGAGAAACTCATCCATGTTTCCACTATCCAGACTGCAGTTAGCATCTTGATGTATTTTCTCCATTTTGTTTCTTGCACACAGGTTTTTGGTTTGTTAATATGGTTGTGATTGTTCTATCTTTAATAGTGTCAATGATAAAAATAAAGTTAAAAATAATAAAAGGATAATAAAGTCTGAATTAAACATTAAAATGAATAAAAGTGCCAGAATATAAAAATTATCTTTCTGTAATAAAATTAAATGTAAAAAGTATGACCCAATGATATGTTGTTTACAAGTAACTCACCTTACATAAAAAGACATCCACAACTGAAAATGAAAAGATGGAAAAGAAACACATGCAAATGGTGGCCAAAAGTAAGCAAATGTAGATACTGTTAAATCAGACAAAATAGATTTCAAACCAAAACTAATCATCAGAGACAAACAAAGTTACTTCATATTAATTAAGGGAATCATTCAACAATGATATATAATTCTTGTAAATATGTATGTCCCCTCTCAAATGGTGCACCTATGTACATTAAATAAAGCCTTCTCAATATAAAGGATAAAATAGAATGCAATATAAATATACTAGGTATTTCAACACACCCCTCTCACTATGAGATAGGTCATTCAGAGATAAACTAAGTAAAAATTCTTCAAAAATAAAAAATATCATTAATCAAATGGACCTAATATATATCTATAGAGTATTTCATCTGCCAAAATCTAAATTTACTTTACTCTCAGTAATACATGGAAATTTCTCTAAAATATATCATATTTTAAGGTTCAAAGCATGTCTTATCAGCTATAAAAACAGGGATAATTCCTTGTATCCTATCAGAACATAGTAGAATGAAATTAGGAATCAATGACAGGATTAAAAAAAGAAAACATTTTAACACCTGGAGATTAAATGATACACATTTGAATGAGCAATTAAGCACAGAAGGAGTCAGGGGAAACTTTTTTTTTTTAAATCTTAGAAAAAAATTAGAATAAAGAAAAAAATAACAAAATCTCAGGGACAGTATGAAGGAAGTTCTAAGAGGAGAGTTTATAGCACTGGATTCCTACATTAAAATAATAGAAAGTACTCAAATAAATAATCTAACATTAAAATTTAAAACTTTAAAAAGAGAACAAACTAATTCCAAAATCAGAAGACAGGAAATAGTTAAAATCAAAGCCAAAACTAATGAAAATGTGAAAAAAATACAAAGGATTAATGAAATAAAGATTGCTTCTTTAAAAAGACAAAGAAGAGGCCAGGCGCAGTGGCTCAAGCCTGTAATCCCAGCACTTAGGGAGGCTGAGACAGGAGGATTGCGAGTTCAAAGCCAGCCTCAGCAACGATGAGGTGCTAAGCAACTCAGTGAAATCTTGTCTCTACATAAAACACAAAATAGGTCTGGGGATGTGGCACAGAGGTTGAGTGCCCCTGAGTTCAATCTCCAGTACCAAAAAAAAATTAAAATAAAAACAAATAAAAAGACAAAGAATGCTGATAAACCCTCAGTCAAACTAACAACGAGAAAAAGCGAGAAAATCAATCAACAAAATTAGAAATGAAAAAGGAGGTATCACTAGAGACAATTTTAAAATCCAGAGGGTTATTAAAAACTGCTTTGAAAATTTATATTCTAGTAAACTAGGAAAATCTTGAAGATATTGAGAAATTTCTAAAAAAAAATTGAACCACCCAAATTGAACCAGGAAAAGATAGAAAACTTAAGCAGGCAAAAATTAAGCGATGAAATTGAAGCTGTAATATAAGGGTATCCCAGCACTAAATGGATTCCCAGCTGAGTTCTACCAGACCTTTGAAGAATAACTAATACCAGTTCTCCTGAAATTATTCCACAAAATAGAACAGATGGGAACACTGCCAAATTCATTCTATGTGGCCAGTATTACCCTGATACCAAAACCAGACAAAGAAATACCAAGAAAAGAGAACTTTGGATTAATATCCCTGATGAACATAGATTCAAAAATCTTTAATAAAATATTGGCAAACCACATTCAAAAGCACACTAAGAAGATAGTACACCATGATCGAGTGGGTTTCATCTCAGAGATGCAAGGTTGGTTCAACATACACAAGTCAATAAATGTAACACATCACATAAATAGAGTTAAGGATAAGAATCATATGAATATCTCAATAGATACAGAAAATGTATTTGATGAAGTTGAGCACTCATTCATTTTTTTTAATTTTTAAATTTGTTCATTTTACATATACATGACAGTCAACCAATTCATTTTTAAAACACAAGAGAAACTAGGGATAGAAAGGACTCACCTCAATGTTTTAAGTGCTATACATATGACAAAACCAAGGCCAACCTTATACTGAAGAGAAAAAAAAAACCTGAAAGCATTTCAACTAAAATCAGGAACAAAATGAGGATGTCCATTCTCACCACTCCTATTCGGCATAATCCTTGAAACTCTAGCCAGAGCAATCAAGCGAGAAAAGAAAATTAAAGGAAAATAAATAGGAAAAGAAGTTAAATTACCTTTGCTAATGGCATGATTCTATATTTAGAAGGCTCAAAAAACTTCACCAGCAGATATCTACAGCTGATAAACAAATTTAGCAAAGTAGCAAGATACAAGATCAAAATACATAAATCAATTGCATTCTCTACAGAACTAGAAAAAACAGTTCTAAAATTCATTTAGAATAATAAGAGGCCCAGAATAGCTACAGCAATATTGAGCAAAAAGAGTGATGCTAATGGAATAGAATAGAAGACACAGGGATAAGTCCACATATTTACAGATATCTAATACTAAACAAAATATGCCAAAACCTTTTGTTGGAAAAAAGTAGACTTTTAAACAAATGGAGCAGGGAAAACTGGCTATTCATAGGTAGAAGAATAAAGCTAGATACCTGTCTCTGATCTTGCACAAAAGTCAAAGTGGATCAAATTCCTAGGAATTAGATCAGAAACTTGCAAGAGCAAGAAGAAAATGTAGGCTCAATGCTTCAACATATTGACATAGGCACCAACTTCCTTAACAAGACTCTTAAAGCTCAGAACACAATCAAGAATTAATAAATGTGATAACGTCAAAATAAAAAGGTCTGTTCAGCAAATGAAACAATAGTGTGAAAAGAGAGCCTGTAGAATGGAAGGTATTTGCCACCTACTCCTAAGTCAAGAGAATAATATCAAAAATATATAAAGAACTCAAAAATTTTAACAACAGCAAACAAATAATCATACAATGGGCAAAAGAACTAAACAAACACTTGTTAAAAGAAGAAATTTAAATGACTAACAAGTATAAAAAAAGTTGAACATCTTTTGCAATCAGTGAAGTGCAAATTAAAACTACATTGATATTTCATCTTATTCAGAATGGCAATTATCAAAAATGCCAAAAAGAAAATAATAGAATTTCAGTGGAGTAGACAAAGCAGAAAGAAAGGAAGGGAGAAGAGTTGGGAAAAGGAAAGACAGTGAGATGAATCTGATATAACTTGCCTATGCACATATATTAATATCCTAAAGGGAATCTCACTATTGTGTACATCTATAAGAAATCAAATTTTAAAAAAACTATGAGTAAATGGCAGAAAGATTCATGGAGAGAAGGGAACAGGGGTTGAGGAGAAAGAAGTAGTGGGTTCTGAATTAGAACAAGAAATATTCCATGATTTTACAATATGTCAAAATGGATTCTACTGTCAGAGATAATTAAGAAAAACCAATAATTTAAAAGAGAGTGACAGGAGAAAAAAGAAAGAAGTGCTGTTGAAGATGTGGGAGAAGAGGTACACTCATACGTTGTTGATGGGACTGCAAAATAGGAAAACCACCCTGGAAAGCAGTATGGAGATTCTTCAAAAAACTAGGAATGGAACCACCATGTGACACTGCTATCCCACTCTTCGGTATTTATTCAAAAGAACTAAAATGGATATACTATATTCACAGCAAAGTTTATAACAGTGCAATGCATGGTAGCCAAGTTATGGAACCAGCACAGATACCTGTCAACAGATGAGCGGATAAAAAATAATGTGGTATATATACACAACTGAGTTTTATGCAGCCATTAAGAAGAATGAAATCATAGCATTTACTGGTATAAAGGCATGGGACCGGAAGACACCATCCTAAGTGGAATAAGCCAGAATCAGAACAGCAAGAATTGAGTGTTTTCTCTCATGTGCTAAAGGCAGACCAAAATAAAGGGGAAAATGGGGGAAGAAATCCTATGAAAATATAAGATCAGTAGAATAGAGGAAGGGGATTGAGGAGGAGGGAGGAGGGACAGGAGATTAGAGGTACTCCATAGAATGAAATTGTTGTATATACATAGATAAATATGCCAGAGCAAATTTCACCTCTATGTATGTCTATAAAGTAGTAATTTAAAGATACTATAAATTAAAAAGAAGACCAGTAAAGGAAAGGAAATGGGGGAGGGAGGAGAAAAGGGAAAGAGGAAGTAATGGGGACTGAATCTGAGCATATTTTATTTCATAATGGTATGATTATGTCAAAATGAACTGCAATAATAGGTATAACTACAATGCAATAATAAAAAAGAAGGTACTCAAAAATTGGGAAAATTTAAAGAAAATTTCACCAGTGTTGCTGATGTGAATCACATTTTAATTCAGAATTCTTCATATATGTCACAAAAGGATATAAATTATTGCCAATGAAATTAGTAATGATGTGTTTCAAAAGAAAGTAATCTCAATTGTTCATCTGAAATTGATTTATTCCAACTCAAGTCAATTGTAAGTATGTAATACTTTTCCATTTTTTCAACATGATCTTATTTTAGCATGTGATGTGTTAAGAGCATCTCTGAAATCAGACAGCCAGAGACACCTCTTGTCCTTACACTAATATGTTGTATGATACTTGGTAACTTATCCTGTAAATAATTTACTTTCCTTATCTGTAAGCTGTGTGCATCTTGTCTACTTTGAGGAATTGTTGCAATGAACATATATACTAATATAAGAATTATCACTCATGAAGCAATACAATCATTGTCTATTCTATAATAAGTTACCCTTAAGTGCTACATAGCATTTTGTTTATCAGGACAAAAATTATAGCATGTTGTACAAAAAAATATTTTCCCCAATCTTTATCCACTCAGAATAATTGATCCACTCAGAATAATTGAAAACCAAGGGCATTTACTAAAATAATATTTCATAAATGAATAATTGTCACCCATTCTTATTCCTAGTGCACAATTTTCATTATATTTTGCACACTTTCAACCTATTCTTTATTAATTTGTAGCTTTCGTTATACTTCACATGCCTTCTATTTTATTTGTCCTTCATGTAGCTCTTGCTTTATCTGTATCACTAAATATTTTTCATTTTCTCGGCCTTCATTTATAGTTCTTTGTCATTTCCATTCTATTCCCTTGAGTAAATTTTTTTTCATTTGCTTTTCTAAATATTTTCCTCATCTTTGCTGTCACTTACCTAAGTTGTCAGAGTGTGGTATTCTCTGCCTTTCAATTTCCTTTGTAATATCAAGAATTTTCCTCTGAGGCTAAACAGCCCTTTGGAGGCTGTGCTAATATCTGAGGTCTTCATTTCTTATATCATGTTCTGTATTCTGAAATATCACTTCCTAATGAGAGTGGGAACAAAGGGAATGTTGTTAAAAGCCTTAGTTCTCACATGGCCTGGGAGCTGTATGGAGACCTTGTTTGTGAAGATGACTCTTTCCAGCTGGCATTCAATAGTTACCATGTAGACAACTTACTCCTCCATCAACATAGTCTACTGTTTGTTACCAAGGTAATAATT
The DNA here is from genome assembly GCA_004024805.1 of Geosciurus inauris. Classification (NCBI taxonomy): domain Eukaryota; kingdom Metazoa; phylum Chordata; class Mammalia; order Rodentia; family Sciuridae; genus Geosciurus; species Geosciurus inauris. The sequence continues at coordinate 119,332 of PVHX01001769.1, forward strand.
TTTTTGTGAGGGCCATATCTATTCATAAGACTTCTCTTGGAAAACATAGATTTAAAGAATTCATACTTATTTGGAGCTTTCATGTAATAAAAATATGATTGACAGTAATGCTGAAAATCAAACATTTCTCTCTTTAGAATGCCTTGTTGAAAATTTTACTCAAAAATTCAGGAGGAAAGTAAATATTATAATATCATCATAGTGATCTAGGCATTATTTTTAAAAAGCAAGAAAAACTATACAAGGAAAATGTCATTTTTATAAACCTCTGCATATATAATACTGAATGCAATATACTCTTTTTATATTAGTCAAAATTAAGATATAAATTCATGTGTATAACTTTCATTGATTACATAAGTGTGTATATCTGTATTTGTGTTTGTGTGTGTGATTACTATGAGATAAAGTGCATGAGTTTTTCAAAAGTAGATATGATTTTAAGCCTCTTAAACATATTCACTAATGGAATGAGTAACTAACAATTATAAATGATATATCCATCTATCAACAATCCCCTTTTACTATTAAAATCTGTTAAATAAGGTTTATAATATAATATTTTTATTATGACAAAAAATTTATTAATTATAGAATTATGATGTGGTAGTTTTCTAAAATTTTCCCTTGGAAACATCTCCAACACTTCTCTAGAGTCCATTCCATATCAGTTAGGTTTGATAAAGCCATTCTTTTTCACATTTTCAATTTTTTCCAATTTATTGAGTTATAATTGACATAAAATTAAGATGTACAAAGTGTTGTTTTGACATATGTATAAATCACAAAATTATTATTACACTAAAGCTATTATTATATCACCTCTGTTCGCATTAATTTTGTTGGGAATATTTATAACAATTTCAAGTATACAATATTATTACTTATAGTCACCATACTAATGTGTTGTTTCTAAAATTAATTTCTCTGCATAATTGAAATTTTGCACCATTTTAAAAAGGTTTGATTTTATTTTTAGCATATGAAATTTTAGCGAACGAGGTTTACATGTCAGAAATGCCAAATTGACTAAAAGAATAGTTGGAAAAATGAGGGTTCCATCCTCAAAACTTTTCATTTGCTATTTACTATTGTTTTTTGTCTCTGTATCATGAAACAGTGATCTTACAAAATGAATCCAGCAGAAAATTATATTTTCTCTTATTGTTCTGTAAGAATCTGGACTCCAGAGAAAAACATTCAATCTTCCAATTTTCTTTTTTTCCTAGATTCACTATTTCTTAAATGATGTTTTAGTTGGAAAAAAAATGAATGTAGGAAGATATGCTTTTGTTGTGACAGACATTTTGAAATGTTGGATTACAAACCAAATAAGATAAAAATAAATAATATTAATCATGCCAAGTCCATATTGAAAAAGGAAATGTACAAATATTCATTCATAAAATTCCACAGGAAAACATCAAAGTTAAATTTTAAAAAGTTCCTGTAATTTGAAGTAATATCTTTCCTTAATTATCCCTCTCCTATTGCCTGATGTTTTCCACTTAATGAAATAATTTTCATTTGTATCTAATATACTGAATATCTGCCTATTTCCTATATTATTTATTTTATTTTCTTAAAAGAATTTCTTCATAGAACTAGCTTTCAGGATTTATGTTTCCAATAAAGAAAGAAGATAACTGTATTAAGTGAAGTAACTTTATGCTGGAGAATACTAATCTTCATTGTTCAATCTACCTCAGTCTAATCAGGAATTCCTGTGTAGATATTCAAAATTCAGTTTGAAAAGACGTATTGGCACCACTGTAACACTCTCCTTTAGTGTACTGAAAGGATAAAGACTCTTGTACTAACTGGTCTTGTAATGTTTCAGTGTTGCCAAAGAAAGCAATGGGGAATTATGAATATATAGTCCAGAACCCAATGTGAACTCTCATACTCAGAACCTGACAATTTCTGTGAAATTTTCATTGTTTATTTTCAAAAAATCATTCTATAAATGAGATTTTAAGGAGGAATTTCTGAATAGCTTTGGAGACTGCTTTATATATTTCAAAGGTGTCACAGATATAAAAATTCAAAAAAGAATGAAACAGAAACACTGTTTTATGTTAAAACAAAAAATGTTATTTTCATAACTGACACTTTGATAATTTGGCTACTATTAATTTATTTCTTCTGAAACTTTTTCCAGGTTTCTGTCAAGCCTTTGAAATAAACCCTAGTCATTAGAATTGTCTTAATCCAGATATTGGGTGGTTGGATGCAGAAATCAAAAATATTTCCAAAACATGTGAAAGCAAAACTAGTAGGAATGATATAAAATACAAAGTTCATTGAAAATAGAAATCTAGGTGATGAATTATAGCAGAAGCATCTTGGTGTTTGCTTGGTAGATCTCTTCATCTTTTATCTATTACTCCATTTTCCAGCAAATGGACCTAAAATATCTTCAGGAGCTTGATATGACCCACTTTCATTATAAATAAAAGTCATAATAGTGCCAATTTTTCAAAAGCTCCATCTTTTTTGTTTACATATGTAGAACTATTTAGAAGATGAATCACAGTACCCACCAATTAAAAGGGGAAAATGCTTTTTCAGTTTCTATTTTTACTTCAACAACTAGATTCCTCATGCCATTTGTCCCATTTGTGAATTGAAACCAATGAACAATCTCACTAGCGATTTTTGAAGTTTAACAATTTAAAGAGAAAAGTAAGATAAAGTGTACTTCATACTATTGTTACAAGTAAAGAAATCTTCATTTATTCATTATGTATTTAAAGTAAATCATTTCATGCTTTTTTATTGTTTCAACAATATTGAGGTTTTTATTTCATGTGCAATACTGTTTATTCTTGTTAGCTTATTATTCATTTAACAACCTAATACTCAAGGAGGAGTTTTGGTTCTACATACACATATGAATGTGGCCCTCACTGCTGATTTACATTTGATCAACATAGATATTTTATGACTAAATGTGTGTCAATTAAATTATCCCAAAAGATACATTATTAAACCATAGTCAAATGAATAACTATTTTATACTCAAATTGTAACAAATTGGCTTATATAGAAAGGAAATTATAAACCATGACAAGCTAATTAAGTAGACATGAATTCATCCTCCATTTCCCTGAATCATTTAGTTCAGTATCAGGAGATAAGGTGATACCTTTATTGCTAGCTACACTCTTAGAATGTCCTTATTATAAGGATGTTTGTAATACTATTTGAAAAAACACAGAGTAGGAAAATAATTGAAGGTTGGAACAGAGAACAATTAAGTAAAAAATGTATATGTACTCTTTTGATAGAAGAGATCAGATCAGATAAATGGATGTTCTGAAATAAGAACAAAACAACTAAATTGCAAGAGTATAATTGAAACCATTCCCTCGCAGAATTTGCCTACAAGTAATTCCTGTCTTTACCTCCAGTGTCAAGGAGCATCCCAGTAAGTGAGATTTCACACCAGGGGGAGTATAAATTTAGTTATCATTATTTTTTTCTTTTTTCTTCCTATAATTATCATTATTTTAATGTATAGAAGGTATTACGGGGGTAGGCAGAAATCAACATTTAGATTTCTGATTCTGATCTGAATGAGTCAAATTTAACCACACCAAAATGTACCCATCTATGTTTACCACCCCTCAGTTTATTCAATTCTAAACAAATTAGCTAAAAAATTAAACAAAATTAAAATATTTCTCAGCATATCCTAGCATATGGATTAAAGAGAAGTCAATTTTGTTGGTTAAAACTGAAATCTAAAACTTTTATAAACCACACATAAGGCTGGTTATGGCTTTTTGAAGGTTTTAGTTTGCCCTGAGATTCCTGTAGGAATCCCAATCCCCTGGGGTATCTGTAAACATTTGAATATTGGGTTGCATGCCTCTGCCTCATTTCTGCCACTGGAGCCCTTGGTTGTTTGTGTCCTTCTCATTTCTCTGCTTTATTCCATGCTTGACCTGTCTACCATCTGTCCCAACTTACAATGACATATTATGCAGACATTTTAATGTTTGAAAAAAAATTCATATAGTATTATGCTCTTTTGATTTTTTTAGTTAAGCTTATTTATCCCAGATTTTATAATCAGAAAAATATTGAAGTATAACTGAGGAGTTCATTTGTGTTCCTACTAATAGGTGACTTTTAAGTTTTAGGCATTTATTTTAAACTCATAAATGCTAAAATAGCAATTATTTTAAAACCTTGCTCTGATCTTACTAAATCAAAAGAAAAATCTTCATAAACATATAAGATTTAAAACTTCTATAATCACCTACAGTATTTCTTTATACATTTCATGTCCTTAAATATTTAAAGTGTATTTGCCAATGGACATGCATCCATGGAGATTAATTCAAAATAAAAATAAGAAATAATGGAAATATAAAAGAGGTATATATCAATGTAAAATTTATAATCTCAAGTGAAAACCTGAAAAACTATTTTTAGGGAATTTGAGTTTTAGTAATTTAGAAATTGAGAATTCTAAGCGAAAAGCAGATGAGCAAGCTACTCATGGGGGCACATAAGTGTAATCCCAGCTTCATGAGAGTCTGAGGCAGGAGAATTACAAGTTCGAGTCCAATTTTATCAATTTAGTGAGATCCCACCTGAGAAAAATAAGTAAAAAGGGCTAAGGTTGTAGCTTAGATGTAAAGCATGCCTGGGTTCAATCTCCAGTACTCTTTTCCCCTCCCCACCCCACCAAATACATGAGGAAAGAACTCTGTGTAGACTTTTAAAATGGAATTTCTTTAGAACATTCCACACTCATCATTTGGTTTTCAGGTTCTGTTTATTTTTTAATAGATCCATGCTTAACTGGAGTAAGAATTCTGAATTCTAAATGCTGATAATCCTGAGTCATTTGAAAGAACTCTACATGGATTTGTACAGGACGTAGGTTTGACGCTGAGATGAGGCAGAGTTACTTGATAGTTGTAGTGACCATGTAGATCCCTAAGATAACAATTTTTTTCCTTGTGTTCATTCAGTGCCCAGGCAACTGCTTGGGAAGATTGTTCAAAGGTAATTGGTACAAAGAAATAAAATGTTTAAATAAAGTAATAGAAACAATTTTTCCTTCCTAAACATTTCTCTACCTTATGTCTTCTTTCAGTTCCCAGATTCTATAGTTGTTCTCTACCTTTCTCTCTCTCTCCCCCTCCCTCTTCCTCCTTCCTTCCTTCCTTGCTTCCTTCCTTTCTTCCTTCCTTCCTTCCTTCCTTCCTTCCTTCCTTCCTTCTTCCTATAATTGAATCCAGGGATGCTCTGTCACTGAACTACATCACTAGCCTTTTTGTGACAGGGTCTTTCTAGTTACCAATACTGGCTTTGAACTTGCAATTAGTCTGCCTCAACCTCTGGAGTAGTTAGGTCTAATCACAGGCATGCACCACTGCACCTGGCTGCCTTTATCATTTTATTCCAAATTATGATTACCAAGTATGTATGTGAATGTATATTGTGTGTGTGTATAAACACATGTATCACATATTCAAGCCATCCTAGAGTATATTTTTGTTGTTGCCAATGGTATGTGGTGATCTCTCTCTCAACTTCTATTTGCTTATCAATACTTCATTTCTCTTTAAACTTAAGAAGTTTACTTTTTCTCACCTACATGTCTTTCCTGTCATGACAACAAACCTCTCTACTCATCTCTAAGGTTAATAATTTAAATTGTAGAAAATTTGCCTTCTACTACAGAAACAATGATTTTTTCTCCATTTTTCTATTGGTATCCTGATTTTTCTAAAATCTCAAAGCTTTCCTTCATTGAACCTCAGCTGTCTTTAAAGAAATGAAAAACAAAAACCAAAAACCAACCACAACAACTGGTAATTGTACTTTCTGCTATGTCCCAAAACTAGTTTTTGGAAAAAGTTTAATAAAATAATTGTCTTTATTTGCCTCATTAGCTACTATTTCCTAGAAATCCTGTGGTTTCTTCAATCTACTGCAGACAAGATCATCAATGTCTTTCATATTGATTATATGCAAATAATTAATAGAATACAAATAATATTAACCAAAACAGCAATCATAGAAATAGCCAGTGCTTGCCCTCCTTACTTATAGTGGTAAGTGTTTCCCTTGTATATTCTCTGGTGTGGGTATTACTATTGACCATGTGCATTAGGCAGTTGATGAAACTCCATAAAAATCTTAAATGATCTGTTCATAGTCCCAGAGCAAGTACTGGCCAAGCCACACCTTAAATTCATATCATTGCTTGTGGTCCTCATAATTTTGCTGTACTTTTCCAAAAATCCTTTAAAGTATCTGGGCAACATCATTATTTAAGAATTCTGTATATTAAGCACTTTACTGGTATGAGAGAGTCTATTAACTACAAAAATATTATATTCAATATCAGGTTTTGATTGTTGTTTTCCTAGTTGTTTTTCAGTTTACAGTTGAATGCTTGAGGACATGCTAAGTGAAGGTATTATTTTCTTAAGACAACAGTCCTAGTATACAGTCAATATCCAAATTGACAACACATAAGCAGAATACTTCTAAGATAAATTTGGTGACTTACATTTAAACTTTAATATCAACTGTACACTTCCAAGCAGGATAACCCAGCAAAATTAACACTTTTTTTATTAATATATATAACTATAAAAGGGATTCAGCAAGGAGACTCTATTGGATGTAAAGACATATATAAAAGGGTTAAAAGGATGGTGGCCACCAGGGATTACTCATCTCAATTCCATCTGCCCATTTCCAACCACATGTAAGAAGACTCAAGACTGAAAACTCTTTGCTCTCAAATGGGTGGTTTATTAACACTTTCAATAGTAATATCCGTAACTTTTAAAATTTTTGGTGGATTACTTAGCACTGTTTCCAATGAGAAAGATGGGTGAGGGAGGGGCAGAAATTTGATCTTACAGAATGTATAGTAGACCTCCCATAATTCCTCTGGTTTAGAATATAATCCTTAGGTGCTGTCCTTCAGAAAAGGAAGGAAAAGATCCATCTTCCATTAGATAGAAATGTGGACAATCAAAATGGTTCAGCAGCTGGACAAGGTGTCAAATAAATAAATCTGTACATTCTTCTGTGGGTTGTTGCAGATGGATATTTGTTCTTCCTGCCTTGTTTTGCTTGCTGATTCAAATCCCTTCTTATTTTGTGGAAAACCAGTTTTGAGACAAAGTTTCAGAGGCAGGGTACTGCTTTCAAATTTGAAGCCAAAGATGTATATACTAAGAATTGCACAGAGATGTTAATTTATATCAGCAAAAACATGAGGAATATATGGGACAATGAAAGAGCTAAATCCTGAGAACATATTTTTTAATTGTTTTCACTTTTTATCCATGTTGATATACTTTCCAGAAACATTTGATTCAATGTTTGAGCAATGCTAATATTTATAATTATTCATTGACTAAAAGACTTCAAAAGTCCAGAGTAGGGGTGGGGACATAGCTTGGTTGGTAGAGTGCTTTCCTTGCATGCACAAGGCCCTGGGTTCAATCCCCAGCACCAAAAAACAAAATAAAACAAAAGTCCAGAGTAAATGGTCAGGAGTCTGGTAGAAATAGGTTGGATATTGAGGAGATTTTAATAGAGTTATCTACCAAGGAGAGAGCTAGATTAAGGCAAGCCACTGTACTCTTGTAGGAAATTTAAATTATAAGGAAAAAGAGAATATGATAACTAGTTCTATGAAGAAAAACAAAATGGAAACAGAGTAAAATTTTATTGGAAATGATATTTAAATGGGATAGTGGAAGAAAACCTCTTTGAAAAAGAAGTGAATCATGTGTATATATAAAGGAAGTGCCTTAGTGATAGAGGTATTTGCAAGTGCAGAGCTTGCAGGAGCCTGTGTGCCTGGCATGTTTCCTAAACAGCAAGAAGCCAAGTGTGGCTGAGATAGAGTAAATGAAAGGAGTGAGGTGGTATTACCCTGAAGATCTGAAACATTTACACAAACTGTCTTTCTCTGAATTCCAGCCCCAAATATTTTTTGTCAAGATAATCTGATTTTTCTAATTTAATTATTTGACCAGTGCAGTAAAATTCACTCTGTTGAGCTGACCTGGTCTAAATATTGCTGGCAGCATTACACTTTTTAGATGAAAAACAATTGCAAGAAACAGGAGATGATTGATGGTTATGAGAAGCCTGCAAAGATTACCTTCTGTGTTAAAGCTCTGAGCTCCTGAGGGGAGAACCCCCTGGAATTCTGGACAAGGACTTAGACCAGATTATGGGACATTGTGTAGAGGAAGCTGAATATTAATATATATATATATTAATATATATATATGACTGAAAGAAAGTTGGAAATTTCTGTGTCCAGTCACTGTATTATGATGCAAGAGAGTTCCAGAGAGGTTAAATAACTTTTGTTTTCAAAACTGGGATCACACCACTAATTAGTTATAGTACATGGATTAGATTCTACTGATTTCTTGTTCAATCTGACTTAGAAAATAATGTGACTTAGTTGTGATGGACCACATTTTTCTAGAGAACTCCCCAAAACACTTTCAAACACAGCTAATTAAAATAGAACTAGTGGCGATGTTAACAGAAATCAGAAAACTGCATAAAAACAGAATAAATTTAATGTACATCAAAGTACGTCATCATGGGAATGGTTCTTGAAAAAAAACCCTGAAGGAGAATAATGTGGCTTCAGATCATTTCAGAGCCTAAGGCATGAATCTTCCATGAAAAATGCTGTTTGTCTGAATTCTTAGAGTAAAAGTATGGCATTCATTAAAGTAAAATCTCAGAAAGAGAAAGAGAAACATACCCAAAATTTTTCTACAAAATTTCTTCAGTGGTAATGCAGTTATAAAATACAGCAATATGGTGTGAGTTCAAGCTTTGGGGCTGATTTATCTTTATTTGAATCTTTGCTTGACCATACATTTCATTTACAAGATAAGTCAAAGTCATTCAATATTTTTGAATTGTTGTTTTCTTATCTATTCAAACAAAACAAAATAAAATTTGTATTTATCATCAATAGATTATTTTTAGAATCACTTCTATAAAACTACAAAATATCTTACACAGATATGACATATGTTAGTGTGTGTAAACTACTGATTTTCATAATAGCCAGAGGAATCATTTGACATGGACTTTTCAAAGAGATTATTTAATGTTATGAATCTTAAGTGGATTTTTCCTATTTTATTTCATTATTCTACTTACTAAATAATAAAATATTTCAAATGCAGGTACTGGGAAAGAAATTTGGTGAAAATTGTTGTTGTTTCTAGTAATGAGACTCTCTAGATTTCTTGAGGTACCCAGAAGACTGGCACTCTAATAAAGGCTAGAGCAAGTAATTGACAAAGAAAGGTTAAATTGGCGAAGCAGAAATTTCAGAGCTCTAGGGAGATAGTTCAAAGATTCGATAAACTAATTAAAAAGTCAGAGGAAAGGAGAAGCCTTCGACAGGACTTGATGTCTTAAGTAAAGTAATAAGAAGCATAGTTGTCATGGAGGTAACAGAATAGCCAGAATGTTCTTTTCAGAAGGAATGAATTAGGGTACACAATGGGAATTTCCTCAAAAAACAAAATGTACTGGAAAGACACTCGAATTACTGAGAATTTTAAGAACTTTAGTTCTTTTAATTTCTTCCATGTAATTTATATTATTTATTTCAATTCTTTCCCTTTTTAAATAGTGAATATCTAAAGTCACAAGAAAAATTCCAAATGCCACTCAATAAAATTCAAATCTAGGTATTCATTATTTAAAAGGTTTCCCAGCACTAGTAGTTGGAGTGGGGAAAACAGGTAGCAATTTTAGCCACCAGAGAGTGTTGTAGTGACTCCTAATGATGAGGACAGATGTCCCGCATGACACAGTATGGCTGGAGCTGCATTATAAATTTGTATTTATTTATTTTGTATTGTAAATATTGTATTTTTATGTTAATGAAATTATGACAGAGAACACATACTTGCATAACTGTTTTAGAATAAACTCAAACATTTTTTCATTACCAACTCTTGGCATTCCTTAGAGAGACAGGGGCTATCTCTTCTTAAAGAGAATACCCCATTCACAGAATTTGGCATATATTAATGGGAGGAAAAGGACATCATGAAATCACCTTAGAACAATATGGGTACCCTGGGAGACTGAGCACTGTTTCTTCCTTTTTATGATACTATAGCTAAAGGATTTAACTGCTGCCATCAATATTCTTGTACCAGTTTAAAAGTAGCCTCATAAAAAGTGTTTATTGAACCTAGAATTCCCCCTGGCATTTGCTGAAACTATGTCACTAGATCTGTATTAACAGCAGCAATTGAAAAACCTGTATAGTATTTGCGTAATTATCATTCATTAATACTTTCTTATCTATATTTTCTTAAAACTTCACTTAAAGTTTTAGTCTCACCTTCTTATTTATTGAAATATCATACTACATTAATATTACTCAATTCTACATTTATTTTTACATTTAGTTTACCTTGCTACCATATCTTAATATCCCATCTTATCTATCACATCTCATTATATTCCTTCGAGTTGAATTTCCACAGCCCATTTCTAAACAATGAAATCTTCTCACTTATCTTTAAGTACTCAGCTGCTTCACTGCCTCTCCTAGAAGATTCCCTACATGCACTTGGAATGGTGCCTCCTCTGTGTTCACATCTAGATCCTACCTTGCCAGCAAACATCATGTCATCTTACCCAGTAGTAACTGTCTACTCCTCTTCCAGATGCTTTCTCACCATAAGCAGCTACATTGTCACTCTCATCTTTTTTTACTTCCACATTCTCCACAGTGTTTTGTATTAGAAGGTGCTTATTAAATGTGCATTAAACAAAAGATAATACTATATGAATCTCCTATATATACCAAATAATCACTCTAAGAATACTTGATTGAGGTGTGACAATCTTTTATGAAATGCACTTCAGGTAACTATAACATGATTTTTAAAGAAATAGACAAAGTTTAATTTCTCATCAGAGAGCAGTTGTCATCTTTTGGGAGAAGTGAAAAAGTGAAAAGAATCAATCTCTCTCTCTCTCTTACACACACACACACACACGCACACACTTCCTTCCTCTCTCTCCCCTACAAATGGAAAGCATTATTCTTCATGATATTTTGGGTATGTGAAAGGTACCTTACAGAGAATCACTCCTTCATGATATTAAATAAATTAACTGTGAAACCTGTTTTGCTTCCTTTTTTCCAAGTGGATGAAATGCACTCATGATTCGGAAGCTGTAAAGGCTATTTCGAAACTATCTGCAGACAAGGTTGCTATGGAAACCATTTTTTGAATAGTACCATAAATAATCATCTAAAAAAATCCTAAACACAGTGCACCTTGCTCTAGTAATTATAGGTGGTCTAGAATTGAAATACCGATGACATGTTTTGCTTTCAGGTGTGCCACCAGAGCATATTTATTACCACAGTATATTTTTGCAAAAAGGTAAGAAGCAAAACATTTTCTTGCAGCAGTAACTTGAGGTACGGAATGAGAAGGACAAAGACTTGTACTTCATATTCCCCTGGGGTTCACCCTCCCTTTCTTTATAAACATATACATTGAGTGTACAAACAGGTAAGGATAAAGACATGAGGCAATGGATTGCAAGATTCACTAGAGGTCTAGCAAAGTAGAGGACAAAAGAACTGAGAATGCTGTATGTGCAAAGGGTTTGTTCTAAATCCTCTCTCCCCATTCTTTTCAACTTCCTGTTGGGAGACTAGATTCAAAAGCAGACAAGAGCTTGGAGGAATAAAAGGAGAATTTGAAGAACTTTGCCAAAGAAAGAATAAAAATAGTATGCTTTTTCTGTCTTCTCCCTAGGTAACTGCAGTGAAGAAGGCTGCCAAGAAAGTAGAGGACAACTTCTGAATACAGAAACTAGTCTTGATTCTCAGCTGACATTTGCTACCTGCAAAACCTACAGAAGTATTTGGTGCTTCAGGGATTGAAAGAAGACAACTTTGAATAGCGGTACAGCTCAAAGTGAAGAAACCAAGATTGTTCTATCTAGTAGACTTAGTTTAGCTAAGCAGGTCCTCAGGAAGGTGTAACATGTCTCAACTAGCCACCTTGTGGTGCAAGAACAGTTCAGTATTATTTGCTTGAAGTGATGATTAGAAGAGGAAGTCCGAGTCAGGCACAGAGGCAAATTATATATGTGCTCATATCACACAAAGTAGTCAATATTTGTCACTGCCTCTGGTGAGAAGGAAGGGAAGAGATTTCATGTAGAAAGATTTGAACTGAGAGAGGTCCAGATGAATTTATTGTCAAAATGATTCTTAATTTATTCAATGTATTTGTTTAGGGACTACAGGATTCTTTTATTCTAGAGATAAATGGGAAATTGGGGACATGAAAATGTTTTTCTTTTTACACATATTATTTATACATTGTTACATGTGTCTATATGCATATCAATTTCTACATTTATATGAGCAGTGTGAGTAGTGGGAGGTATTAGTTCATCTGAGAGTACCAACAGAGAGTAAAAGGAAAAACTAACTGTAGATATGTCACCCTAAGTATTTATAATTAGGCCTTTTTAAAAAAGTCTTCACCTCTTCACCATTTTACTTATTATTCACATTATAAATGTATTATCTGAATTATTTTTTAGTGATAAAAGAAGAGTAAGACAGAGGATAAGAGTACCAATGTTCTATGAGAAGTTGATTTTCTTTTCCCTCCAAGAAAATGAAAGCATGTTGTGGAAAGTTAGCTTGCCATAAATGTTGAACATTGTTAATGTAGGAAATGACAACCTTGTTAAGGTACTATGTAACCTGGTTGTAGTAGTATAGCAGTTGCTTGGTATAAAAACAAAATAAACTGCTTGACAAAACTAGACGTCTATGAGGGATGGAGGCGGGGGGGGGAGGGGGCGTGAGCACACTTGTAAGTATGAAGAGCCTAGGATTAGGTAATTTTTAAAGGTATCTATATTTGTTCTTTATTGTCTTTGCTAAAAGAAACTGTTGCTATCCTTACTTAGCATATCAATCAGAAGTTTTCTTCTCATAGTTACCTATGAATCATCATATGTTTAGTTAAAAAGGAAGAATAAAGTTCATCATGTTATTTAATTTTCACAATATAAGGTCAACACTAGCTGACATTCCAGATAATTCGGCATGAAATATAGAAACCACGATAGAGAAACAAACCTACTTTTAATAAGATTCATTCTCAAAAATACATGGGAAAACAAGTGCCTCCAAAATTCATTCAGTTATGATCCATATTTAAATGGAAAAATAAAACCATTTATCTGTAAAAGACTTCTATCTATGATTTGGTTCAAATTTTGCCATTGCCTTTTATTTTATTTTGAATTCCAGGGATTGTACTCAGAGCACTTAACCACTGAGTCACATCCCCTGCCCCTTTTTGTATTTTATTTAGAGCATTGAGTTGCTTAGGGCCTTGCTAAGTTGCTGAAACTGGCTTAGAACTTGTGATCCTCCTGCCTCAGCCTCCCTAGCCTCTGGGATTACAAGCGTGTGCCACCGTGCCCAGCTGCTATTGCCTTTTAAATGAAGAAATTAAATACCACAAACAATTGCCAGTTATTTTTCACTAATAGGAACCTGCGTGTAGTTCAAAATAAAAAAAGAAAATATTTCTTATTGGTTATCAGTACAACCATTTCAAGAAGTCTTTCATTTTTTGTTTTTAAAAATACATAAAATAGATCCTAAATAAGATGATGGGAGATGTGAGTGTACGCGTGTGTGGCGTGTGTGTGTGTGTGTGTGTGTGTGTATTAGTGTATAAGCAGAAGTAGGAGGAGGTGGGAACATGCACACAGGCACATTCGTGTGCACACACACACGGAATGGGAGGAGAGAGTGGATCATTAATAAGTTAAAAAAAAATTTCTCAGCTTAAAAGTGCTCTTGTTATTAGAAAATTCCTTCAGACACTCCACTGACTTCCATACTTTTAAAATCCTTAAAGCTCCATTTAATACAAATAATATTCTTCCTATTTCTAGGCTGTTAGCCTCCCCTGATATTCATGGATCTATTTGGGGAAAAAGCTCAGTTCATCTGAGATACCCCCTGGCTGTGTCATCAAGAGGTCCTGGAGGAAGGCAGAAGCCAACAGGCAGGTTGAGGGAAGCCTGGGTAGATTGAGAGATGGTGCTGCTGTGAATAACAGCTCAGTAGAAACTCAAGAGCAGCAAACTATTGAGCTCAACTTTCCATTTCTGGTAGATGCCTAGATTATAGGAACCTGTGACAAACATCTGTACCAAAAATTATTTTTTCTCAATAGGAAACTGAAAGAGCTTCTTGGGAATATTAACTTCATGATTATCTACTCAGGTAAATTTTTTGATGAAAGATTTTTTTCAGGCAAAATTTTTGTTTTCATTTCAATAAAATATTCTAGAAATATATTTAGGTCCAATATAAAAACAAATATCTTTACTACATGATTGATTATTGATTTATGCTTATCGTCTTTGCACACCTGCAAAGAATGTTTGTATTCTAGTTATCAGTTCCTGCTTAATGATAAAGTATACTAAATTTAATGGATTATAGCAACAATATGTTATTTCTCATGATATTGTGGATTGATTAGGGTCAACAAGGAAGTTCTTGTTTTACATTAATTGTGCAGTGAGAGATTCACCAAGATAACTGAACACTAGATTGCACTGGTTCTTGGACATGATTCTCAAATCTCTTCCCTGTTTTGTTTTGTTTTTTTTTTTTTTTTGTTATAAATCTATACAGATTCTTGGTTGCAGTAAAAACTGATTCTCATTCCAATTTGAACACTCCCACTCCTCAGGAAAATTTATTCTTTATTTTATTACTTCTCCCTGGAACACCTGTTTCATGGTTCATCCACTTAGAACAGTACTTTACACAGTGCAGGTCTCAGTAACTATGTGTTACATTAGCTTGAACAGGTCGCTTAGATGCTAAGCACACTTACACTGTTGATTATCACTTTTACTTGGAAGCATCTGCACATAATATGAGTTAGATGAGATTGGATAATCCTGAAGTTAAGGATGTACAATATAGTTGAAGCTTTCTGCCTAGCATAATTACTACTTTTTATTTTAGAAGATAAGCTATTGCATTTGAAATAATGACCAATTAATAATAGAAATGATAATTTATACTTATTAAAATAATAGTTAATAGAGCTAATACAGATAATAGCTAATATTTAAGTATGTTACTTAATGATTATGTAAAGTATTTATTTGATCCTTATAATAACTCTATAAAATTCATATTGCTACTCTTCTGATTCTGTGGTAACAAGCTTGGGAGAAATTCTTTAGTATCATACGGAAATTCTTTAGGTTGTAAATTCAGGACTTGGCACTAGATGTGCTTTCAGTTTTAATATCACTAACCATTATGTTATGTGGTTGAAACTGTGAGACAGTCTTTTAAATAAAATAGTGTAAAGCAAATAATTAATTATATCTTTCTACATAAAAAGGCACAATATAATCTAGTGGGAGCACCTGAAAAAATAGCATCTTTTAAATAAAATGCATTTGATCATTATTAATTTGAAACACATGAAACTGCCATTTTTAAGCCATAAAAACAAAAATCTGGCAATTTTGTGTGATTTGAACTAATATTAACTGTCCAAACTCCCCTTCTTCTAACATCATTGCACAAAAGATGTAAATTAAGCAGTTTGAGATTAGAAAACTATCAACAATATTATAATAAATATTAGATTGTCAGAAATAATTAGTGTAATAATCAGTAGGAGGGTCACCCCAGTGATAGCAAAGAATCATAAAATAAAAGATATTGTCACTTCACTTTTCCATAAAAGTGATAATGTGTGATCTAGAAAAAACGGAATTTATTCATTCATGACTATAAAAATGAATCTATTTACGAAAATTTTCCCTAGATTAAAGCTCTTCAAAAATTTAATTTCCACAACTAAATATCAACTTGGTACAGTGAGAATTTATGTATGCACTTATATGGGTGAATGTGTGTAGGAAAAGTTATCAGTAGACCTGAGAGATAAAGTTTCTTAGCTAGGGAAGGTCAGCTTGTTCACTGACTTTCGAAAGGCCTCTCCAACTGGCATGTATCTTCATGGGTCTGTCTCATTGCTCTATCTGGCACTCAATTTAACAGGTTCAAAGACTTGGCATTTATCAGTTTCTGAAAGTCAACAGATAATGGTATCTTTGATTCAAAACAACAAACATCATAGAAGCAGCTTTGTAAGTATTATGTCTATTTATTTATACAATGACACAACTGCCTGGTGAACTAGACTAGCATTTTCTCTGTTCAGCATATGTTTTGCCAGAAGATAAGCTATGTGGAAACATGCATAATCAGAATTCATGAAGCCTGCATGTAATAACAAGGTTTTAATTTTTTGCTGTTATTTTGTTTTGGGGGTCAGAGGGATTTTATCCAGGAGCAATTTACCACTTAGCCACATACCCAGCCCTTTTTATTTTTTTATTTTAAGATAGGGTCTCACCAAGTTGCTTAGGGCCTCACAAAGTTGCTGAGGCTGGCCTTGAACTTGAGATTTTCCTGCCTCCTGCCAGTTGAGTCACTGGGATTACAAGCGTGTACTACTGTGCCTGGCTGGAAAAATAAGTTTGAAGATGCAGTCTTGATGCCATGAGATGAAGATTAAGAGTCAGATTTCCAATATACCTAGGCTATTCTTATCTTTCAGATCAGACAGACTTGATCTTAGCTCAGGCACATTCCCTGGAACAAGAATTTAATGGAAATTGAACTGGAAATGATGATCTTTATCTGCCATGCCTTATCAATTCTTAGTAACATGTACCTTGTTTCTCTTGCTGCCAAGTGTTTTTATCTCTGTACCAACCACTGGTTTTAGCTATTTGGATCAATAATAAATATCTGACCCTAAAAAATGGATTCCCAAGCTGATTAGCGAGCACTCTGTGACCATTGTGTGTCCTAGTTCAAAATGATGAATTGCTCAGTTTTATTTCTCATAATTTTGGATCGGAATAGGAATAATGGAATAACATTGAAATGTTGAAATTAAAATTATCAGAATATTAACACAGTTTACAGAAAGGATAAAAAATAAAGATTGTGTAGGCTAGTGCAGGGAGAATAGTCAGTCTACAAAGAAAAGCAATATAAGAGAGATTTGCCCTCACAGTTTCATCTTCAAACAAAATCACTTCCTCTAAGGTTACTTAAGTGACTTTCTATTTCTTACAATTTACATCCAAGTCAAAGAATCACTGTCAAAATGTTGTCACTGAATTGTGCTTTTGTATTTCATACTACATATAAATGTACATTTGTGACCAATGTGTTATTTACATAATATCATTTTTCTCTGAGTTTTAAGTCAACTTCTCCTTCCCTTTTAACAATACTTTGCATTATTTTTATCACAGAATTATTTTATGAGTTAACTTACAGGACAACTCAATTTTTCTTACTTCAAGTTCTTCAGTGACTACATTTCCTAGTCTTCCCAATGTTTTTCTTTGGTATCTTTGCAGTTATAAATACTTTCTTATGGAAATATTTACTTATTGAAAACTTAGACTTTTACTTTAAATAAGTCCATTTTGCTATAACACCTAACTTTAGGAAAGCATTTCCTTTAAAAAAAAAAAAAAAGCAAGAGAAAGATTCCACCTAGAAATTTGAGAAACCCTCAATTAATGGAATTTAAACAAACTATAACCACTGAGCCACATCCCCAGCCTTATTTTGTGTTTTTATTTAGAGACAGGGCCTCACTGAGTTGCTCAGCACCTCACAGTTGCTGAGGCTGGCTTTGAACTCACAATTCTCCTGTCTTAGCTTCCCAAAGTTTTGGGATTGCAGGCGTGTGTCACCATACCTGGCTAATTTCTAGGTATTTTAAACTTACATGAACTTTCAAACTTTTAACATACATTTCAATACTCAATATGCTATAAAAGCTGAAATTTTAAAAAGATGAAAGTTTACCCATGACAGCTTATCAAAGTAAATATAGATACTTGAAAGAGTAGTTAATGCTTGTTATAACTATTTTGTTTTTACCAGATAATTTTTTACTTTATCAAATTTAAAACCCATCAAAGCCTAACAACAGAGATTTGACACTGAAAATATTTTCACTTATTTTTACAGTGACTAGTATGATTTTAGGAATGGATTTCACTGCCTTTTTTTCAAATTCTACTTTTTTACATTAGCTTGAGTCATAAGTCATCTTTATCAGTCTTAGCCCATTTGAATTGGTACAGTTATGTTCTTAAAGAATGTACTGATGTATTTTCATTGCCTGAATTTTGTTTAAGGATGTTGAATATACAAAGACAAGCTATCACCTCAAATTGTCAGTTTTAGCATTTATATTTCAAAGACTTTTGTGATCATTACTGTTGTGCTCAGTCTGAATTATATATCACATCTGAAGTGACAATCTAAGCTGTTAAAAAAATAATAATGGCTAGGTATATGGAGTTAGTGAAATTAAGATGAACAAGAAATCTCAGATTTTATTTTCAAGATGTTGAAGTATTAGTAAACAGGGTTATTTTAACATATTCAATAAGTAAGTTGCTTTCAAAGTACCTCAATATTCTCAACAAAATGTTATGTATATAATTTTATACCTGTAACCAATTTTATATATCTCTTATCAACCTCTGAAAGTGAGAAGAAATATTGTGTATTATACATTCAGAGGTAGTTTTTATCTATTTAAAAACTAAGGCTATTGATATACAGTTTGTTCTGTCTACCACATTTATTGTTCAATGCTTAATAATTGGATTTTGATCCAAAGTAATGAATAATTAAGTCTCAAAGAGATTGCTAACGTACCTTTAAACATAAACTATCATGCTGTTTCTAAAAGTGAAAATAAAGTAGCTTTTATACAAAATACATATTTGCTTCTTTTTTCTTCTCTTTTTTCTTTATTGCAGTGCTGGGAGTGAAACTTGGGGCCTCTTGTATGCAAGAATGTACTCTACCACTGAGCTACTGCCCCAGCACATACTTATCTTTTATCGTTTTACCATTGACGAGTTTCCCAAATACTCTACCAAGTTTACTTGAACACTCAGGTAAACTTTTGTATCTTGGTCTCTAAAATGATACTCTTGTGTAGTTCAGTCACAGTTCATAATGTTGACCACTTATACTTTCAATACCACAGAATATTCTTTCTCATCTGGTTATTATATTAAAATTTTTCACTGTTAATGATTGTCTTGTGGAACAGTTTAAATCTAAACTTTCTTTTTAGAACCTCCCTAAATAAAGTCTTAATCTTCCTAATTTTTTTATAATGCTCTCTCAGCAGCAAAAATTACAAAGAGATTCTGGGCTCCACTAAGTATTTGATGCTCATATTCATGATTCCATCATGACTTCTTGAATCTAGTAACAAGAAAAGGGAGTTTGAAAAAGCTCTATTTTTCTTTTTTTTATTTAATTTATTTATTCTGCTTAGGTACACATGATAGCAGAATGTATTTTGATTCATTGTACACAGATGGAGCACAACTTGTCATTTCTCTGGTTATACGTGATGTAGAATCACACCATATATATAGTCATACATGAAGCTAGGGCTATAATGTCCGTTTCATTCCACCATCTTTCCTGGCCCCTGCAAATCAACATCATGTTATGCCAGCAGCAGCCTCATACATCTCATTTACTGCATCTCCTGATTGCATCAAAAAGCCATATTGAGTGAGTAACCTATACAGCAACTGAGTATAAGCATACTCTGTGATAATGAAATCACCTAAGGATAGAGTTCTCAGAACATATCTTTATCATCAAGTGTATATAACTGAAAATGTTATTGTTTATATCAAACAGTTCAACTTCTATATAAAACATTTTAGCATTTCATTAGCTTCAAGAATTTGTAAGAATACAGTTAAAGTATTAATATACTATTCTGTATTTATTACAGACCACCAGGATAAATTTTAAATGTTCTACATATGAAAAAATATTTTTCAACATTTAAAATATATTTTGAAATATGATCCATAATCACTACATAATAGAAAATTTTCATTTATTATAAATATGCAACATTTTGGAGAACAGTTTACAATTTTGAAATTATTTTAAAAAATTTACAATTTTTGTAAAAAAATTTACAATTTTGAATTTATTATAAATATGCAACATTTTGGAGACAAAGTAAATACTTTGTTGTGATCTTATAAACCGGAATGAATAGGACATGATGTTATGACACACGCATCCTTGAAAGCTTGTCCTGACTTTTCTATTGCTGAAAATGAAAGTAAATACTACATGTACTAAAGCATTCTGTTAGGACCTAGGAAAGGAAAGTTTCTATGACTCTAACCTCTTAAAAGTGAAATGTGTACTTTTAAAAGTCGCAGATTTTTCAAGGACCAAACCAAGCATTTTCTTAAGTTAATGCATTTATCTTTTGTGCAGTTTCAATGACCCTCTCAAACATTTCAGGAAAACTATTCACATACTGTGGTTTATTGTCCATAAGAACACCATTTCAGTCATGGGAAATAAACAGTTCCCAATGAACAGACAGACTCTTCAGAAAGTTCAATTTAAGTTTATTTCATAAACTTCAATTTCCTTTGGAAGCAATGTTGGCAGTAGCTGGGCAATATAATGCATAAAATAGTTAAGCAGGACAACATATCACCATTTATAAAATGGTTTTCTCTGGTAAAAGTTAAGCAACAATAACACTAAAGATAATTTCCTTACTTTCTATTATGAATTGTTGTGTAAGCACCAAGTTAAATGTTTTAAGAACTCATTCTGCTTGTTTTAGGGCCAAGTCCTGCCTCCTGAATTAATCTGAAATGAATTCATATTGATTCAACTTCAAACTATGTGAAAGAAACTAGACCATAAAAATGTACTGGCTTGAATATGAAGAATATATCCACAGACTTTAGATTAGTTTTTCAAATATGTTCGCAGAATTTGAACATTATCTTAATCAGAGTTTCTTAATATTTTGAGTGCACCCACCCTCTGACAATGTGTTAAAGTCTGTGGATCATTTTCCCAGAAGAATAAATATTAAAATATTGTATTACATACAATTTAGGACACTCGTGTGTAGAAAGACCTCTAGTGTCAATGAAGTTTTCACCCAAATTAGAGGATATTGTCTTCAAGCATCAGGAATTGTAAATGTTTCTGCAATGTTAGAAGATCCTGATTGAACATTATTTCCTAATAAATGACCATAACTTCATCTACCTTTTCACATAAAATCATGTAACATTGTTTATTACTCAAAAATCAATCTGTAATTGACACAAAGGAAAGAAGCACTTTCTGTAACATCTAAGAAAATCTGGTAGAGTTTATAGACTAGCTACTGTAAGGCACAAAAGATACCAAAGAAGGAACTTCCTTTGAAACATGCATGTTACAGTATCAAACCAATTCATCCTGTTGCTCTTTATTACTCCTTTTGCCCAAACCTTGCCATTCCACATGGGTGGCTTGATTTCTGATGGGACTAAAAGAAGCAAAAATAAAATTGAGCATGGAAGTCAGTATTCTCTTATGACTGATAACAGTCTTCATTGGAAAGGGAGACTTTTGAGTCAGATTTGAGGAGTTAACAGTGATTTTCTACTTGACATTTTTACCTAATAAGAAAAACAAAAGTTCCCAGGTGATTTAAATCACTTTCAATTGATCTTTGTCTTTTTTTAAAGTAGAAATTTAAAGATCTCAAATACTGTTCTACTAGGTGTGTCAAAGTCCCTGACAACAAATAATGAATTTAAATTTTCTTATTAAGAAGTATTTTACCTTTGAGCATATTAAGTATTTGACACAGTGATACTATTATGGAATTGGGCATCATCATCAACGTCTTCTACCCAGATGAACTGGTGAGATTATGTATCATTCCGTCAGTTAATGTGGGAAGAGTGAGCATAGGAACAGTGATTCACATTCATAGACACATAGATCCTCTTCCCAGACAATTCCTTCCCTCCCAACCTTCAGTTATATGCATATTCTGCCCAAGTACTATTTAGTTTTATGTGTAAAAGGAAGCAAAAGATAAATCATTTGTTTTTTTAATTATTCACACAGTTGCAAATGATAATTTCATAATTTAAGGAGATCAATTTTAAAACATCAATTTCTATTCAGGTTACCGGGTTAACTATTAGACTCAGATTTTCTAAAAATTATTTGATTATGCAATCTTTCGTGATGAAAACACATTCAGTATTCTATTTTGAATTAATTTAAAATCCGTATCACACACATAGATGAATTTATTTATAGATCACCTGACACTACTAAATTGTTCTCTTTTAGGGGCTTTGCCTATTTATTTACAAGGTATGTAAAAATAAATGCAACTTTAACACATAAATATTCATAGATTCTAGGCACCTGAATATTTATATAACACCTGCCAGCTACTTTGACAGGCATGATAGCTCAGAATGAATTTTACAAGATTGGGGGGATGCTTATTTGGCATTAGGTTTCAGATCACTTCTAAAACAAATGCAATGTACGTTTATACAGCACACACAATCGAAAAACAATATTAGAATTGGACAAATCATAGTACATCTGATTACTGAAACACCTTTATAAATTTCTAACTAAAATATTCTCCATTTGGTGAAATTTTGGTATCTCGTTTTAATGAGATATAGATTCTGTTCCTGAAGATAATCTTGGTTTGGGCCTATACATCTCAGTATTCTACCTATATGAAGGGATAAAGGGATGTGATGACCTATTAATATAAAACAAGTAATATCTGAGACTGACTTGTCATATTAAAATTCCCATGCAGTCACTTTTTGTTAGTTTCTGAAACTCCTAACTACGTTAATGAGCAGGCTTGCAATCCTGCTCAATTTTACTATATAATACAATCTTCTTTATCCTCAGCTCCCATCAAAAGCATGGAATAAAGAAAACTCTATAGAAGATAACATGAGAAACATCTCATTTGTCAATACTGTTGAAATCATGGCATCCTTGATTAAATTAGATATATCAGAAAATTATGTATTTTGAGCACATGAATCTTATCCTTCCCACTGGTTATCTCACAAGTCACTACATATCCTTTCCATTTCCATTACTTAAACATGAGTGTTTTGCAGACTTCCACACACAGTTCCTTTTTAGAATATAGAGTAGAATTATGTGCTGTAGTGTCAGACTTAATTTTGTTTTTTTGTTTGTTTGTTTTTTGGAGTTTTTTTGGTACCAGGGATTGAACTCAGGAGTACTCGGCCACTAAGCCACATCCCCAGCCCTATTTTGTGTTTTATGTAGAGAGAGGGTCTCACTGAGTTGCTTAGTGCCTCGCCTTTGCTGAGCTTGGCTTTGAACTCGCAATTCTCCTATCAGTCTTCCAAAGTGCTGAGATTAAAGGCATGCGCCACTGCGCCAGGCAGATTGACTTAATTTGACTAATAGTTCTAACATTTATAAGCAATTTGAGCTTGGAAAACTAACCAAATGTCTTGGTAAAATCGGCATAGTAATAGTAACTATTTGGTCTAAATCCTATGTCTTTGATTTATTTTAAGTTGGCTTTTATTCAGGGTGAGAGATAGAGATCAAATTTCATTCTTCTACATGTGGATATCAAGTTTTCTCAGCACTATCTGTTAAAAAGGCTGTTTTTCCAACATATATTTTTGGCATCTTTGTCAAGTATCAGATGACTTATCTAAGCGGGTTTGTCTCTCTGTTCATGTATATCCAAAACTATAAATAAATAGAAGATAGATCAGTAGAGTAGAGGAATGGGAACAGTGGAGGGTGAGAGAAGAGGAATAGGGGAAGTCTGGGGACTGAACTGGAGCAAATTATATTCCATGCTTGTTATAATTATGTCAAAATAAACCCCAATAGTGTGTGTGTGTATATATACACAAGCATGCATATGTGTGTATATACACAAACATGTGTATGTGTGAGTACACATGTATGCATATTTGTATGTATGCTTGTATGTATACGTGTGGTTATATGCCTGTATATATGCGTGTGGTTATACGCATGTATGCATATGTGTACATAAGCATGTATGTATATGTGTGTTTGCATGTATGTACATATGTGTATATGCATGTATGTATGTGTGTATATGTGCATGCATGTATATTTGTGTATATATACATATATAATGAACCAATAAACATTTTTAAAGTGGTACATATCTCACTTGTCAATATCTACAGTGAGTTAGGTATCATTTAGAAGTGAAATATTTAGACCTATGACTCAACTGGTGAATTGCCAAAGAACGCTGAAATCAGTGTGTGAGTCTGGATTTTGCACTCTGAAACTTTTCCCTGAGCAGTCATTTCCATTTATTTGGCTAGAATTGACTTCCATTGGTAGATGTCCAACAACTATTAACCACTTTTGTCCTGATTAGTGACTGATATCTTTTGCTCTTAAAAACAATTATTTGTCCAACTTTGAGTGAGTGTATCTTAAAAGTATTTGAATCTTTTTTTCCTCCAGTGTAGTCATTGTAATCTGCTCTCTGACATTTTAATTTCTTTTCATGTTTGATTCAGATACTAGTACTGATCTATGGACAAAATTCATAACCATCTCTAAGAACACAGCCCTCCTTGCATATCCATTTCCTTTTCACACTCATCTATTATGCCCTCCATATCTCATTTTCTCCTTCTTTGTCCTCTAAATTTTCTTTTAAGATATGAACTGAGAAGAAAGTCTCACATTCCCTGGTTAATGTGTTCTGATATGTAATTCTGAAGTATTTTTTTCCCCAAGAAGCTTTTAGGTCCTTCAAGATTTGGGGAGTAAAAGTAAAAGTAATCCGTAGATATACAAGTTTCAAGCAAAAGATTTTTTAATGTCCTTAGCCATTAAATTTGCTACATTTTAGGCATTCACATTATGTTTTATTTTTCATAATATATGTCTGTATTTCTTTATTCATATGTCTTTAACCAGTCTTCTGTGAGTAAGACTCTTGACATAAAAGTCATAGCCATGGCTTCTAAATCCAGAGCTAGCCTTTCACAATATGGTTTAAGGTTTACCCTGGTCCACTTGAACAAAGTTTAAAATGTTAATAGAAAAGGAATTGTACTGCTAATCTAGCACAGCTTATATTTTGAACTAACATTTTAATGCCAGGAAATCCTTACTATTTAATCACTCATGTGGAACTCAGCTGCTATTTAAATTTAAAGAATCAGC
The DNA here is from genome assembly GCA_004024805.1 of Geosciurus inauris. Lineage (NCBI taxonomy): Eukaryota > Metazoa > Chordata > Mammalia > Rodentia > Sciuridae > Geosciurus > Geosciurus inauris. The sequence goes on from PVHX01001769.1 coordinate 144,575, forward strand.
TTTTAGAATTAGCTGAGCATCACAGTAAAAGCTTGAAATATAGTCACTGAAATACCTTCCATTTCCTAATGTGGTTTCACTGGGTCAAAAAGTCTTTTCCTGTCTCTTCCCACCCTCACAGCCCATTTCTTCCACATCTGAAATTTTAGCGCCAAGTTTAAGGTCTGTTGCAGGTCACATGGTGAGCATCTTATGACCGTGTTTACCCAGATTTCCATGGTAGACATTCAGTGCTCCCCCAAGCCTGCTATTTGCCAATTTCTCTGAAACCACCCAGAGCTAAAACTAATGGCCTCCCAAGGTAAAACACGCAAGCAATTTTTTTTTAAAATTTAGATCAAGGATGAAAATTACTGCCATGGTTGGATCTGAATAAAGATAAATATGCAGATGTGGGACCACTAATCCATCTGTCACATTGTTTGACTGTCCAAGACCTCATAAACTATGTTTTTATTTGCTATGGCATGGAGAAATCCTCTCCTCATAGCTCTGTCTGGCTAGCCTCTCTCCAGCTTCAGGTCCAGCTTCTCACTTCCTTTTGTTTTCCTGGAACTTTTTCACCAGATGAACTGGCTATGCTTCTGTTTACTATTTTCTCATATTATAGCATTTAGCATATTTTTATTATTTGTTTTCTGCTCCCCTCATTACACTAAAATTCTGCAAGAATTTGCAAAGGAGGAAAGAAGATCTATGTAACCATTAGGTGAAATAAGGGTCATGACAGACAATAGGGATTAGGCAAATAAAAACATCTGCTATGCTAAAACACTGTTCTTCTCCTCCTGTATTCCTGTTGCATAGCGAATTCTTGACCTATAGTGTGGATAAACTATACTTAGAATAAATAATCTTGAAAAAATTCTCTAAAACTCTGCTCTTTGATGTCCTTTTAAAATTGTTAAGCAGGGTATCCAAGATCTATGTCTCATAATAATTATTTCCAGGATTGATTTAAGGAATATATTGGATTCCCTCAGAATTTACTAACCCATTGATTATACCTTTTCAGTTTGATAGCTAGAAATCTTAGCATCAGGTCATATTTTTCAGTCTTTCCAGGGTTTGCTTTAATATCATGGTGATAAGTTACAATGACATAGTCGTGAGTTTTTCCTTGATTATATCCACACCTCTTGGCAATACTCCTTGGCAGGTCCTCCACTCAGAAGAAGAATCTATTTCCTCTTCCCTTAAATATGAGCTGTCAGTCATTTGATTGACCGACAGAATAAAGTGGAAATGATGATGTGTAGATTCCAAGCCTATATGCTTCAAAGGCCTTACATACATTCCCTCCTATCTTTAAAACTCTGCCAAGCTGACCAATGAACGGTCTTGTTAGTTTTCCGTATGATGATAATAATGAAGATATTGATATCCCAATCATTTTGTTACCCCAGTCAATACCCTGAAAACTGCCAGATATGCGAGAGAGATTTTCATAGATTCACCAGCCAAGCCAACCCACCCCTTGAGTATAAATGCATGAGTAAGACTAACTAGGATCTGCCAAGTGTGACCCAGAACTGAAGAACAATCTGGCTGGCCCAAACTCCTATGAAAAATAATAAATGTTTTTGTTTTAAGTTATTAAATTTTGTGATAGTTGTTGAGCAGTAATTGCTTCTTGTTAAGACCTTCCTGAATAACCTTATTTTAATAAAGCAACTCCTCTTCCTAATCTTTTCCCTACCTTTCTTCTTTCAGATTTATATGTACTTCTGTAGCAATATCTATATATCAATGCTTTATTTATTATAGTTTTTTTCCCACTCCAAAATTAGAATGGAAACTTCATGTAGACAAGGATTCCATTTATTTGTTTTCTGTTTTATCTCCAACATCTAAAAAATACTTTGCACAGAATGGACATGCAGATAAATATTTAATCAATTACTTCATTTTAGTAAGTTAGTTTATTCTCATATATGGAATCTTTTCTTCTTTCATCTAACTGAAATTCCTTCTCCCTTGTCCTTGATTTGATTAATTCTGTTGAAGTCATCAAATTTATTGTTACCCAACAAATTAATTATATTAAGAACACCATAAAATGAAAAATGGATAATCACTCATTTGAGTCATTATGGAAATTCATGAGGCCATATACTAATAAGCAAAATTATAACTATTCCTACTGAGAGTCAGGCATAACATTTAGCATGAAGGAAAATATTAAACTGAATTAGAAAAATTAAATTCCTGATTTTCCTCAAATTTGTCCTTAAAGAAGTTGACATACATTATGAAAGTCTTGCACAGACAGGGTAGATAGCTGATTATTTGTTTTCAATAAATTTCTCTTATAATTTATGATTTCATAATCACCAAGAAATGGAAGAATGGATTAATGTTTCTAGTAAGGAAAAAAGGTTGTTTACACCCTGTATCCCCTTCAGGTAAATAAGGGTGCAGATTTAGGAGGGTCATATGTGGTTTATTGATGAACATAAACTTTTATCATCCAGAAAATCAATTCTGGAAATCAATTGGTGGTGTGTTGCAGGTTGTTTACTCTCATGTTGTGTTACATATACCATTAAGTTTCAAGAATCATAAGTTTTACCTAAAATATATTTGCCTTATTATAGTGTTAAAAATCACTCAATTTAATATGAAAATAATTGCATTAAATGAGGAAACCTTTATTATGAACTGAAATCATGAAAAATATTGCAGAAATACCAGTTACATGACTTTTATCCCCCTCTATATATTATTGTTGCAATATTAAAAGGGCATTTTCAAAAAGACAATATTCTTTTTTTTCCCCTAAAAGTTTAAAGAATGAATATTCTGTTTAACAACCTTAGAAGAGTTGTAAAATATGGGGAACATTTCAAAGTTCATGATAGTAAAACAAGGTATAATTTTTCAAGTCATAGTAATTATTCTGGCTATCACCCCATTACTGATGTAATGTGAAACTAATAAGCCAAGTAATTAGTATGCTCTAGGTCAGAATTTTCACCTCAGGAACTGAAGGGTAAATGAAGACAAAGCTGTGTGATATTAAACATACAAGCAAAAGAACGGTAATGCATTATAATGAAAATCTGAAAGATAATTGAAGATATACTGTTTTTGTTTGCTCATTGAAAACAGTATAAAAATAATTTTGTGTTCAGCTTGGTGAAAAGTTAAGGCACAATCAACAGTGTTACTAATGGATGTTATTAAATATGTAGCACACACTTAAAGATAATATATACTAAACATATGTATAAAGTATGATATTGATGAATTATGCTTTTCTCAATCAGCTACTATGATCTCTTAATTGTAAGTAAATATATTTTGTTGTTTTGAGGAAGAAAAACAGATAAATTTACTTCAAAGAGTTCAGTAAGAAATAGGGACTAGCCCCAAGTTGAGAACAAAAGGAGCTCTCCAACCCTGGATTCAGAGATACTAGAGATGGGAAACAAGTTCCACTCAGTAATATTTCCTAAGAGATATAGAACTGACACTAAATTGACCCCTAACTAGAGAGGTTTTTCTCTTTAGGGAAATACAATGTTCTGAAGAGAGGTTTTTCCTTACCTCAAGAATGGAGATGCCATTTCCATCTTTATCAAGTAGTGTTCTAGAGGAAGCAAGATGCTTATTAGAGTAATTTGGTTACTAACATCTGTGTCAGATATAGCAAGAAATTCAGAAGGAACAGCAGAAGTTAAGGTGTAATTCAGTGCAGTTACAATGAAAGACTCAATAAACCCTATGGATAGCTCTGGAGCTCAGATGGTTCTTCTGAGTTGAGCTGTGTAAGGTAGAAACAGCCCTCCCCATACCATTTCAGCCCCTCCCTTCTCGAAAGCCTAGGCAGTCCCTGTCCAGGGTAGTTTCCCGCCCGAGTTTCTCCACCCAAGCTAACAAAGCCCAACCTCCCAGTTAACCTTCAGCTGCCTCAGAGGTGCTCCAGTTAAGACCACCGATCCTCACCTAACACACTGGTCATCCATAGTCCATGACGCGTTTACCGCACGCCCTATAAATCCTATGCCCAGGACCGCCCCCCCCCCCCCCCCCCCCCCCCCCCCCCCCCCCCCCCAGCATCCTCCTGCACAGATCCTCATGAATAAAGATCCCTTGGCTATATGGAGCGTGTTGTGTCCAGTTCGGAGTGAACCTTACAAGCTGAGTTAAATTAAAGAGCCAGGCCTTCACATCCTTACATTATGATACTATTGCATGTAGACTCTACCTAAAGGCAAAACTTTGGACAAGGCTCTTTTCTTCAACCCAGAAATCACCAAGAAGACTGACAACTGGAAATGATTTTCCAGCAATGCCACCAGCAGATGGGAGAACAAGCCTTTCATTCTAGAAAGTGATTTGGGTGGCATAATATGCTATTAATTTGCCTAATCCTCTGTTTCTTGCCAAAAGATCCAGTCAAGAACTTCTAGAGCGGCAACCCTTCTCCACAGAGGTTCTTAACAAAGTTTCTCCAGAAACTCTCACCATAATTGTTCTTAGATACTCAGGAAAAAAAAATTCTGCAAAAGAATTTTCAGACAGTGTGTATGCTTATGCTTGCAACAGTACAGCACAATAAGAAAGTAACCCAAGGCCTTCACAGAGGTGTTTGCATTTCAATAGATAGTAGTCAGGTCCTGTGGAGATAGCTGGCAGGAGGAAAGGGGAGGAGATCTCTCCCTGTCCTGGATTCTGATTTCCACAGAGAGTGTCCTTGATTGTGTATCCAGGCCTAGGTTCCACTGTTCTGGAAAAAAGCTGCTTTTGCGTAGACTTTTGCAGATTGTGAGCCTCTAAGCCCCTCCCCTACACAATGAGTATAAAGTTCTGACACTTTCTAAACTCAAGGTTCAGAGGGATTGATGGACCCGGGCGAGAGCCCCCTTCTGAACCTTGCTGTAGCCAATAAACAAACCTGCTTCTCGGTTTTCCTCTGTGTCCAACCTCATCTGTCTGACAACACTTCCACACAAAGAAAGGACAGATTTGGGACCACTGCCCCCAGTGCTTCTCAAGTTTCAGGAATGACACAAATGATGGGTCCTCCAGAGTTCAAGAATTGACTGAAGAAAGCCAATGAGATCATCATCAACATCAGCCTGGCATGTGCAACTGTAAGACCTGTTGTGTGCAGGCTGACAGGTGTGGTTCAGCAGGAGGAGGTTATCAGATACCCTGAGGGAAAGCCAATGCCTAGAATATGTGTTCAGAAATGAGAGCTTTTCTGTCAAGATCCAGACATGGGTCACAATCAGTAAAGGAGACTGTAACCTTACCCAAGTAAATGAGTAGACATGAATTTTCCTTATGCTTTCCTCCTGTCCCATGTCTAGAAAAGGATAATAAAGAGGTGGGGAAGGAAGTGCGAAGAAAATACCATTTAATTCCCCCTACTCTAAACCACTAGAGGCATAGAAACCTAAACTACCCTAAAACAGAGGAGATATGCATAACCCAGATGTACTGGGGTTTAAGGTCCTGAAGACCACAGTTCATCTTTGAAGACTGAAGAAAATAAATTAATTTCTTCATCTTTTGCTCTCCAGAGCTGAAAACTCTGAGATACATTATGCTAGTCATAATGCCCAAAAGGAATCAGCACCAGTTGCCTTCAGTATGTCTGGTTTAATTCAATTGTCTTGTTTTGTCCTCTCCTGTATTGTTTCATTCACCTCCTTTTCCCCAATCCTGTGTCCTGCTATATTTCTGAGCCTCTGTCTCAGGTTGTGCTTTCCAGAGAATCCAAGCTATTGTACATAAAGTGTACTTTTATGTTTAATAGAAATCTTTTTAACCCTAGACTTACAGAAATCAGACATTGTATTAACAATACAAATAACAACTGTAACATGATAGAATATATTTTTCTCTCTGTGATTTTGGCACTGTTATTGTTGAAGAAACTAGGATATTTCTTCTCAAGGGTCTTTGTATTGAAAATATAACTTTGTTCTTCCCTGAGTCTGATCAAGGATACCTAGTCGTCCCAGTGTTTTGCTCCCATATCATAGATCTTTGTAAGGTTTATATTGTAGTTTTAAAATTTTGATAGGTTCTGAAATTTTTTACTTAAACTTCCAGCACCAGGAAACTATAAAAATAATGTATTGCAACCTTGGGTTGGACTTGCATTTAAATAATCATAGAGACGAGTCTATGTTCTCTTTTTTGAGAAACTACAGTTGTAGGACTATCAAAGTCACTCTGAAATATTCATGTTATAACTTATATATAATATCAGACCTTCCAATAACACACACTTTCCCTTGCACTTTACGGTTTTTGCAGTTTTTTTTCCCTCTCAGTAAAATGAATACACCTTGGACATTTATATAAATCATCAGTAGAGAAATGTTTGCACCTGTCAAGCTGAACAAATGTTCTACACCCCATTCATTGCCATGAATCTACCAACTGACTGCTTATTTATTCATTGTGTTTGCATGTTTGATTTATAAAGGAACAAACCTACATGATTGGGTACTTTAAGCACTATACCAATTTTTGCAGTGAATAAGTGAGAAGCCTTGGTAGATTTGAGGAAAATTTTCAGTTATAATTATATGCTAAGGGTCTTAACTCTAAATTAAAAGAAATCTGACCTGAAAATAAGCATAGAATGCTTATTTGAAAAAGTTTCAGATACATATTTGAAGCATCAATGACTCAAAACTCTCCTGAAAAGATAAATACTATAGCTTTACTGTGCATGTTAGTATGGTATGTTATTTGTCTTACTATAAAAGGCAACTTTGTAATTTTTTTCACAAGAAATTTCCTAAATCAGGGATAATAACTGCATTTAGTTAGTAATTAGTATGTAATATACTACTGTTTTAGTAAATGCAGTTTCCTCTTCACATTCTCTTCTGAAGAATATCTTCCATTCTTTTTCTGTCTAAATAGAGTATTTTAGAAAGATATTTTGCAAGTTAATGAAGCTGTAGTCTTGCTCCTATTAACAGTGTTTTACTTTCTTGAGGTTACTCATGGAAACTTCTAGTAAGATCTCAACATTGCTGAGTCTTTTCTACCATTCGTTTTGACATCATTGCTCAGTATAATTTATACACACATACAACCTATCACATATCTTCTATGTTGATATTTTTAATTTTATCTTCAAAGAATCATTTGTGTCCATTAAAATAATATACCTATAACCATTTCAACTAGTACTTTCCTGTCACTTTCAACAAGTTCCGTGTTTCTATATTCACCCTGAGTATATTTTCAAACATATTTCTGATAGGTTTGTTTTCCCAAGTATTAAGAATCCTAATTGGCCAAAAAGTTTCCCCCGTATTTTTTATAATTTTTTGGATCTCATTTAGTGATGGTAGAAAGGGGACATAAACCCACTCATGCCTTTCTCTTTAGGTAGATGATTCATTCTTTGAGTCCTGTCCCTATGAATTTCTTCTCCAGATAGATTCTGAGTGACTTGAGTATCTCATACACATAAATAGTATATTTTACACCTTGGTGATATATGTCCTATGCATTCATAGACCTACTAGCTTCCACTCCCTGGTTTGCCTTTCTGGTTTTGAGCTTGGTCAAAGGCAAGAAATATGCAATGTTTGGCTTCACAATATTTGGGCAGAAAGAACAATTTCAGCCTCCATTTACAACATGGCTTTGGCTGCTGGTATTATGTAAAAACCTTTTCTATTTTCCTTCCACATTTGAAATTATTGGAAGCATTTATTTTCCAGGAGGGTGCTGAGATAACAGGCCAAACTGCCAGTCTTCTTTTCATCCTTCTTTGTTACTCTGGAGTGTTTCATTTTATTATTAATCCAAAGGAGAACTTAAGTTAAATATTTAAACTATAATTTCTATATGTTTAAAAAAGAGATGTGAATGTTTAAAAAGCTCTCAGTCTACCATTTTGCAGTGAGAATGTTGCTGTAATAGAAGATACCTATACATATTGGTGAATATATCTTAGAAAAATTGGTCAGCAATTTGGAAACTATGTTATTAACAACAAAGAAGACTGCATTCTTATACACTTTAATTTTATTATATTTTTATATGAATTTTAATTGTAGTTATTCATCTTTTCCTTTGATTCTGGTGCTTTTCCCAGGATAAGTTACATATTTCCTTTTGCTTTTTGTTTTGCTTTTTCTTTTGTCTTTTTCTCTTTCTTTTAATTTCTCTTGATATCTTTCTACTTCTTTCTGGCTTATTGTGTATTTTGTTCATCTTATACTTACAAAGATTTAGATGTATTATTGGAAGTTTTTATGAAGTCCACAGATTTAAACTAAGGCATTTTCTATGCCATTTTCTGTCACCAAGTATTGGAAAGCATGGACAGGAAATTGCTCAGCTGAGTATGGATTCAGCCTTTACAGAATAACATGAATTCTACTTGGTCATATGAGGTATTAATAAATAAACTTCATGAGCCCAGCGCCACCGTGGCGCAAGCCTGTAATCCCAGCACTTAGGGAGGCCAAGAGGTGCTCGCGAGTTCAAAGGCAGCCTCAGCAACGGCGAGGTGCTAAGCAATTCAGTGAGACCCTGTCTCTAAATAAAACACAAAATAGGGCTGGGGATGTGGCTCAGTGGTCCAGTGTCCCTGAGTCTAATCTCCAGTACAATAAACAAACAAACAAACTTCATGAAAGGTCTTTTTTGTTGTTGTTGTTGAGGGATATATCTTAACCTATGACAATGTGTAAGAAAAAGATATGGAACACGATTAGTTTACAGTCTCAACACATTTCCCTGAAAGGGCAAGGGCAGGTGTATCTTTGTGTGTCTCCTGAAATTCTCCAGTAGTTTAAATTAGATTCATACTTTATGTGTTTTTTCTTCAAATGTTTCCAGATTACCTGTTTACACCCTCCATCTGATGTGGGGAAGTATTTTTTTCTTCTTAGTAATTTCCTTAGTACTTTCATAAAGTTATTGGGACAAACATTAGTATTATAATCTTCCATTTCATTTCTTGGTTACAGACTTCCTGTTCAGATGCTAGTTAAAGTTTTGGCTAATGTATTAAGCAATTTTTCTTATTTTTATTAAATATTGGAAGAAAATTCTATGTTTAATTTCACTATGTAAATTTTCACCCAGAAATACAAATAATTATACTTAGTGCATTGTCCATAATGTATTTTTCTACTTTTAAATACTAAACTATTATTCCATTGAATGATTCATCTTAAGGAATAAAATGTATCTTCAAGTTACTTTCAAGCCCAACTATTTTTATAAGTAATCATTCTACCTATGTTAATAATTTTTAAAGTAGTTTTTCCAAAATTTATGTAATCCCTTACTTTGTGTGTTATCAACATTAAAAATGTTTTATTTGATATTAATAACTGTATGTAATATGTATTATTTATTCACATGCATTATTCATTCTAAACCATGATTTTATAAAAATCCCTCAGAAAAATAAGGAACAGCCTTCTTTAAAAATAAGTTATAAACAGATCTGTATATTGAGGCTACAACTACTTAAGCCATGGCTTAGTGGAATTATAGAACTGAAAAAGTTTAGTTGGAATTACATTATTAGAATTTTTTGGTTAAGTATTTTCTCATAAAATTGCACAATTTCAGAAATGTATGAATTAATTGCTGTTTCCAAATTAACTATGAAATTATGTATATATATTATATGTATATAAGTATACATTTTGAGCATATTAAAATCATATACATAATTAAATAGAAATTGATCACTAATAATAGTATTAGGGCAATACATTCTCAATATATATTGGATAGTTATTGAAAGAAAGTATTTACCTATTATCCTTTTATTTTGGGTTGTCCACTTAACTGTCATACACTTACTACTAATCATCTATTTTACATATATGTTTATTATTAATTTTGTTTCTTCCTCTACATTGAAGCACTAATTTTATTCTTTTCACATGTCTAGAATCAAATATGGAAAGCCTGCCTAAACAGAATTCTGTACAGATACCTTTTAGAAGACTACTGTACCATATAAGACCTAAACAGCCTTGCAAAATCTGAAGAGAACTCTGAAATTAACTACTAATTCAGATATTGCCCAAAGCAAGAATTGTTAAACACTAAGATTCATGCTAAATATACTTTGCACCCTGGTAGATTCAGAAGACAATTTTATGACAAATATTATGAGTAATATGAGAAATACCTTTATAAGTATATGATAGATTAAGTAGATACATACACAAAATCTGTATCTAGTATTGAAAACTTACATAACTGGTATAAAGTAATATAAAGAACTAAAATATACTTATTTTTGTCTACTCAAGGAGCAAAATCAACATTCACATTGGTGAATGGATGTAGTGCCAAAAATATAATGAAGCAGTCTTCATTAGTATGTTGGAAATATGATTGCTATGAAAAAGATTGAATCTCTTAATGTGAAATAGATAGTATCACTTAAAATGTATTTGGGTACGAGGTAATAGCAAACATAAAATTTGATACTTAGAAATTAGAATATAATAAATAAATTTTCTTTAGTAAGAGAAAATTCATGTTTCACATTCTTTTTCCTGAATTCTTTGACTTCCTATACTTCTAGTCACTTTCTGAGAAATAATACACATATATAATATTTTTAAACATTAAAAATTCACAAATATTTGTGTTTGGCTCTACTCCTTAATTGAGTCTTTAGTTGCATATGTTCAGAAAGTATATCCCCCCCAAAGTTTTTTGTTGTTGTTCTTATTAGTTATACATGGTAGTAGAATGTATTTTGACATATTATACATATACAGAGTATAGCTTCTCATTCTTCTAGTTGTGCATGAGGCAGAATTACATTGGTTGTGTAATCATATATGCACATAGGATAGTAAATGTTCAATTCATTCTACTATCTTTCCCATTTCCTCCTCCCTTCCCTTCTTTCCCCTTTGTCTAATTCAAAATACTTCTATTCTTCTCTAGACCCTTCTACCTTATTGTGAATTAGCATCCACATATCAGAGAAAACATCTGGCCTTTGGTTTTTTGAGATTGCCTTATTTCACATAGCATGATATTCTCCAGGTCCATCCATTTACCCACAAACGCCATAATTTCACTCATCTTTATGGCTGAGTAATATTTCATTGTGTATGTTTACCACATTTTTTTTATCCATTCATCTGTTGAGGGGCACCTAGGTTGGTTCTATAGCTTAACTATTGTGAATTGGGTTACTATAATCAATGATGTGGCTGCATCATTGTAGTATGCTGATTTTAAGTCCTTTGGGTATAAACTGAGGAGTGGGATAAGTGGGTCAAATGATGGTTCCATTCTAAATTTTCTGAGGAATCTCCGTACTGCTTTCCAGAGTGATTGCAACCAGTTTGCAGTCCCACCAGCAACGTATGAGTGTACTTTTTCCTCACATCCTTGTCAACATTTATTGTTGCTTGTATTCTTGATAACTGCCATTCTGACTGGAGTGAGATAAAATTTTGTCATAGTTTTGATTTGCATTTCTCTAATTGCTAGAGATTTTGAACATTTTTTTGTATATTTGCTGACCGATTGTATTTCTTCTGTGAAGTGCCTTTTCAGTTCCTTTGTTCATTTATTGATTGGGTTATTTGTTTTTTGAACTTTGAAGATGTGGCACCATTATCTTCTAGACTTATAGGAATCACTCATATATTATTCAATTTGTTGATAATTTGGTGGAAGCCTTTTTTTTTTTTTCCTTAACTTTGGTTTGGATTGTACTCCCTGCAAATTTTTATGATTTATTCCCTGTTCCTATTGTTGGAAAATTGGAAAGTGATTTGAGTTTTTGGCTTGAGTGCTTCTGGAAGTGGGTGATAATATAAAAATTTAAATGCAAACAATTTGGATGACCATCTCAGCAAACACAGATTATGAGTTGGGGAGGTGATATAAAAGAAGTAACCAAAAAAAGACTCATTATTAATCCAGTTACCACCAGCGATAACTGGAAAAAAATAATGCTGGAGAGAAGAATTATATAAAATATCTTGGTATTTTCCTAACCCACAAGTAAAAACATCTGTATCTATATCATCTACTAACTGCACATCTAGAGAGACTGACAATTCTACCTTCTCTTATGCACAGGTCAAATATCTGGCTCTTATAGCGAGAAAGAGAAACCTTCAGTACGTCAGTCATATTTGTGGTAAACAGTCTTTGGCACATAAAAATGAATGCTGAAGAAATGTGTGCTTCACACCAGCAGGATCCATCACAATCTCATTTTATATGGTTTATTTTCAACCATGTGCTGGATACTCATTGAGTCTCTGAAACTTGTATTCTTTAGTACTATTGGAATTCTCCTGATTTTTAAAATACATTGATTTCTCTGCTCTCTGTCTTATAACTTCATCTTTTTAAAAAGCAAGAATTTTATTTTGGGAAAGTTCATTTCATCATTTCATCATTTTTTCTTTCATAGACCATGGGTTGTGTCGGGTTTAAAAAGTCTTGACCAACAATATTATGAACATTTTTTTTCAATTTTGAAAGATTTTAATTTTTTCTATTTATGTTTATATGATGTTTATATTCTATATTCTATTTATGTTTATATTTTCTATTTATGTTTATATTTGTGTTTATATGATCTGTCTAGAGTAAAATTTTATATTTTTACACAAAAATTGACTTATATTTTATATAAACAAGTAAAATATTATAGTTTACATATGAGTTTTGTATTTGTTTATAGTTTATAGAGACAGTTTTATTTTATTTTCTGTACAGATATCCAGTTCTTTTACTCAGTTGAAATGTCTTATTCATTGAATTTATTTGGCATCTTAAAAGACAATCAGTCACATTTAAAAGTGTGAATCCATATTTGTACCTCTATTCCATTATATTTATGTATGTGTGTGTGTGTACAGATAATCATATGTATATATAATTCTAAACATATATATGTATATACATACACACACATTCATTACATCATTACATCAAAACCTGATTTAAATATATGACCTAGAAAAACACATTTTGAATTTATTGGAACACAGTAAAAGAGTCTTGTGGATGAAATCTAGACTAACTGTAATTTCTGTTATTGGCATTATATGCACAACTTCAAAATAATGCAGTGAATATTTAGAGTCATTTGCATAGTCAAATCATATTTTGCATAATTGACTGTAATATTAAGTGTTTATAATACTTATGACAAATCTAGTCCTTTTACTAGGACACAAAAATTATCAAGGGAATCATCAATTATATGAAGCAGTATGTTTCTGTGCATAGTTTTATTCACATCTGTTATGGAAAAAGTTTTATAAAAGTCCATTTAAAGGTAAGCAGTTTTACTGTTTGCCACATTTTTCCAGCCCTATTCCCATTCCAAACTATAATAGGGGGTGAGTGTTTTGTAATAACTTTATAAATAATAATTATATTATATTTGAGATAATAAATCTTACATTTGGGAAAGATAAGATTATTTCTTATCTTTGGGAAAGAAATGTTTAACTACTGAAACTGCCTATATGAGAAACACTATAAAAATAAATGTCTATGGGCTGAGGTTGTGGCTCAGTGGCAGAGAGCTTGCCTCATACATGTAAGGCACTGGGTTCGATCCTCAGCATCACATAAAAATAAACAAAATAAAGATATTGTGTCCATCTATAACTAAAAAATATGTAAAAAAATAAATATCTAGACAGGAAACAATGTGTTAATAGAGGAAAAGATAAAAATGTAAGATAAAGAATATATCTCTGTCTAACAATAGACTACAGGGAAAAATTGAGAAGAGATAGAAGTAATCCTATTTGAAAAAGTGAGATGCATTATATTTTAGATAACGTGAATAATGTATTAGTCATGTGACAGAGAATAAGATCATTTTTATTATGTTATAATGAAACTGGAGAGCTTCATAATTCATAATATAGAAATATCATGATATGGGATAATAATGTGTAATAATGTGTAATTATCACAATTGTATTTTTCTTCCTTAATCTGTAATTTAGCACATTTTTATAGTTAAAAGGGCATAAAATATACTCTCTTAGAATATATATTCTTTAATTATCATAAAGTCATAAAAATGTAGTCATTTTCTTTGGCAAAATCTATTTCTTACATGAAGGCCAAATTGAATGTGTCAAAATGTTCTACTTAAGAATTAGCTAGCCGGGCACGGTGGCTCAAGCCTGTAATCCCAGCACTTAGGGAGGCTGAGACAGGAGAATTGCAAGTTCAAAGCCAGCCTCAGCAATGGCGATGTGCTAAGCAACTCAGTGAGACTCTGTCTCTACATAAAACACAAAATAGGGCTGGGGATGTGGCTCAGTGGTCGAGTACCCCTGAGTTCAATCCCCAGTACAAAAAAAAAAAGAATTAGTCACTAAATTAAATACAATGGTATAGCTCATCTGTGTTTTCTGTGTTCTTTTATACAGAATGTCTATGTTCTCAAGTACAAGGATATTTCTTTCTTTAAAGGGAGAAAGTTTTTATGGCACAGAAAGAAAAATATTAATTTGATGAAATTTTCCCAAATGCTGTGATATCAAAGAACACAGAAATCTAATTCAATATGTCCTATTAAATTCAAAAATATAATATAAAATTATTACCACAAAAATGAACATAGTGTTTTGGGGGGGAAGAAAGAAAAGAAGACAAGGATGAAGGAAGAAAGGAAAGGAGGGAGAAAGGAAAACAGGAAAGAAAAGCAAACAAGCATAGAATACTTAACTTGAAAACACAAACCAGAATGAATGATAAGTCTCCAATAACACTGAAAAGACACAGAGAATTGAATCTGTTATAAATGATTTATGCTCCAGGATCATGAGGTTAAAAAGGCAAAAGCTTTAATGCTCACTCATGCGAGAATGTCAAGTCACTGGTCTAGATAAAGAATTTGACAGTAATAAGATTTTAAAAGTGGATATTTTCTGGTAACATTGTCTGCCATAATAAATAGAGGTCATAAAGCTTTGGTCTAAACATATTCGATGGGGATTAATACTGCAAGTAGATCATTCATCTGAACTTTGAGAATGTACTTATAGGCCAATTTAATAAGCAGATAACAGCATAAAGACTGCTCAGTCTCAGAGAAATGTATTCCTCTTCCAGGATTTTTTTAAATTTCCACTATATTTCTTTTTCTATTGAATAATTTTTTTATTTCAATTTAGACAAAGTTATGCTACTTTTAAAGTCAAAAGTATGTGATCACTTATATTAGTTACAATAATAGAAATAACAATACACCAAATTATATGTGTATGTGTGTATATACATATACATATATACACACACACATAGACATTTGTCTGTATATGTATATATCCTCCAAGGTCTCTAATTTCTATACATCCTGAATGGTAAACTGTATAATGCTGTATAATAGAAATGGATTTGTTTTCAAGAAAGATAACTTTGAATTTTAATGACTCATTTAAAAATCGGTTTGTCATCTACCCACTTTTCTAGGCACTGGCTGTCTACAATATTTGACAAATAATCCTATTCAATGAAGAAATACCAATTTAAAGACAAGTCAAGTTTACTTGGATGTATTTTAATGATGAATCAATTCTTTGAGTCAATTTAGAACACACAATGCAAATTTTGACATGTATCGAGCATAGATAACAAAATTAAAATTTCTCTTTGACTTCTAATAGTGTTCAACAGATTTATGAAATAGAATATAAATAAGAAACTAGCTATACATTTATTATTCTGACTTTTTTTCCACTTATTTTACTAACCAGAGCCTTGATGAGCTTAATACTTTCATTGCATATTTATATGTAGTTGTCCAGTACATGAACATATAACTCTCTTTAAAGAAATTTCACAGAAATTTTAAATGCTTCAGAATCATATTTTTTGGACATTTAAACCTGAGTCTACATTTTATTTTTATTAGAAATTTGTAGGCAGAAGGTATATAGTTCTTATATGTATAAATATTGTTTGTTTATTCTTGTGTGTATATGAAATTTTAGAGAGTATGGAATTTGTAAGAAGAAAAAATATTCTTACTAACAATAATCAAAAATAAATTCCATTAAAATTTTAATATATAAGCCATATTTTAAAATGTCCACAGACAAGCTCTTTTTATAAAAATGTCACAAATAACCAATAATTTACCATTTTAAAGACTTATTAAACTATCAATCATTTTTTATTCCATTAATTAAATAAAGCCCTCCTTCAATAGATCATTTAGATTACAACCATTTTTTCCCATTGTAATTCAACCTTGAATAACTTGAAGTTTCTGCAAATTAGCATGGATATGTTTTACATAACTTATTATCAACTTAAATTTTTACCAGAAGCACTAAGAAGTATTTTAACAGAATATCATTTTATTTTTAAAATTTTGACAATTTGATGAGAAAAATGTGTTGTGCATATTTAATTTGCATTTCTATGATTACTTAATAATATAGACATTTTCTCACATACATATCAATTTTATTTTATATTTTAAAAATTATTTTAATCTTTTATTTGTTATCTACTCTTATTTATATTTTGGGTTTATACTTCCAAATATAATGATTAAAGCTTAATAAGACAATTAAATTATTTAAGTTGTTAAGGACATGTGCTTTAAATATTACATACAACCGAAATTCTGTCCTGTTTAATTTCAATTGCATGACATTTCATGATTTCCAAACATTTCAATTTAGAGGTAATGAACTATATAAATATTTTTTGTGACTACTGACTATTCAGAAAAAACCTGCTTCACAGTACTTCTACTTACCTACTTAAATGGCTTATTATTCATGTAAGGATTTTAGCTTTTTTTGGCGAGGGGGTACTAGAGATTAAACTCACTGATACTTAACCACTGAGCCACATCCCTAGCACTATTTTGTGTTTTTTATTTAGAAACAGGGTCCACTGAGTTGCTTAGCGCCTCATCACCATTGCTGAGGCTGGCTTTGAACGCAAGATTCTCCTGTCTCAGCCTCCCAAAGTGCTGGAATAACAGGCGAGCGCCACTGCGCCCAGCTATGATTTTAGCTTTTTAATACCCCAATTTCTCTCTGCCTTCAGTGTTTGGCTGGTTTCACAGCATGTCCCTGTCAGCAATAGCCAATCCTGTCCTCTGAGTCAGATGCTCTTTCTAGTTGCTTGCTAAAGATTCAGCACTGAAAAGACAGGCAAGTTCCTAGCAAATAAGGATTCTATATTCTAGAAATTACATTAAAGGAGTAGATTAATCTAAGAACAAGAAAAGGTTCCTTTAAATCAGTACCACAGTATTTACTTCAAGCATAATGTATGACAGCAATTTTTTCAAATATATGTGTACTTTATGTTTATTGAAAGTACTTTTAGAGATATTATTAATTTGTTATTTTTGTGAGTAGAATATTTTTCCAGTACATATACCAATTTCTAGTATAGATAACAATTATTTGTATCTATTTTGAAATATATACTCCTTCTTTAATAGGAAAACTGTTTTAGCCCAGCCTGCTGGCACACACCATAATCCCAGCAACTCACAAAGATAAGGAGGATCAAAAGTTCAAGGCCAACATCATCAACTTAGTGAGGCCCTGTCTCAAAAAAAAAAAAAAAAAATTAAAAGGGCTAGGGATGTGACTCAGTGGTTAAGCATACCTGGATTCAGTCCCCATTACCAAGAAAAAAAAAAAAAACTTTAAAACTGTTAAGGTTCATTTCATATCTCAGCTTTTTTTTTTCCAGAAAGATGAGTAAGTGATCACTCGAAGATAAATTTGAGCCAGGCTCAGTGGCACACACCTGTATGTAATCCCAGAACTTTGGGAGGCTGAGACAGGAGAATCTCATATTCAAAGCCAGCCTCATCAATGGCAAGGAACTAAGCAACTCAATGAGACCCTGTCTCTATATAAAACAAAAAATAGGTTTGGGGATATGGCTCAGTGGTCAAATACCCCTGAGTTCAATCCCCAGTACCAAAAAGAAAGATAAACTTGCATAATTTTTAACACAACATCTTATTGTATAGTCTTTTAATTATATTACATATGAATTTCCACAAGGTTAATCTCTTCAATTACTTTATACTTTTGTACCATTTTAAACCTTCTATATTTTCAAAATCACTTGATACGGTATTACTTTTCAATATCTATATGTTTGCCTGTGAGCTTCTCACAGACATGATCTAAATTGATAGCCAAGTTTATTATACCTTTAGCATTAACACAAAACTTGTATTCTATAGAATATAAAAAAGAAATATTGCTGAGAAAGGAACAAAAGAAGGGAGAGTGGGAAGGAGAAAGGAAGGAAAAAAGGAATTACAGCCTGTGTTTACTTAGCATGATTCAGAGAATCAGTCACATACTCTTTCTAAATTAACTTATTCATTTCTTAAATAAAACAAAAATCTGTTACAAATAACAAAATGGAAGCTCAGACTGTCAAGGGATCTTTCCCAAGTCATGTAAGCAATAAGTGATTTCATTGAAGTTTGAACACGTATCTGGCTCTCTCTGGACAATTTAAGACTTATATGGGAGTTTTTGAGTACATATTTCTTCAGATCACTCAGAAAACTAGAAACTTGTTCATATTTTAGGATGTCTGTCAAACTCAAAACAAATCCATTCATTTGAGGACATATCCTCTCAGCATACACACTAATGTGTACCTAAAGAGCAAGTTTGGGCCGTTTGTGCTCCCTATTGCCGGTTAGTGGATTATTAGAGACTTTCACAAAGGAAGGCAGACCCAAAATATGCATCTACAGAGAATTTTCTTTTACAAAATTGTAATCAAATATAAACAGTTACTTTGTATTCTTCCTTTTGACTTGCTTGACTTTTAAATAATCTATCATCATTGCATCTGTATATTCTTTCCTCTACACTTTAAAAATTTTAAATAGAGAGCCCAATAAAATTTTTCAATACAATAAGCACAGGCAGTGACACAAATTTGAATTTAGTCATTAGACTTACTTTGAGGTCAATGGTTCTTTTCAAAGCCTACACTGATGCTCTTGGAAATCCATAACACATTGTAGAGAACAAAATAATCTGTCATCTCTTGTTATATTACTATATTTATTTATCATTAGTTAATACAGGTTTACCAACCAAAGCTTATTGAGAAAAAGCTTTTTAATGGCAAGTAGAAATGTTAATTTCATTTTCAGTGTATTCATTGCTAGCTTATAAAAATACAACTGAGTTTTGTATATTGATTTTATATCCTGTAGTCTTGCTGAGCATGATTATCAGCACTTCGTGTGTGTGTGTGTGTGTGTGTGTACTTTAGGTTTTCCTACAGGAATATATCATATGCAAATAAGTAATTTTACTACTTTGTGTTCAATTTGGGAACATTTTATTTGTTTTTCTTGCCCCAAAAGATATAAAGGAAGATTACATTTCCGTGTTCTCTTCTAGGGAGGTACAAATCTAACACATCATGTTGAAAGTAATGTATGCTACTTTTCAGACTGTCACAAAAACAAAGCTCTTGTGTGCAAATATTTCACTTTCTGCCTTCTTATAGAGACAATATTGTTCCCTAGTAGAGATAGTAGAGCTCTAGTAGAAGGTCCCCATATTTCTGAATCAATTTTTGTAGAAATTCTGCCTGTAACAACTATTGACATTTCTTTTTCCTGTACAAGAACTAAATTGTTTTTGCACCAATATACACTGGGGTTTGGGAGTGACTTATTAGAGCACATAGTGCTTTTTCTCTTTGTCCTAAAAGTGGTCTAAGTGTGTCAAAACAAATAAAAATTCCAGTCTTTCCCCAAGGAACCTTATCCTCATTATGTATGTTATTACATTTGACAGTATCTTAGAGGTTTCTGAAACTCTGATAATTTTTCCTTTCTTTTTCCTTTCTCCTCTGCAATTGACTTATCTTTAGATTCGCTGAATCTTTCATTTGCTAGCTCAAATCTTAGCACACTAGTGAATATTTTATTTCAGTTGTGTTTCAACTTCAGAATGTCTATGTGGATACTTCTAGTGATTTCTATAGCTTTACTTATATACTCTATTTGGTGAGGCATGATTCTCCTATTTTTCTTTTATTCTACAGATACAAATTCTATTATTTCTTTGAATATATTTATTGTCACAGATTTAAATTGCTTAGTTTGTAAGTCCAATTCCTGAACTTCTTCAGGGACAGTTTCTATTTTTTCAGCTTTTCTCCCTTTTTATGGCTATATTTCCCCTTTTATTTGAATGTTTCACAATTTTACTGAAAACTTAAAATTTTATAATGTGACAACTAAAGAATTACCATGATTACTCTATTAATTCTATTAATTCATATTTCAATATTTTCAATAATAGAGTTTGTAGATTTTTTTTCTATAATGTTATTACCAACAATGTTAGATACGTGATCTTTTGGATCATGTGGAGAATTTTCTATTGCAGTTTCTTGTTTGATACTGCTGTTTCTATTTGGAAAGCCTACTTCTGAAAAGAAGCAGAGTAGTTGTACTGTAATTTTCTGTTGCACTATTTATAGCAAGGCCAGGAACTGAGCAGAATCTGCCTTTGGCATGGCATTATACTGGCTGGTTTTATTAGGGTACTGTTCTGTTTCTCTCATGGATTTTTCTTTGTATTGGAACTGACAATTGTGTTTTAATAGTAGAGCTCAGTTATTGGTGGGAGAAAATTTGCCACAAATCTTTTTCTTTCTATACATGTAAGCATTAATAGCCCATTATCTCCAAGACGATCTTTTCAGGAATGTATACATAAGTAGACATCCCTGGATAATGGAAAAGTAACTCCTTGGAGGAAATTCATCTACATTCCATATAATAAAAATGAAGACATCCTCTTCAACTGATATATCCAAGTGTAATAAAATAGCTTCAATCTCCAATTTGCTGACATCTCCATGGATGTTGAACATGCTCAAGTTGGCCGGCAGCGCCTGTGTAATGTTGAACTGTCCTACAATCCGAATTCCTTCTATAAATATTTTCACTATACATGTAAGCATCCCCTGGCCTACATTGTCACTCTCTGGAAATAGGGGCTTAGGTGACTAACACCAGTATGTTTCTATTTCCATAAGCAATAAACTGCTTAGATCCATTTGAACTCAATATACTACCAGATAAATCACTGGAAATGCTGAAAGTAAAAGTGATAACTGTCCCCCTAAAGATGCTTAGAAGCTGCTTAACACCTTCTTTTTCTAGCATCTGTGTTCACTTGGATATTCCTCATATTTCATTATGGTCAGATTAAGATTATATATTTTTGGTCAAAATACAATTAAAAAAATCATATCATTCTCAGAGTAACATAGTAAGGCAGACAATGCATATTGGTACCATTATTAGTGATGGTAGCATTTATCACGTGGCAAAAATGGTGTGATGTATTAATTATTTTAAGTAATAAGTAAATTGTGGGAAGAATATTTGAATGTATGTAAGTATCCTGTTCTTTACTAGTTTTAGCATCCATTGATGATTCTTGCCTGAATCACTTATTACAATGATCACAGAAAAATGGTCATTTCTGTGACAATCGTTCTATTTAATGAATGAGCATTTAACTGCGTGGAAGAGCTTTTCTTACTTATTTGTATATATTTATTTATGACCAATATAGACTTGTAAAATTTTATTTTATTTAATGATGGATAAGCCATTGCTATAACTATTATTTAAATATCCTCAATTTGGCCAATAGAGACTCTCTTGGGCTATTTCGATATGTCCTCCTCTTATTTATGATTTTGGTTTTGTTTTGCTTCAGTCTTACTTTATGGCAAATGAACTTTGGACTGTATCTTAGTTCTAGAATCTGCATTTCCATAATGTGCCCTAGCTTCCTTAAGTGAGCAGTGATACTTAGAAATCAGTTATATGAGTACTAGGTTTTTACTACTACAACTTTGCTGATAAGCCATTTCAGCAGACAGAGACACTGAAAGAAAAATAAATGTATTTGCTTCAAAATAATGTAATCAGAAAGAACAGTAGTTGATAAAGTTAAACAGCAAAATGGCTTATAGACTTGAAGCTCTTTGATGGATTATTGGGGTTCATTTCATCATTGTATCTACTTTTATAAGTCTGAAAATTTTCTCTACATAAGTTTAAGCCAAAAAACCAAAAAAAAAACTCCCCAAAATATTTAATTATTCAGTATTAATAATATTTAATCTAAAAAAGCTATTCAAATGGATATATAAGTATTTTGTATTTAGTTACAATATTGAAAGGGAAAAAACACAAAATAGCAAGATTCCACTGCAATTGTAAGCAATTTCATCTAATGCAATTAATTTCTAACCTTAATATACACAGATTTCTCCTAATGATTCAATAAGAATTATTTTCAGTTTCATTCAATGCTTTAAATTTTCTTTTGTGCATATCTTAAATTTATGCTTACATTCTGTATCTTATATAAAGCTTTTGTAAACTTACCACAAAAATCCATACTCTTATTTTCTCCATCTGCATTTGGATCCTGTCCTTTCACCACCAAATAGCAATTTTGCATGCTTTTAAAATTTCCTTTTAGTGTCATCTAAGTGTGGCACCCATTCTCAAGTGTCATGTGTAAATTTAATGCCCCTAAATATTTCATCTCCATTTTTCTCTGTCTTACTGACTATACAGTGACTCATACCCACCAAACTTTCCATATGGTAAGAAACCATCACTTTTCTCTTTAGCCATATTTAAAATAAGTATCAGGAAATTATTTTTAATGAGTTCAAACTTTGTTAAATGTCTGAATGTGTTGTCGGGTGTCAGGGAAGTATACTTGGAAACCACCTAAACAAATGGTTTGATTTGAGTTAGTAAGAATCAAAGAAAACAATCACAAGGCTTAGACTAAAAGATGTAATGTTCTGAAAGTACCAGAAAAATAGTACTGCCATCTCACTCTTTTCAAGCAGTAATGTGTGTAAGCAATGTATGTATATATATAATATTTGTATATATGTCTAATTTATCTTTCTAAAGCCTTTGTTTTATTATATTCCCCACTAATGGTCCATTAGTAATTTAGGTAATCATACTGGAATAAAAATATCACTGAGAATATGAAATTAATTTCACATTCACAGTTATAAATCCTACCACTTTTCAACAGACATAAGGACAAAATTATCAGTCATGTACATTACCATATTAAATTATGTGATTACTATGAATTGATGATAATTAGAAAACAAATAATTTAACTAACATATATCAAAGTAACATTTCTTAGGTACATGCCTACAATCCAAGTGACTCCCAAAGCTAAGACAGGAGGATAGTAAGTTCAAGGCCAGCCTCAGCAAATTGGTGAGACTGTCTCAAAATAAAATTTAAAAAAGAGGCTAGGACTGTAACTGTGTTAGTGAAGCCAAGCACTACAAGAAACAAAATAAACAAACAAACAAAAAACTTTTCCTAGTAAGTCTGATAGAATAAACAAATATTTGTTGGACTAACATTGTATTTATCAAATACCTTTGCCCTATAAAATATGGTTGATACACATTTGCAAAAGGCAGAAGTCATTTACCAATAGCTGGAGTGTGCCTAAATACATATTTTGTTCTTTCATCACACTACACAACATTGCATTTGTTGCCTAACTTAAAAAAAAATAAAAGGAAATAACACCAAAGGTGAATAAGAACATCTTATGAGTTAATGAACATGGAAAATAAGTAGGACTACAACTACATAAAATGTTGGCTTGAGTTTTTGTTTTGTTTTGTTTTAGGTTCTACAAGACATGGCAATTTCTAAAGTTTATATTTTTCCATATTGTTCCGTAAATATATGTATTTTTCCTTGGTTTGTTGGAGGTCAGGGCTCTTTTGAAATTTTTCTTATTTTCCCTGAAGTCAAATTAAACATATTTGAATCCAAAAAAGGAAAACATCTTATAACTCAGAAGTTTCAAGAAATTAACATCAAAATGCAGTTAACACCTGCATGTAAATTACAGAAGCCCACTTCAGATTTGAAAGAGATTTCTTTTACATTTTTTGGTTTTAAAATTTTTTAAATAAGGTTTATTGATGTGGATTTCTCTAAACATTGGCAATGTAAAACTTATTAGAAGATGTGTTCTATTATACGTTTTTCTTCTTTGTCTTTTTTACTGCATATCTTCCTATTATTACACACTATAGTCAATGAAAAGTCAGGCTGCCTATGAAAGAGCATCTTGATAAAAAAGAAACCATCCAGCCACAGCATATCCCTAAGCATCTGGTTTGGGAAAATAGAAAAACATAGTCTAAGCATCCCTGCACATCTGTATAAAACACAGTGGAGTTAGTTTCATTTGTTTGTTTCCTTTTTACGGTTTAGAAAATGAAAGCTGATGCATTTGAGGCATACAACAATGATAGCAAATATTCTGAAGGCTTTCATATGCAAAACATTTTAATTGCCAAAGACTTGGAATAAATCTTGGCTTACTTACATTAACATTTTTCTTCTTGGGTTTTTGCTTCATTTCTCACAAAGTTTGTATTATTAATACTTTGACAAATTTTGTGTAACTTTTCTTTCTGTTGATCTCCTGAACAACTGACAAAAAAGCAGGGTCACACTGAAATTGAGTCACATAATTATTGCTAAATGTATATGAATGTTATTTCATATAATGACTGATAAATCAGCAAATCAAGTCATTTTGGATCACCAGGTTTTGAAATTCTTAGGAAATAGTGATGGTGTTATGATACCTGAAGAGATGTGGAATTTAATTGATACAATATTTCCCCCCAAAAAAATCATCATTATAGCATCAATTGTTATGAATTCAAATGTTTATATGTCTTTTCTTTTCCAGAGAGTTGACATAAAATGACTTTTCTAACCTCATTTACAGTTAGATGAGGCTATGGGACCTAACTAGCCAGTTACAGGGAAGCTGAAATATGTGTGGACTATAAAGCATGTATGTTCTGGTTTAACTGTGGGTTCAACATGAATTTCCTTGTTTACCAACACTGTGCACATGTACAAATACATCCAAGGATACGTGGTGATCCTTTGTTTTAGTTACCTTTTTCACTGCTATGACTTGAGAAAGACAATTTAAGAAAAATTTATCTGAGAGATCATGGTTTCAGAGGTCTCAGTCCATAAACAGCTTCATTCCTTGGGGCCTGCGGTGAGGTAGAACATCATGGTGGAAAGGATGGGGTGGAGAAAAGCAGCTCAAGACATCACCCCAGGAAGCAGAGAAAGAGAGCTCTGCTTAATAAGAACAGAATATATAGCCCAAAGGCACCTAATGGACCCACCTCCTCCAGCCACACTGTATCTGCCTACAGTTCCCACTCGATTAATGCCTATCAGGTGATTAATTCACTGATTGCACTGATTTGGGTTAAGGCTCTCATAACCCAATCATTTCACCTCTAAAACTTCTTGTATTGTCTCACACATGAATTCAGGGGGACACC